>LR751015.1:0-113349 GCA_902729485.2 Mus minutoides | reverse complement strand
TAATCAGCCTGCTTTCTTATACAGCTCAGGGCCAACCTCACAAGAGTTGCACAGCCTTTCATGGGATGGGCCCAGTCACATCAGTCATTAATCATGAATTGCATGATTTCTACAGACTTACCTTCAGGTAATCTAATGAACACATTTTCTCAATTGAGGTTTATCTTCTCAGATATACTGTAGCTGTGTGAGGTTGACATTAAATCAATCAGCACATTATACATCTTAGATTTTTAATCTTTGTATAAATTGCTTTCTGGAATGGCATTCTAGGATGAAATGTTAGTGGTTTATATCATTAGTGCTGTTTGTGCTGTATTAAGTGTTTTGTGACAGGACATGGATAAACAGGATTCAAGGAAAGCTGGATAAACCTAGATGTATTTATCCTGGCAGCTGGAGGCTGCTCTGTTGCTGAAATGGGTAATATTCAGATCATTCTGCAGCTGAAGAACTATTCTTTAGGTATCTGGGGAAGTGGGCATAGTGAAAGCAAAGGAAAAGAATCTGAGCATGGAGAAAGAGCATGACTAGCAAAGATGTATGAGTTATGTCTCTCAACAGAGGCAAAAGGAGTGATTTATTTTCTTGGTACAATACTAACTCAAAGGAAAGTGTTAAAGAGGCAGGCAGACAACTCCAGGTATATCTTGCTTATAAAATCATACTATATCTACACACCCTATGGTACTGTCCTTTGGATTTGCCATAAGGAAGTCTTTCACAGTGATTTCAAGAGTTTTAGGGGTAAGCTAATCAGTCATTTGGATTCTCACTGAAAGCATCCACTTTTACTGCTACCCTCAAACTTTCACTTTTTACTATTCTCTCGGACTTTATGACCAACAAAACTCTGATTGCCTGAGTTTTAATTTATGTCATACATCAGGAAAAGAGAATGTTTTGTTTGTTTGTTTGTTTGTTTGTTTCTGTTATAGGAGGTAATATAATACTGGCTGTCCATGAGTAGCATAGGTTCACTATGTAGTCCTTTCACTGCCCGAACTTATTAATTTGGTATTTCCCCCATTTTCTGTCTACGCACACACATATACACACACACACACACACACACACACACACACACACACACACAAAAAAAAAAACTTCTAAACAATTTACTTTCTCCTTAAATAATCGAAACATCCTTATCCAGGTGTCCCATGGGGAACAACTAAAACTTCTATCTTGGGCAGCAGTCAACATATAGGCCTACATGTTAGTCTGCAATAAGGAAACAAAGAACCAAAAAATTCTTACTTGTTCCTTTCATCCAGTCCAGGACCCCAATCTATAGTATAATGCCACCTACATTCAGGTTGAGTCTACCTGCACAGGTAAAATCTTCTGGAAACTCCCTCACAGGCTTATGCAGAGATGTGTTTCTGTGATAGTTCTAAATTCAGTCAAGTTGTTAGTGAAAATTAATCAATAGCCAGTAGATAGACTAAAGTACAAAAGTCATAGTTCACATATTTCATTCAATAGTAGAGAATAGTAAGAAAGGGTGAGAAAACATTGTTTAAAATCTTTTGATATATATGTGAGGTGGGAAGATTAGGAGACAAGTTGCCATTCTTCAAGGCCAAAAATAAATTTATTATTTGTTTTTCAACAAGCTGCTAAGCTAATATAGAGATCCCAAAACACACGTTCATAGGAGGCTGGTGGCTGGATTTTAAATATATGCTTAATGTATATAGGAGAATGAAAGTTTGGATTTACCTAAAATGTGTTTCTTCTTTTATTATATGACAGCCCAGTGTCATTCAAATCAGTTGCCTAAATGATATTTAGGCCAAATTTTGTTTTTTTCACCAAATAGGAAAAGAACCTCAAGTACCCTATGTAGATGTTTCAGTAATTATTTCTAGATAAATTACTGTTCTCTTGGATATTACCTCTCCAAACCAGCAAAGCTAAGGGTCTTGGGAAATAGAATAAAACTATTATGATGATGTGTAATAGCTGAGATTTCAGAGTATCCACTGCCTTGGCCACTTGGCTCTTGGATTATGGTTCTAGTAGAACTATGACTTCTCAATACAGCGTAGCCTACTTCATCCAGAGTCTCACATAGCCTTTCTAAGATGCTGTCTTTCAGCTGCCACACTGATTGCATTCTAGGAATGAAGGAGATACCCATCTTGATAAGTCAGCAACATTGTATAAGATATCATTATGATCTGCAAAACAATTCAGTAATCATATCTTTAGGCTATGCCCAAAGCTGTAATTTGTTAAGCAGGCAGTAAATGAGAGCTATATGCAAATTTTGTCTTCTTACAGAGATGAGTGATGTAGTCTTAGTAATTAAATCTGACCACCAAAAAATTCTCTGGCTTCAGGTAAAGATTACTTTCTAGAATGTTCGTCAACCACTTAAAACTTACATCTTTCTTCTCACCTGATATACAGTAGTATTCTATCTCCCTTCTATCTGGTAAATCCAATAACTATACAGTAGAATGTATGCACCATCAACTTGATTGTTATCTTACTGTGCTATAAAGTAACAGTAGGTAGCTACTTATTATCAACAACCTCAGTTGCAAGACCCTGTGGTATTATATAAACATGCCATTATCTTTTTCCCCACCCTAAAATGCCCATTAAAATTATAGTCCCATCAATTAGATAATATTCATAATGAAATGGGAAATTCTTTGAAGTGTCTTAACAGTATTAGATATTACTATGAATAACTACAAGCCAACTAGAAAAAGTTACCACACATACATATAACTTGCCAATATTGAACAGCAAACCTAAGCAAAGCAGGGAGAAACAACTAGAATAAACCAGTAATCATAAGCCCTCTGTCAAAGAAAAGCCCAGGACTATTTGTCTCCTTTTGTGAATTTTGCCAAGCATTAAAAGAACTAATATCAATTTTCCTGAAATTGAAAGGAAGGAATACTGTCAGCCAAGATTACACAGTAAATCTTATACTTATTTAAAAAATAAAAAGGTAAGAAAGCTACAGACCAACATCCATTATGAAAATGGATACAAAAATCGTCAACTAAATACTCGTAAACTATATTCCCTAAAGAATTGAGTTCAATGGTATTTATCTAGGAAAATAAATACAGTTGAATAAAATTTACATAAACAAGACACATGACTTCATCAATATGAGGAGCAAATCCATGGTCATCTCAGTGCAGAAAAAATATGTGATAAAATGGAAAAGTGAATATAGAAGGCACATACCTCATATTGTTTGACTTTTCTCGAGTTGTGAGATAGCATTTCATCTAGGATATACGTACAGAGTAAACACTCCCATCCAAATATTCAATGGGGTTAATAAAATGGGGATGTCTGGGGTGTTACACAATGCAATTGTATCCCTCAGAATCCTACCCCATCAAGGTTGATGACTCAGAACTATACAGCTATAGACAGCTCTGTCCATGAGCCTCTTCTACCACTTCTGTATAACCTTGTGCAGGAGTTTGTAAATCACAACTCTTAAGACATACATTTTGGTTGCTTCCTGAGCCAGACAGAATGTTTAAGTTCTGGGGGAACATCTATACGATGCTTCAATCTATAAAGTCCACTTGTGATGCCCAAACTACGAACACTGTATTAGAGAAAAGCTGGAAGGCATCTCTATACTATTTGGAGTAAAACTTGCATAAGCACTTTCATCACACTGTGCTAAAAGTCCTTCCATAGCAGTCCAATTGGTTCTATTTAAAAGCGACATATAGAAAAAACTCCAAAAATTATACCAAAATCTATTAGAAATGATGAATGAATTCCATAAAATTTACAGAAACAAGTGCATGTATTGTGAGTTATCTGAAATAGAAATCAAGAATTCTATCATCTAAGATATTGAGGCAAAACACCTTTACATTACAAATTATGAAACATCAATTAAAGATATTTGAAGATAATACAAAAGTGGAAGGACAGCCTCTGTTCACAAAGTAAGAGCTAGTGTTGACAAAATATCCATACCTCCTGTTAGGAGAATCCGAATGTTCATCCCACAGGCTCCTGCTTTTAATGGTTGATAAACATTTTATGGTGCTATCTTAAAGCTGTGGAGCATTTAGGAATTGGGGCCTGAGTGGATTGGAAAGGTGCCTAGAGACAGGTCTTTGAAGGTTGTACCACAAGTCCTGACTTGCCTGCTCTACTTCCCATACTGCACAAAGCTGTTATGGACTCACTTGGCTGAAAGTCTGCCTGTACATAGATAATGTCCAACTCTACATGCTCAGAATCACATCTGCTTTAAGTTTGACAGACCTCTTAGCCAGATGATGGCCTGTTCTCAAGGAGGTTAAGAACACACACACACACACATACACATGCGCATGCACACAAGTGCATCTTATCAAGGTATTCAAATAAGGCAATAGAAGTTTGTGGGGAACAAACATCAATAAAATCAATAGTAAGTGAAGTAGAATAAGAGGATAGTAGTATGTTTCTTGATGGCATTAAAGCTAAGAACCAAAGCATGAGATTGAACTTGCTGTATACCAAGAAGGGCACAGAAACTTTTGGATCAAGGAACAGCATTATAAAGGAACTGAGATTATTAGCCTTGCTGTAGCCGGAAGGCTACTACAAAGGTGGCCTAGGTGAGATAGGAAGTTCATGCAAAGTGTTGACTCACCATTAAGGTGGTTGAATTTTAGTATGATGAGAAATTTGTTTATAAGGCCAGCACTTGTAGAGTTTTTGTGTGTCTGATGAAGTTCCTAGCTTTACATAATTAATATTTTAGTATGCTTAGGAGAAACAAATAAGTAACATATGGTGATTCTCATGGGAAAAATAATAAGGCATAAGATGTTCAGTGTGATTGAGATGAGCCTCTGATAAATGTCTGAGCAAAGCTGAAAAATACAGCAGGCAAACCAAGCAGATAGCTAAGTTCAAGACAACCACACAGTGGGGGGGGGGGATTACATACATTCATTTACAAATTTTTATATTTTCAAGTGTATATATTCACATTTTTTAATTCATGTGTATGAAGAAGCCCAGATTTGATGTCAAAAAACATCCTAGATGACTCTTTATTTTCTTTATTGAGAGGGTCTCTAAATCAAATCTAGAGCTAATCAACATGGCTGGCTAGCCAGCTTGCTCTGGGGATCCCCATCTCTACTTGCTGTGTCTGGAGTTAAAAGTGATCTGTCATGGCCAGATAGCATTTATACATGGGTTTCTGGGAGTACAGAGGAATCCATGTACTTGAATGGCAAGTTCTTTAACCTCTAAGCCATCTCCCCAGATATTTTACTCCTCTTTGAGAACAATTTTTATTACTTTTGGAAGAATAAAATGGAACTTTTGGAGAGATGATAACCTAGGGTCTCCTACCTTGGTAACAATGGGGATGTAAAGATACGTTTAGAATTAACAATCAAGAATGGCACTGTGGCTGCTAACTCAGTATGTAATGATGCCACTTAATAAAGTGCAAAATCTGATGGAGGAAGAAAAAACTTTTTAACTCTAAAGTTATGTTTACATATTTTTTGGTATGCTTAAGACATTCAAGTGGAAATTACAAAGTGGTTAAATGGAAGGAAGAGGTCTGTCAAACTCAAAGCAGATGTGAATTGTGAGCATATAGAATTGGACATATCTATGTACAGGCAGACTTTCAGCCATAACAGCTTTGTGCAGTGTGGAGAAGCAGAAGACCACAAGGAATGTGGTCCTCTGTTTGAGTTGAGACAAAAAAAATGGGGAGCTGTCAAAAGCTGGGGTAACATGATGCCAGTAGACAGGGTTTACTGCATGAAGTGCTCGGCTACATGAAGGGTTAAAGTGATTTTGTATGAGAGGGAAGCTCCCGATGTGATTTAACACTTGGCCCTGAGTGAACTTAGCAAGTAGCAATCTATTATGAACAGAAGCCAGTTTGGAATTGGTTAAGANAAGAAATAAATGAGAGGGGAGGGAAGAAATGGAAGCAAATGCTCAACTCAGTTAACCAATACCTTGATTTAGCGCTGAGAAGGATCACTGTATCACATTTGCTCAGGTGTTTAAGTGTGCAGTCCCCATTCGGCAGGAATGGCTTAAGCTCTGGGTCCTTACTTACCAGGCAGCACTAAGAGACAAAAGTGGAAGAAAACCCTTTCTTCTGAATGCACTGGCTGAGACCTCAGAATTTGGCCCTCATTTCCTCTTTCACATGAGTCAAAAGATTAGGCTTTTGTCATGCTTATGTTTACATTCTCCCTTCAGCTCTGTCTCCTGCTCTAGCTTCATGACTTCCCCCTTTCTTTCTGTGTACTGTTAAACAAGACCTGCATACCTAAAATAATATAATAAGGAGCCAATTCATTAATTTTTAAGGGGAAGTAAACGAGAATTCTCCCTTTGCCCTAGAAAATGTGGAGCAAAAATGTGTTAAGTTTTCCCGAGTCCCTCATGACAGGTGGGGAATATCTAAAGATCCAGAGCAGGAAAGAAATTTATCTCTGCCTGAAGCAAACCCAGAAAGGGATATAGAAGGAGACAACATGAAAACAAGGATGAGAAATACAACAATATGGTTAAATTTTGTTAATTGTAATTAATGGGCTAGAAGCCTTCCTAAATATATTGAACACTTAAAAATTTGCTAAATTTATATACTACTTTAAAGTGTAAGTTTATGAGAAAAAAAAAGTGTAGGAGATGAATAAATCTCACCCCTGTTGCTTTCTGGATTTTGTTTTGTTTGCGATACAAAGTATCAAACTCCAGGCCTTCTACAATGTAGGCAGGTGTTGTGATTAATAAGCCTCTGGGTATACCTAAGAAAGAGCATGTAAATGACTAACCTTCAGTGTGAATAGCACTATTCCATGGGCTTCACTGAATAAGGAGACAGTTAGCTGAGCATTAGCTGTCATTATTCTCTGTACTCTGACCTTGAACACGTGACCACGATGTGGCCAATTGCTTCCCAGTAACTACCCAGCTTTCCCTACCATGATGGACTTCCATTGGAACTGTAAGCCAGAACAAGTCCTCTCTCCCTTAAGCTAGTTTGGTCAGGTATTTTGTCGTAGCAACAATACAACAAGTTTCTATCACTGACTTACATCCGTGGCCCATTTTTATTTTCACTCTGACACAGGTCTTAGTGCAGTGTGCCCTCAAGCTAAACGTTCTATGTCTGCTTCCAGAGTAGCTTGGAAACACCAAGCTGCTCCCCAACTCTGGGCCTATTCTCTGAATTAATCAGGCCTTAAACCTCTTTAAAAAAAAACAAAGAAATTCTTATGATGTGATTAATCTAGAGCTGGTGTGGAAAATAGAGATCAGTGAATTTACTGAGCATTGGCTATGTGGATGCAAGTGAGACTCGTGGGATATGGGTATGATAGTGAACATCAGTCAGTATTCATGGACTCATGGGATATAGGAACATTATATATTAGGGTGCCCAATTGACATCTGCACATATGCCAGAATCAGATGAGGAATACCAAACCTTTGTTAGTACCATGGTTCTGCAACATTGAGAATACCATATAAAAGGCTGTTGCTCCTGAAAGCAATGAGGTGAACTTTGACAATATATTATGCCCTTCTGGTTATCATCTTTCATGATTTAACTCATAGTAATGAAATATAATTGTGCTACTTTTAAAAGTTAACTCTAGTCAGGTATAGTGGTATATACTTTGAATCTCAGCACTGGGGAGGTAGAGGCAGGAAGATCTCTGTGAGTTGAAGGCTAACCTAGTCTACAGAGTGAGTTCCAGGACAGCCTGGACCCTGTCTCAAAAAAGAAAAAAAAAAAGATAACTCTGTAAAATTCCTTTGCAAATCAGTTTCTTCTGCATTCAAAAAGCCTTTTTAATATATGGAAATAGTCTCCAAACATAAAGTAGAATCAGAACTCTCTAAGAATGGAAATAAGCACAAAAGTTATGTTCAAAAGTAAATATGAATTGTGTACAGAATGATTTTCTGCTGGTGATGTAGGGAATGATTGTAGAAATGAGGGTAAGGAAAGATTGTTAATATCCTATGACTCAGTTTTTATATTATTAGTAAAAAATTAGGCCAATGTAAAAAATAATTTTTAAATTTAATGTTGCATGTTTGGGACACATGACAGATCTGTTGTTTAGATTTTATTTACTTTCAGGCTTTATTTTACTTATTTGTAATTCACACTTTCTTTCTATATTTACTCTGCATGTAATTTTTTTTCTGTCATCATTACCAAAGTTTAAACCCACGGCTTTATATGTGAAAAGCAGGTGCTCTGTTGCTAAACTTTGCCCCCAGGCAGAATTATTTCATTAATTATATATGTATATACTTAAATTTAATATGTCACTATATGTATAAACCATTCGTTGTATGGTTGTATTTGGGGTTCAGGAAAGGAACATAATTTTCAGTATTGGGGATTTTTGAAAATTATATTCTGGATAACTACTTCTTGAATTCGTTTAGCATAGCTGTAGAATGTTTAGTTGCTTCCTTCACTGTTAATTTCCTCTCTTCTATTGGGTTCATAATCGAGAAGCAGGTTAAAAAAATGAATATTTGGTACAAAAATATTTAAATTTACTTAATATATGTATCAATGTGACTTGTTTATTTCTGGTTTTAAAAGTATTTGTAGCTTTTTGTGGTTCTCCTGCTTGGTACATCTTCTATTAAGCAGTTCATACTATTGATAAGCATTATTCAGTGGCATATGGTCTGAGTCTGACATGCTTTGAAAAGAGTACAGAGTTTTAATAATGAGGATTCTGTGAAAATGGGAAAACCAGCACAACAGATATGCTTTGAGAAGCTATGGGATTTTAGCATCTTGAAACAATATATCATACTCAAAGGGACAGAACTGGCCTGCACAGCCTGTTAGCTCATTCTTGTCCAATCTGGTCTCCTTTCTTTTGGAGCCAGCATTGTCATCAACTTGCTGAATTATATTCTGACTGGAGTGTTATTTAGGCCCAGAGTAATGTATCTACTTAAATGGAATCCTATCTCTCTACAAAAGCTTTTTGAGTATAATAAATTTAAAATATAAAAAATTCTATTAAGTTAAAGTAAATGGTTCAACAGCTTACATATGTGCCTCGCTCCTATCCGTTAAACAGATCACTCCTTCGAAGAATATAGATCTGCTTCTCTTTTATGTACAATATGGAATATTTTTTTTTGTTTAACTATTAGGTGGTCTAACATATTTCAAAGGCTGTTTATTAGAAAAATACCAATGCAACAAATATTTCTTAAACAAATAAACATTGAAATTGAAACTCCCTGTTGTTTTCATTGTTGTAGTTAGTCATGATTCTTTAGCATCCCATCTTACCAAAAATTAAGCCTTTCAGGCTTATCATATCTGTTTTTATGTAATAAATAATGGGCCTTATATGTGCTTAAGTATTCCTAAAGAAATTGAGATGATAATCCAAATAACTTTTGTGCATTTTATTGTATTGACTCAAAGTTTAGAAAGATTACTGTTTTGATTTCAAAATCAGTGAAACTTTTAGATTTGACATAATTTAGCACACTATGTTATATACTGTGATGTTACTACTACTGCATTATATAAAGAATAATCTGTGATAAGCTTTGAAAAGTGGTAGCACAATGGCAGGCAAACAGGAAGGAATAAAGAAATATCTACTAAAATTGTTTACCTTTCAGTATATAAAAATTCCCCAATCATTTTTACTTGACTTAAAATGTTTTCATCTAAGTGAAACTCATTTTTAAAAAGAATAACAAAGACATATGATTCAATAAAATGTATATTTTTAAATTCATTCTACTTCAGTAGTATTTTATGTTAAATGATTAACATCTATAAATTTTGCCTTTTGCTGAACAGAAAATTCCGATTCATCTCTTGAAACTGATAATAAATGAAGTTGTTTTTCTGTGATTGCCCTCTTGAGAATTTCAGGGATTTCCCATTCAGATAGGCAAGGCTCTCCTTTTAATGCATTGATTTATGTGAGCATGAGGTGCAGGGAGTGAAAACAACTCTTCTTTCCCCAAACCTCCTATCACATAGTTTGTTAGGTTCACAGATAAATGCAGAAATGCTGTTAGTTACCATGTGGTATGAGATGGAATGAACTACTAATACACTGCAGCCAACACAGTAAAAGTTGATAAGTAATATTTTTTTATGTGGGTGTTATTCAGAGTATTGTCTACTCGATGAACTGCTTTCTATAAGTTAATACTACTACTAAGCTTTACTTTCCTGCGTTATACATTATTATATTATATATAAAACAGTTTTTCCACATTTTAAATTTCAACAAGATTTTTATTGAGAAGCAAAATAAATAGAAATGGTAACAATTGTATGGATAATGTGGACCTCTGTATTTCTTCTAAACTGTAGCAGCTAGGTAAAGGCTCCCTAGCTATAGATTTTGAGATGCTTAGTTTATGAGATGGCCAAGAAGTGCTTGCTGACAGGAGCTTGATAAACTATCTCCTGAGATGCTCTGACAGAGCTTGACAAATATAGAGGTAGATGTTCGCAACCAACCATTGAACTGAGCATGGGGTCCCCAATGGGAGCATTAGAGAAAGGGCTGAAGGAACTGAAGGGGTTTGTAACCCCATAACTCGAACAATATCAACCAACCACACCCCCTCTCCCCACCCCCTCTCCCCAACCCCTCCCCCGAAGAGCTCCCGGGGACTGAACCACCAACCAAAGAATACACTTGGAGGGACCCATGGCTCCAGCTGCATATGTAGCAGAGGATGGCCTTCTTGGGCATCAGTGGGAGGAGAGGCCCTTGGTCCTGTGAAGGCTTGATGCCCCAGTGTAGGGGAATGCCAGGGCAAGGCTGTGGGAGTAGGTAGGTGGGTGGGGGAACAACATCCTCATAGAAGCAGGGGTAGGGTAGGTGGGATAGGAGGTTTCTGGGGGGAAACTGGGAAAATGGGTAACATTTGAAATGTAAATAAAGAAAATATCCAATAAAAGAAAAAAAACTGATAAGGATGTATTATAGACAAAAGGTTAATGCCCATAAATACAAAGATCTATATCACACTAATAAGAAAAAGAGAGCTATCACATCTACTAAAGCAAAATGTTAACTCATGAGAGTGGAGAGGGAGGAAGGAGAACAGGAAAGAACGAAAACAGCCAGGAAATAGGAAAAGCTTTTTTAGCTTCACTGCTAATCAAAGTAATATGGAATAAGCAAAAATAGTCTGATATTTCTTTTTATGATCAAAATTGTTCAGACTGATATAATTAGAGCTGTGGCCTTTTCTGGGAGAGAAGTTTGAAATAGACATCCTTCAAGTATCTTCAACCTCTTCTTACCCTTCAGGAAATTTGTATATAAAATTAACAGTAGCTATTATTACATGGCTCTAATGGGAGAATTTAAAAGCATATATCAGATTACTGTTATTCTAATTTACAGATAAAGAAACCAAGGCTCAGAGAAGTCATGTGACTTCCTCAGTGGGAACTAAGTTCAGTATGAAAGCTTTGTTGGAATCATTTCTGTCTGCTAGGACTGTATCCAATGGTTTTTGTTTGTATTTTCTCAGTTTTAAATGCAGAACCAGGAAGGTAAGTATTTTTTAAAATATAATAAGACATGAACCATTTTAGACATTATATCCTTTTAGTCTGTAATCATTAAGGGGAGCTTCTGATCATCATGATATATTTTACTCTTATTGTATAATATTAAAACGGGTAGTATGGAGAGTATGTTTTTGCTAAGTAGGAATTCTTTTCATTTTACCTAGCTTCAGTGGAAATAGTAGAGGTGTTTATAATGTCATTAAAAGAAAGCAAGCACAGCAGTGTCACTCACATGTAATTGAAATGCATGAGTCTTTTGAAGCAGATGCATCTGCATCTTGAATCTGTGCTTGCATTTGCAGATGGACAACATCATTGGAACAGTACGAGATTCCAACCTGAAGCTGACTCTAGCTTTTGGAATAGGAATGCATCATGCTGGCCTGCATGAAAGAGACCGAAAAACTGTAGAAGAGCTGTTTGTGAACTGTAAAGTTCAGGTAATTCTTTTCTGTCCTCCATGAAAAATATTTAAATGTAACAGAAGTTTTCTTTTATTTAGCTGTAAGATATTATTTTTATCTTTTAGGTTCTCATTGCTACAAGCACATTAGCATGGGGTGTAAACTTTCCAGCACACTTAGTAATTATTAAGGGAACTGAATATTATGATGGAAAGACAAGACGTTATGTGGATTTTCCCATCACAGGTAACTTCCTTACTGCAGAGGTATATTAAGCTTATATTTTGTTCTTAGCAGGTTAGGAAATAGCCACTACAGTTTATACAAATTTAATATTGAGATTTCATTCCATTTAAGTATATAATAAACAAGTTAAGAAGTGTTATTTTTCAGTAAAAATACCTAAGAAAATATTGAATTTGTGTATTTACTTTTTAATGTCTTAAATAATAGTACTGGTTAATAATTACTAAGAAAAATAAATTTTGATTCAGCAGTACAATAATAGATTTCTGAAGCTAAATAGTTTTTAAATATAAATTACTATAAATGTTCTTATAGATTAAAAAAATAAATTTTATTCTCCAGGAGGATGAAAGATAAAAACCAAATAGACTTCTTATCTAGGGGAAATAAATAGACAATTGTCCTAACAGGAGAGGTTTTCCTATATGGGTTTGCTTTTCCTTGTTTAATTAAAATAGAGATATTATTTATTTTGTGTGTTCTTGTATGCATTCACGCTCATATTGTAGGGTGGTCGGTACACTAGCATTATGTATGTCCATGCTGGTAGAGGCTAGAAGATGATAGCAGTTGTATTTCTCAATCACTGCTATTATTTCCTAAAGCATGGGCTGTTATTTACTAAATCACAGACTAGATGAACTCATGGAGTCTAGTTAGCCAACTTGTTTTGAGAGTCTCTGGCTCTGCCTCCCAAGCGCTGAGATACAGGCAGGCTGCCATACCCTGCTGCCTTTTCTGTCAGTGCTGGGTCTCAAAACTCATCTTAAATCATGTAACTCAAGAGAAATTTATTTCACAAATAATGTAAACTACTATTTTAAGAATTCAAACTTAAGGGGCTGGAGAGATGGCTCAGTGGTTAAGAGTACTGTCTACGCTTCCAGAGGTCCTGAGTTCAATTCCCAGCATCTACATCTTGGCTCACAACCATCTGTTATGGGATCTGATGTCTTCTGGAGTATCTGAAAACAGCTACAATGTACTTATATAAATAAAATGAGTAAATCTTTAAAAAAAGAAAAAAGAAAAAAAAAGTTCAAACTTAAATCACAGTCACTTAATATAAATTTTTCAGTATAGCCTATTTTATATAGTGTATGTACATTTATATATAAGTCAGGGAATGTATTAGTAATGATCAAAGAAGCACATATGTTCTTAAAATATTCTGTTGACTGTTAACTCTCTCTGTTAGAAGCAGCCCTTTATCAATGACTCTCTCTACCTCATGCTAAGTGTCACTGCAGAAGCCTTTTATTTTCTCTTCCATAGATGTGCTGCAGATGATGGGACGAGCTGGGAGACCTCAGTTTGATGACCAGGGCAAAGCTGTAATTCTAGTTCATGATATAAAAAAAGATTTTTATAAAAAGTTTCTTTATGAACCTTTCCCAGTAGAATCAAGGTAAGTAGCTTTAAACTAGTATAAAAGGGGTTTTATTTTAAAGTTAGTGTTTTCCCGGTTATATTTCTTTTTAGTTAAAAATATGTTTTGTCATACAATTTTTTTTTATTATATTCTTTCCCTTCCCCAACTCCTCTCAGATTATATCCACCTCCCTACCCACCCAACTTCATGTTCGTGCAACCTCTTCTACTTCCCTCCCCTTCTCTGTTTCCCTCAAAAGAACCAAAAAAACAAAAACAAAAAACAAACAAACAAAAAACCCAAAAGAACAAAAAAACAAAAACGACAAAAACTAACAAGGAATTTATTTATTTATTTATTTATTTATTTACTTAATTCAATTCAATTCTTTAATTTTTTTTTTTTTACACTCTAATCATTATCCCCCGACAGGTTCACCCTCTGACTGTTCCTCATCCCATTCCACCTCCCCTGTTTCCAAGTGGATGTTCCCACCCCCCATCTCTACCCTACCAAACCTCCCCACTCCCTGGGACCTCAAGTCTCTCAAGGGTTAGGTACATCTTCTCTCACTGGGGCCAGACCAGGCAGTCCTCTGCTCTGTGTGAGTCAGGGGCCTCATATCAGCTGGTTTATGCTGTCTGGTTGGTGGCTCGGTGTCTGAAAGATCTCGGGGGTCCAGGTTAGTTGAGACTGCTGGTCTTCCTATGGGGTCACCATCCTCCTCAGCTTTTTCCAGCCTTTCCCTAATTCTACCACAGGGGTCCCCAGCTTCTGTTCATTGGTTGGGTGTAAGTATCTGCATCTGATTCTTTGAGCTGCTTTTTGGGCCTCTCAGATGGCAGCCATGCTAGGCTCCTATCTGCAAGCACACCATAGCATCAGTAACAGTGTCAGTACCTGGAGCCTCCCCTTGAGCTGGATCCTAATTTTGGCCTTTCACTCGTCCTCCTTTCTCTCAGGTTCTTCTCCATTTTAGTCCCTACATTTCTTTTATACAGGAACAATTGTAGGTCAGAGTTTTTGACTCTAGGATGACAACCCCATCCCTCTACTTTATTGGTGCCCTGTCTTTTTATTGGAGGTGGGCTCTGCACTCTTCCCACTGTAAGGCATGTCATCTAAGGACCTTTTGGGTTGAGGTTGCCTGTTTCCATTTTTTCTGCTGGCCCTTAGGGCTTCAGTTCTGTTTCTCCCCCCTGCCCAATACCTGATCAAATCATTTATAAGATAAACATTTATTAAAGACATCAACGGTCCCAAAAGTTGGTGGTTACCTTTTGTTTGTTTGCTTTGGCTTTTATATGTGGATGGTTTGGGGGATTTGAGTCATATACTAAGTATATCCCTGGCCTTCTTCTTGCTTTTTATTTTGAGACAAGGTTTTCCCAGACTGAATGAACTCACTCAGTAACCTAGGCAGGCCTTGAACTTGCAGCTTCTATGCCTTAGCACCCCTTCCCTGAGAAACTGGGATCACAGGACTACACCACCAGGCTCTACTGTTTGCTTATTTGTTTGTGTTTTACAAAGATGAATAAAATCATGTCTAAATAACAGAATTGGACATCATAGATACTTAAAAACATAAGATATTATAAACAACTTTATAAAAATGATTTTACAGTTCAGCTCAAAGAGTAAAATGTATTTAAAGAATTTAAACTATCACAATACAAAAGAAAAGTCATCACTATCTGGTCTTTCAAAGCAATTGAATTCAAAATGTAAGAATTTATAATGAAATGTTCTGACCCAGGTGCTTTACCGTTGAATTCTTTCTAGCATTGATGGATAGTATCAGTCACAAATGAACATTCTCCTAGTAATAAAAAGGGTAGGATTTTCAGGGTATGGTGGTGCACACTTTCAGTCCCTGGACTCAGGAGGCAGATACAAGAAAAAATCCATGTAAGTTTGATGCTAGCCTGGTCTACATTAGCACATTTCAGGCCGACCAGGACTAGACTATATAGTGAGTTATCCAGAGACATAAACTAGTAGACAGAGGACAGATGAAAGAAACAGAAGGGAATTTTAGGGAGTCCAAATTACTTAGATGATAAAATTCAGTATGAAATCTTTTTTAAGATCTTAACTGACTTGTGTATCTATTAAATGATTACAGAATTCCAAAACAAAATTAAACTCAGCATTATATACAAACTGTTACAAGTTTACTTTATTCTATAAATGCAAAATTTGTTTTCTGAAAAGAAGTGAATCATACAGCAAAAGCATGTGAGAAACATCATATAACTATCTTATACATTTTTAAAGCATTTGACATAACAACCCATTTATTAAAAAATACTAATTTACTCTGAACATTGTATAGTAAAATGGTAACTTTTCTAGTACTTTGACTATTGCTAACATTTTGTGTATCAGAGTGTTTTCCATAGTTAATTTACTTCTCTATCAGTGCACATTTAGCAATCCAGTTTTTTCCTCTTAATGGTTTGTTTTATAAGTATGTATGTTTTGTCTGCATATATGTAAGAGTACCACATGCCTGCCATGCCCAGGGAGGCAAGAAGAGGGCATCAGATCCCTGGAACTGAAGTTAAAGTCTGTTGAGTTCCCATATAGGTACCAGAAACCATGGTCAGGTCCTCTGCAAGTATCAACCGCTGGGCTCCACAGTGTACTGTGCTTGTGCATAATGTAATGGTAAAGCATTTTACCCTTCCAATATCACATGTAAATGTTTTTCTGTCAGGTTGTGATGAAAAAAATAAAATTTCTAGATTATAGACTGCCTTCAAATAGACACTGCCAGTAGTTTCATTCAGGCTGTGTCCATTCTTGCTCTGTCACAAGTAAATTGTGATTGACATAAAGAACACTTTTTACATTCAGGTATTTTTTTTTTATCTCTTCATGTCCTTTGTAAAAACTAATTTGAATATTTGCATAAGTTCTTATGTGTAATTATTTAGCCTTTTTCTTACATTGCTTGCTTTTTTCTATTTTATATAAGAAACTAAAATTAGCGCGTGTTCTTTCCAGTTTTTCAACACATCTGATTACCTTTGCATACACCACAATCCCTAATAGAGTGCTGTACTATTTTTTTCAAGCACTTAATACTCAGCTGGTGAATAGAAGAAAGGCCTTTCTCCTATGAACCCTGACTCCCCTATTCCCTTGTGCTCCTCCACCATATTTATTCCATTCTGATTGCAGCACTTGATGTGTTCTCGTTTCACACATGATAGTTTTTTCCCTTGGTTCTCATCTTCCCTCTAAGTTTCTAGCCCTCTTGTTACCAACTTTTGTTTTATTTTCAGATAGCCATTCTTAAAAGTTGATTGCAAGGACTACCATGTGCTAATTTATGATGTGTTCCTAAGTTCATGGTCATTAGTGATGAATCTGTAATTGCTTTTGACAGTTATTATTAAGTAGTATGTAATAAATAATTTCTAAATTATGAACAGTTGTTATACTAATATATAAATTTTAAAAGCCACTTTTCTATAGCTTAGAACTTAAAAATCTGAATCTTGACTGAATTAAGTGTGTTTTGTTCATTGTATTTTTTGTCTTTTATTCAATATATAGCTTATTAGGAGTGTTGTCTGACCACTTAAATGCAGAGATTGCTGGAGGTACCATAACATCAAAGCAAGATGCAATGGATTATATTACCTGGACTTACTTTTTCCGACGTCTTATCATGAATCCCAGGTAAGTGTGCGGTTCTTTGAAAGAGCAATTGCAAATTATATGTACAGAGAGCACAAGTACTTACAAGAAACACCAAAATCTTTGTATTTTTGTTAGCTCTTAACATGATCGTGATGCCAGTTTGCCAGAAAATTAGATAATGTCTCATGTAGTCATAGTACAGGACAGCATAGTTGATTTATGCATTTACTAAGTTTTGAATTGCCATGGGATAATTTTCTCATGCAGTTGGGAAACAAAATACTGGAAGCCATTAAGAAATCTTCCGAATTTTGTGGTAGTGACTGTCTTAGGTACAGTTGGAGTTCAGAGAAAAATGAGAGTGTTGTAGTTGGATGAGGGAAGTTTATGAGGCATTTTCTAGGATTAACAAGAACCCTGGAAGACAAGAGATGATTGCAGTGAACTTGATTCTATGGGAGTAGAAAAGGTATAGTAGAAAAGAAAAAGCATTTAGACATAAAATAAAAGCAAAGATTCCTGGATCTTAGAACAGTTATGTAGTGTTTGGAGCATATGAAAACTTGCTGTAGTCAGAGAGTAAAGAGTATGGGGCTAAACCTTGTTCCCATCAGAATGTAGATCAGAGCATTGGAGGGAACAGTGTCTGTGCCCTATACACCATGCTGAGGAATGCACCCCTGACCCTGCCAGGAGGTAAGGAAACGAGCCAGTATGAATGTTTATAAGTGAAATAATATTGTCAGATTAGGTTTTGTTCAGTTCCTAGGCACTTTGCCAGAGCATCAGTTGGGTATAGGAAGACAGTTATAACAGAAAGACCAATCAAAAGGTATTTACTAATAGAGGGAGGTGCTGAGGGCTTTAACAGATACAGAGGAAATGGAGCATGGGTCAAATCTGAGGTATTCCTGAAGAAATAGTAAGTCATTAAGAGGTCTTTAGCAGAAAAATGGTAAGGAATCTTCAGAAATTTCTTTTCAGACAGCATTCCTTCTTACAGAGATAGCAGTTTTAAATTGTGGTGTCTTTGCTTAGAGTTCCTTAACCATTAGAGTATTTGGGAAGGTGCCAATACAGTTAAGAAGATAACCATCCTTGCTAAGATTATATGTCCCAGTACAGAGGAATGCCAGGGCCAAAAAGCAGGAGTGGATGGGTTGGGGAGCAGGGCAGGGGGGGAGCGGGGTATAGGGGATTTTCAGAGAGGAATCTAGGAAAGGAGATAGCATTTGAAATGTAAATGAAGAAAATATCTAATAAAAAAAAAAAGAAGAAGAAGAAGAAGATGACCGTCTAGGAACAGATTATAGGAGTAGAGGAATGTGATGGACTTTCCATGTATTTTACCCAAGCTTGCTTGATGACTGAAGAAATAAATGGGAGCGAGTTACTTTAAGTGCCTTGCCTTCCCCACTTGATCACTAATTGAAAAAATACCTTACAACTGCGTCTCATGGAGGCATTTCCTCAAGGGAGGCTCCTTTCTCTGTGATAACTCCAGCTTGTGTCAAGTTGACACACAAAACCAGCCTGTACACATGGTATTATGTTCTTTCTGCATTTGCATATCACCTAGATATGAGGGGTTTCAAAGTATGCTTCTGGGTCTTTGCTCCATCATATTACTGCAGTATCTTCTCATTGTGAATACTACAACACAGACTTCCCATAGCATTTCATTCTTACGAGGCCTAAAGCTGAATTAATCATAAACCTATCAAAATTCTCGAATCTCGTTTTCTTCTGTTGATATTGCCACTCACCGTTTTGGCTTTTACTTCAGAACCGATCTTTTCATTTTCTTTCTCTTTCACTTTCCCTAGTTTTAGTCATTCTTCAGCTGCTTCTAATCTATCCCTTTTAATCTATCCCTGTTCTAGTCTCATTTGTGCTCTATCAAATACGTTTATCAAAAATTAACTTAATTATGTAGAAAATGTAAATTATATACAGTTTGGTTTTCTTTTAACATAATGAGTAAGAAATTTCCCAGTGGTTTTTTTTTTTAATTGAATTGGCTTCATTTTATTTTTTATGGCAAGGAAATCTATATACAGCCATGATAAATAGTAGTAATTAGAGCTGGAACTAGAAGTGATACACGGCAATGAATTTTAAAAGGAAATTATACTAGCTCTCTGATCCAAGGAATTTTAAATATCATTGACTTTTGGGTCAACCCTGCTTCTTGTCAACATTTATGCAAGTCAACATGCATTGCAGAGTTCACATTGTCTCACAAGCTTTGTCTTATGGCCATCATTGCCTAAGAGGAAATTTAGGGACCAGTTGTCCAAAGAGTTCACCATCTTAATGACCTAGCTTACTTGTGGCAGTTGATTTCCATGTTCATTGACCTGTAGGACAGTTCCCAAAGGCACTGGAAGAGATAGAAGAAGAGTATATTTACCCACAGCAGCTCCAGTAAGCAGGTTTTTCTTCCTTGGAGCTTTTGCTGCCACTGTTGATCCTATTTGGTATGCCCTCCCCAGCCATCATAGCCAGCCAGGCCGTGAAAGTCTTAAATATTCCAATCACTTTTTCATAAATGATATATCAACTGATTTTTAGAATGCGAAAGTATCCATTCTTGACTACCTATATAGCACATGTGCATATTCCTTTAGTAGCTACCTAAATAGATGTTTGTGATAACTCTGGTTAGAATACAACTATCATTATTCTGCAGTACAAGCCTTCTTGGTAAAGTGGTTGCTGGACAACCATAAACCTCCAAGTTCCTGCCACAATTCTAGCTGTTTTGAAGATTCATTAGTCAAATAAACAACGTTTTTGCTTTGCTGCGGTGAGTAAGTCATGTGGTACAGGCCGCAGCTTTGGCTTTTTCATTGTGGGTAAAAGGGACACTACTGCAGTGTTTCAGCACAGGACATGGGCAGAATCATTTTGTGTCATAAGTTAGGTCAGTTATGGTAATAAATCCTTTCCATGGTATGTATTTTTCTGTTTTAAGATATAAATTCTCAGATCCATTTACTTCTGTTTATTTGGGGGTTGGCAATTAAGACAGTGTCTCACTGTATAGCTCTAATGCTATTCTGGAACTCAGCTGTTCTGGAATTTACTATGTAGACCAGGCTGGTCCCAAACTCACGGAGATACCTTCTGCCTCTGCCTCTGCCTCTGTGCCTCTCTGCTTCTGCCACATACAAAATTAAAACAGAAGTTTTAAAACATATTTAATTGACTATTAAGGTTGGGAAGTTGTACAGGAGGATATATCCAGGAATACTAGTGTACACCTGTAATGCTATCACTGGGGAGGCAGAGTAGAGGTGATATTGGCTTACATAACAAAACATTCTCTCAAAACCGTATGAGAGAAAGCAAACAAGAGAGCACAATAACATGCAAACAAAACTGGCCTTTCCTCTGGTGACAACCGTCAGGTGAGCCAAGATGGGTGCATACAAATACGTCCAGGAGCCCTGGAGGAAGAAGCAGCCTGATGCTATACACTTTCTTTTAAGGTTCTGCTGCTGGAACTACCACCAGCTCTGCAGTGCACAGGGTTTCCCACCTTACCTGGCTTGATAAAGCACAAAGGGTAAGATACAAAGCCAAGAAAGGTTATGCATATTTTTGTCTGCTGTGGTGTCCACAAATGCCCAGTTCTCAATGGTGCAACTAATGGCAAGCCTGTCTATTGTGGTTGTAACCAGCCAAAGTTTGCTCAAAGCCTTCAAATGTGTGGCTAAGGAGAGAGCTGGATGGCATTGTGAGACTTTGATTACAGTTCTAAATTCTTACTGGGTTAGTAAAGATTCCACATAAAATTCTTCAAGGTTATCATCACTGATTCATTGCATAAAGTTATCAGAAAAAAATCATGATGCTAGTGGATCACCAAAGCAGTCCACATCTTGTGGCTCTCACAGGCAGCCTGGAGAGTGTGCAGTAGTCTTCAGCTCCACTGATACTCCTAATTAGGTAATTAGCCTAATACACTTAATGTTTACAAACAGTTTACCCAATAAACAATCTAGGACAGTCATGACTTCTTAAAGGTGGTTTTGTCTGTTAAAACTAGCCTGGAGATTGTCATGAATGCTTTGTGCAAATAACACTCAAAGTGCAGTAATGTTTGAAGACTATAAGTGATAATCTTGTTTCTAATAAACTTACTGTCTGTCTTTGCATTATCTGTTTATAGGATTAAATGTACAGTATTTATGCCCACAATGAGATTTCCTATTTATAAAATCCTGTAAAAGTAGTCCTGAGCCCTATAGATGTATTTGGTGGATGGATGTGTTAGGTGACAGAACCTACAGTTTTATTAGGATGATGCAGTCTTCTGGTTCACTGAAGTGACTGCTTGCTTGGCAGTTTGATGATTATAAATTTTAGCTTTGGATTTTGCTTTTAGAACTGTTTAGAAAGAGAGGCTTTCAAGCCTGTTTTTCTCAGCTTTCATAGAAAACTGAGATCAACTACTACCTGCATTTTGAAAACTGACTTTAGTCTCCCATAGAAGCACCGGGTGAACTTTGTGGCAGATTGTTGTGTTTTCTTGAATCTCTGGGGTATGGGTGCAATGCCCAGTAGGTGGGGTTGACACCTGTGGTGTTGATTGAACATCGGATGGGATGAAGCACATTTAGAGGTAGTATGATGAGATTGTGCTTGGGGCAGACTATTTCCTTAGTATTTGTAAGCTAGTGATGGATGCCATGTGAGGTTCAAATAAACTTACAGAAGGCTGTGATCAAGTTAGTATGTAACCATTAATGAAGCTTCTAGCCACATAACAAATATGGTTGGGTATTTAAAGATCAATCTTAAGCCAGTCAGTTCATCTTGGGGTTCACTCAACTTGGACGTAAAAGAACAGCAGTTAGTATGATTTCATTGTTTACAGTCCACTCTTAGGTAGTCCCTGGAGTTATTTGTCCTTGGTATATTATCTGGAGGTTCTTGACAATTCACAGAGGCCATACATAACACCACATTGTTTTATTTCTCATTATGCAATGCCTTGAATACTTTCCTACAGTTCTTTTCTTAAACTGATTTTTCTTTTGAGATTAAAGGGATTATTTTATTGGCTTACAGAAAGAAAATATGCAGACCCAAAGTCTTGAGAACTTGAATTCTTTTCTATATGACAGAAAAATCATTGTATATAGAGGTTGTTAACTAAAGTTATAAATGTCTGTTAAAGATGTGGAAAAAATAAGGTAAAATAAGAGTTAAAACAATAAGATTGCTTTGTATCAATAGCATTTTCAAAAGGATGCAGGTGTCTAAAAACAGTGTTACTATATTAAAAAAGGAGTGATGGAAATCCAAATTTCTAGTTCAACCAAATTACAGCTATATGTAATTTTAGCTTATCTATAAAAATAAAAATGATAGATATACATTTTATAAAATACTGTCTTTGAACAGCAATTAATAGATTTGAATTATTCTTGTGCATCTCTGTACATGTGCTGTTGTAAAGGACTATGTAGAGTGATAACAATTTACAAGTAAAATTTGTCATGTACTAGACCAGAAAGATATAATTAGGCTTCCAAATTTACTTCAAAAAGCTACGTACTCAGAACAGGACAGAATGCATATAGACAGAGCGTACCTTGCAATAAATGACAGGCCGCAGAGTGTTCTGGGTTAAGAATTGTTTTAGATTTTGGAATATTTGCATATGACTAATGGGATATCCTGGCAAAGGTGTCCATGTATGACCACAAATTCATTTATACTTCATGCAAATATTAGCCATACAGCCTGCAAGTGATTTCATGCAAAACTTTTTTTAGTGTTTCTATATTTTGACCACAATTTGTCACATGAGACCAGGTGTGGAATTTTTACTTGTGATATGACATGGATCCTCAAAACATTTCAGAATTTGGAGCATTCTACATTTTGGGTTTTGTTTTAGGAATATTCAAACTATACAAACAGAAACAAATACTAAGTATGAGGGAAAAAAATCAATCTGATGGCTTCAAAATTTAAAACTTATACCAATGAAAGATGAAATTAGAACATTAAGTAGACTAGAACAAAAAAAAAATAAATACATGTTTCCTATCAAAGAAAAGCCAAAGCACAGATCCATAAAGATTTTGTAGCTTTAAAGATTTTAAATAAAGAATTTAGAAATGAATACTAGACATTGATCTTAAGAAACTAGGTAAAGAATAGCAAAATGTAGATGACAGAAAGGGGCTGAAAAACATAAAAAAATAGAATTAATAAATTTCAAAATACAGATTATTAATAATATTTGTGGAAGTTATCCATATCTAGCATGCTATTTTAACTTGTTACTGCTCTCATCTACCTTTCATGGACAAAGAAAGACCCAGGAGATGAGGGACTGTGGCCACAGCAGCACAGCCCAGAGCAGCACAGTCAGCTCCATGTCCCACAGGTGCATCTCTAGCAGACCCATTGCCAAGTCCAGAAGACAAACATCTATACTCAGTGACCACCTCTCTTCTTTATACTGTGCTACAGTTGTTCTTTGTGGAGACCATGCTTGACAAGTTTGGGCTATTTAATGCCTTCCTGCCTTGAACAGTTTTTTTTTTAAATCTATATATATTTACAGCTACATAAAAATAAAAACTATGCCCAGAGTATACAGTAAACTTTTTAATAAGCTGTAAATAAGCCCTCACATTGTTTCTGAGAGACTTCCTTTTAAACAAATATTGTTAGAAACATTTCTCAGTGAATGTTATAAACATTTATCTTTTAAAAATTCTTAGTTTTTTAAAATCTACTGGGTAAACTTTAAGATATATATGTACATCTGTATGTTGCCAAATCAGCTAATTAGGCATAATTTATCCTCCACCTCGTGTATGTTTTGTGGTAATAACGTTAAAATCTATTACTTAATTCATTTTTAAATACATATTAAGTCAATCACCCTGCTTTGCAGACCATCAACACTCAATCTTCCCAGTAACTGAAACTGCATTGTTTTACCAGTATGCTACCTTTCTGTCTTTACCACATCTGTTAAAATCAGCTTAGCAAACTGCTTTCAAATTCTGAGCATCAGTGCATTGTACTGTGTACCCTCATTTCAGGTTGCTGAGAATACATTTCTCTCTTTTTTCTCCTCTCTCTCTCTCTCTCTCTCTCTCTCTCTCTCTCTCTCTCTCTCTCTCTCTCTCTCTCCCTCCCTCTCTCTCTCACTCTTTCTCTCTCTTTAACCTTTTTTCCTTTTTGGTATTTGCTGTTTGGTTTTTCAACTCCGTGTAGCTCTGGCTGACCTAAACTCACTCTGACTGGCCTCAAACTCAGAGTTCCACCTGCCTCTACCTCCTGAGTGCTGGAATTTTAGCAGTGTGCACTAGCCCGCCCAGCTACATTTCTTTCTTTTTAAAGGCTGAGTAGTATCATGTGTATTTGTGCTATCATGTGGTTATTCATCCACCGGTGGGTGTTTACATTGTTTTACTTTCTTGGATGTTGTAGAAGATGCTGAGGTGAATATGACAGCAGGATAATTTGCTAAGTTTGTGGTTAGTTTTATGGGAAATCTTCATACTATTCTCCCAAATAACGACTAATTTATATTCTTACCAACAGTGTGCAAGCAATCCCTTTACTTCACATCCTCATGACTGGCTTTGATTATTTTTTTTTTAATTATTGTCTCTGTTAAAGTAGTCTATCCCCAGTGCAAGGGACAAAAAGACGTAAGAGTTAAGGAAACAGTTAAATTTCTTTTAAAATTACATTTTTCTCATATTAACAGATGCATTTTATCTAATTTTAATTTTTTTTTCTTAGTGATTTCTTTCCTCCAGTGGAATAAACTGAAATTTGACTTATCTTAGTCGGGAATGGTGTACATGCAAGCTAGCTTCTGTATGTACTCGTGCATTTGTGCATGTGTATGTAATCAGGTGACAAGTTTATGTTTACCCATAGAACAGAATTACTTTTTCCAAAAGAAAGATCTTTATAGATGAATAAGAACCCTGATTGCTCTCCGTCCCCTTTATTGTAGCACCACAGTAAAGCTAGCACTACCCCACACTAACCAGTGTCCTGGCTTGCTGTGTGCCTGCTTATAGTCACACATGTTTGCAAATACATATGCATCTATTATATATCTGCATGTGTATACACTCATTCAAATGTGTTTAAACACATTGTTTTTATAAAATAGAAACTATTCCAAATTGAATGTGTGGTTCAATTTGTATTTTCAGTTTCACTGCTTTTAAATATATCTAGGCAAAAATGAGGTCTTTTCAGCTGTCCCCGAGCGCTCTTCCATTATTTGTGTCATTATTACTGCTGCATAATCTGAACATAAAAAAACATGGTGTTGTAACAAATGACTTCCCAGCACTGACAGTTACTGCAGTGGCATTTCAGTACTGATGGAAAATTTCCCAGCAAGCTATCTAGCCAGGTTTACATAAACCAAAGAGGAACTGGCTGCCACTGTTCACATTAAATGCAAACTGCTGTAACTTTGTCTCAGTTTCATTTTGCAATGAAACCTTTTCATTCCTAGATAGGGAAATTTTGTCTGTTTTAAAATTAGAAAAATATACTGAGGCTTTGTGTGTGTAATTCTTATTTCTACCTTGATAAAGATTTTAAAGGCTAATATTTTTAAAGTTGTGTTAGGTTTTAATTGTTTGAATTTTATGGACTTTTACATTTTTATGTCAGGAAGAGCCTTGTTATGACTTTTTCCCAATAGACTGCTAATATAAGTTAGCTTGTCTCGCCCATGTGCTAGATGCTGTCAGTATCAAACTGCCTTTGACTTTCACACTTCTCAGGGGACTAGTAATTGTTGTGTTCAAACAGCCTGTAATTGTGATCCCGCTGGCTTTCTCAGTACGCTTCTGGCTATTAGAATCATTAAACAACTCAGCACCTGTTAACAGCATTGTAAATATTCAGCCCTGCTTGTGTGCAGGTTAAGTCCAATATAGAGAAATCTTACAGAACTCAGTCTCATAAATTAGAGCTTCTGACAAGTCAATTACTGCAAAACTGCCTTTCTCTGTGAAAGAAATGAAATAGCATGCTGACAAAAGGTAGGCTTTCTGTTTGTAGCAGACAAAGATAATGACTTGATGATTTGACACAGTGAGCATGAAACTGCAGTCTGCCTGTTAGCTGTAATTAAACACTTGTGTAAAAATCGATGTTTAAATAACCAGTAAATTATAAATTTTACTGTAGAGAGTACAACATGAAAACTGGCCCTTTTGGTTAGCAGCCACATGCTTTTTCAAGTTAGTAAAGTGATTATTGAAAGTAATATGTGTTTGTACTTTGGTTAGAAACTGGGAAATAACAAAGTTCACTCAGAGGAGGAATGGGAACATATTGTGCAGTCAATCAGACTATCAGCATTTATTAACTCGCAACATATTATGTATCCGAAAACAATTGTTTTACATTTGCATTGTCTCATAAATTACGTATCTAATTATGTTAGACAATATACTTTTTAGAATTTTTTAATGTCTTGCCTTCAGATCAAATAAATATTAAGCCAAGGAATGTGTTTCATAACTGTCAGTAAAGTTCAGTAGCATGGATTGTATTCATGTTTCCTGCAGTTGTACTTGTGAAAATTTTGACCATATTTAGAGAAAAAAAAAATTGTATGGAATGGGTATCAGTAACTTTAGATACTTCCTTTTAGAACAAGGTCATTGTTCAGTGGTTAGATTATGAATAATGTTTTGTAAGGTAATTTATATTATCATAGACAGCATAAATTTGATGAAAGTTTTTGTTTTAGCAATTGATTTTTTTTTAATGGTTACAAAGTGTTTGACTGACTGACCCGAATGAAATCCTCAAAAACACTTAGAAGGAAAATTCACCACCAAAACAAAATTCTGATGAATAAAGTAAAATAAAACAAGATATAGTAAATGAAGCAAAATAAAGACTGAATCATCTGGCATAAGAAGATTTAAAATTGATATCTTTAAGTATTTTTACATTTAATATTTTTTATAGTATAAAGTAGCAAGTTGGCATTTCAGTTAAATATTTAGGTTAACAATTATTAGTGATGTAAAACAAAATCTATGATTTTTTATTATATATCCTAATAAACTTATAAATAAAAATGAAATTTTAATTTTTCATCCATGATAATATTGTTTTCTATAAATTGAATTGCCTGAAGGATGTTTTCTGACTCTGAAAATGATACTATCAATGCATTTTCTTGGGCACATTTACCAGTATTTTTAATTAATTTTATTAAAAATGGAACTGCTTAATAGTTTTAGATAATATTAGATGTATAGGCTTAGCAAGCCCAATTAATGGCAGATATAGATAGATTCCTAAGTTGCAGAAAGTTTGAGAAATTTAATTTGGGGATTAAAAAATCAAAGGGAAACATTTTAACAACCTGGAAATTAGTCTACTTCTGATACTTCAAATAACCATAATGTTTTATTATTTTATCTTTTGTTTTTTTATTTCCATGTTTGTGTTTTTATGTTGTTTTGCCTGAATGTATGCTTGTGCACTGTATGATTGTATGGTGCCTATAGAGGCCAAAGAAGAGAATTACACCTGGATCCTCTGGAAAGTGGGCTAGTGCTCTTAATCACTGACCCAGTAGATCCAGAATTTTTTTCACTTTTAAAGCAGAATTATCCTAACTAAATATCAGAAATTAATCATTTCTCAAGATAAAAGACATAGTTCCTGACTTTTTCTAATGCTTCTTTTTATTTCCACATAGGCTCATGACATAAATATGAGGACTTTGTGAACATTAATAATATTTATAATTCATTTTATCTCTTCATTGACAATCTCTGCATTGAGCTTTGTGACGCAAGATTATTTGTTTAAACAGCAGTACTTTTTCCATGAACAGATTATTTTTGCTAAGCAAAATCTAGCCTTTTACTGATCATTCCACAGTGGAGACTTGGGTGAGTGTAGACAATTCAAACCCTAGTGTCTTATGGGTGTCAATGGAGAGAGATTTCTTCTATTTCTACTTAAAATTTATCCTGACATGATTTTAATTCTTCACTCAAATATTTTAAACTAAGTTTTAACTTCTGTAGAAATTGAAACTGCCGCCCACAAAGAGTCACCTTGGAATGTTTCTCCATCCCTCTGAAATGGAGATTTCATACGGACCTTTCATTTGAGATTGTGGACATTTTTTTTTCTAATCCTGTTCAAACGTTGAAAGCACCTTGATAGGATTTTTTGGTCTGTAAGTCTCAAGTCCACTTTCAATTCCACTTTGTCCTTTGAATAGAGCATAGGTAGGATACTATAGACGCCAATGCAGTTTACTGTCAGGAAGTAGGAAATTGCCATGATTGTTTATGGAACCTTCACTCTTTAGATTTCTTCCCAGGTACAAACAAAACTCCTTGTGGTCAGGGATTTGCCTTTCATTGTTGCAGTGAAAAATAAATGGTCAGATGAATTATCTGTTCTTACAGCATTCATTTGGAAACTACACAGAGCCTGAACCTTTGTGTTTTCTATGCATTGCAAGATAGAATACTTAATTTTAGCTTGATGACTTTCCTTTTGGGCATTAGGACAGCATTTGTTGCATAAAAACTAGGGAAAAAATTCTCAAGATTTCCTAGAAGAACTCGTATACCATTAAGATCAGTAGCTCTGATTGTTTTGTGAAGTCATTAAGGGGAGTGTGTGTGTGTGTGTGTGTGTGTGTGTGTGTGTGTGTGTGTGTGTACATGAACTCATATGCGTATATTGTATGTGATTTCAGTCAAACTGCATTTTGTACTTCTTTTTTTTTCCAGAGAAAATTTTATTAGATATTTTCTTAATTTACATTTCATCTGCTATCCCGAAAGTTCCCTCCCCCCTCCCCCCGCTCTGTTACCTACCCACCCACTCCCACTTCTTAGCCCTGGCATTCCCCTGTATTGGGGTATATAAAGATTGCAATACCAAGGGGCCTCTCCTCCCAATGATGGCCGACTAGGCTATCTTCTGCTACATGTGGAGCTAGAGACACGAGCTCTGGGGGTTAAACTTAGTGCCTAAGGCTACTTTGGAATAGAATTAATACCAAGTTTAGCTTAAGAAAGTGTTTTCTCATACAGATATTTTAATCCTGTGCTGATGATGTAGTCAGCATTTAATGAAAGTTAGGAATTATTTATGTCTTCATCACATAATTCTATACTTTTACATTTTGGTCTTTACTTATAATAAATAAATCATTTTCTTAAGGTTCATATTTAAAAAGAGTACAAAAACAAAAAAGACAGTATTTTTCATGTGCCATTTTAACTATCTATTTTACATATTTGTGATTTATTATCTTTTTCATTGGTGTTAGCAAACTTTAGTTTTAGACCTTTGACCTGCAAAATGGTAATGTTAATTGTGGTTGTTTTAACTTTTCATTGTGCTCCTTATTTGGTGTAAATTTGTGCTTTTAAGTTCTGACAAGGTTGTAAAGCTGACTTGACAGTTCTAGCAGACACACCTTGAAACTGACCATGCTTTTTTCCTAGCTACTACAGCTTGGGTGACGTCAGCCAGGACTCCATAAACAAGTTCCTGTCACATCTGATTGGGCAGTCTCTGGTTGAATTGGAGCTTTCCCACTGCATTGAAGTTGGAGAGGTATGACTTCTGAGCCTATCCAAATTTGCAACAAATCAGTTGCAGTAGCAACTATAGTATGAATTATTACCATCCAAGTAATGGAAGCCTCCACCGATTGTCTCATTTGCCTTACTTTATCTTTATTTAAAACAGGATAATCGCAGCATTGAACCACTGACATGTGGCCGAATTGCCTCCTATTACTATTTGAAGCACAAAACAGTCAAAATGTTCAAGGACCGTTTGAAACCTGAGTGCAGCACTGAAGAACTGCTGTCAATTCTGAGTGTGAGTTTTATACTACTGTGATTTTTGTACTTATCTTTCATACTTCTCTTTTTTTATTTAAACAATTTTTTATCAGATATTTTCTTCATTTACAATTCAAATGCTATCCTGAAAGACACTTCTACCCTCCCCCCACCCTGTTCCCCTACCCACCCACTCTTTGCTTTAAAATTTGAAAAAAAATTAATCCTTTTTTTTAAAGAAAGAAAAACTTTCATTTTTAAGGTACACATATTGTCCTTTGTGTTATTCAAAACAAAAAAATTATATTAATTGAAATTTTCCTCCATTCTCAGAAATGTTACAAAATTGTTATTCGCAAAACAGGGTTTTAGCATGTTTCTAGGTGTTAGCAGATGACCATAGGATGAAACACAATATCAAAACATTGACTCACAAAAATATTTAAAAACATATGATCCTGTCATCACCCTTCAGTTATTATCAAGGAGGTTTCTTAATTGTTTTTATATGTCTTTCCTCCTGTTGGAAAAGATAATTATAAACACAGGCTCAGCCATATGTCTATCTTTATAAAATAAATTGAATTCATATCATCTTTGTAAGTACTTACGTATTTCTTTCTAGTTTTCTGAAGTAATAGAATTTCTTGTTGACTAGGAATATAATTACTTTATTGCCTTTATAGTATTTACCAAAAAAAGAACCCTTTCTTCAGAAGCAAAAGAAAACATTTAACCACGCCCATCTTGTTTTAACCTTTCTCTCAGAATTTTTAGTACGTAAAACTTGCACTTTTCAATATTGCATAGTGGAAGATTGTCATGATTGATCAAAAACAAATCCACATATTAGTACCATTTCTATCTTCTACTTCTTACCTCTGTCCTTTTCTTCTTTTATCAGGGTGATTGGGATGAGCCCAGTAGTTTTCAGAATGGTACATCACATTTCACCAAAGTATATAAGCAAAAGGAAGTTTCTGAATGTGACACTAAATTCTTCCATTTAATATAGTAAATAAGAAGTTTAACAGAGAGAGAGAGAGATTGCCTAGGTATATCAAAAAAATGTTTATTCTCTGTGTGGTCCCCTCCACACACCCCGGTCACCTTTTCATCGTCTTTTTTTATTATTATTTGTATATTTAGAGAGTTTGAAGCCTTTGTTATCAGGATATAAAATTTTAGGCATTACCAATGAACTTCCTCATGCACAGATGAACTGTGGTCTGTGGCTGAGTGACCCTTTGATATAGATCAGAGCACTGGTTATCTGAAAAAAAAATTAAAGACAAAACAAGATATATAGTCTGTCCCCAAGTTAATCTGTTCTACTTGGATATTTGTTGTTAATATCTCCTGTTCAAAGGATGTTTAAGAGAATACCAAGTGGCTAATAGTGAGTGATTAAAGCCTTATAATGTGGGTGGTGGGTCAGTGTACGGGTTCTCTGAATAGAAGCACTGTTATTAGTGAGATGTGTTCATAATTGGGAAGTGATTACATCAGATCTTACTTGTGTAAAGTCAAGTCATAACTTCTGTTGAGAAACATTATAGACCAAAGGTGAATATTTTCAAGTGGTGTCAGAATAAGTCCACTGCCAGTGAAGTATAAAATAAAAGATGAAAGTATGACCATCCCATTTGATCTGTGTGGGACCTGGGAAGACAAGGATACAGGTGTCAGGATTAGACCAACCTGGCATGTTCATTGTCTTCCCTGTCTCTTTACCTTATAGATGCTTAGGAATATTTTATCCTTCAAAATGTTCTGGAGTTTTTCTCTTTGGAGTGCTGAAGCCTATTATATGACCTATGATAATTTCTGTAGATTATTTTTTAATTAGTTAATTTATTATTTACACTCCATATTCTTTTAACATCCTCCCTCCCCCGTCCACCCTCCGACTGTTCCTCATAGCATGCCTCCTCCCCACTCCCCTGTCTCCACATGGATGTCCCCATCCCCCACCCCACCTGACCTCTGAACTCCCTGGGGCCTCCAGTCTTTTGAGGGTTAGGTGAATCATCTCTGAATGAACACAGAACCAGAAGTCCTCTACGTATGTGTGTTGGGGACCTCATATCATCTGGTATATGCTGTCTGTTTGGTGGTCTGGTGTTTGAAAGATCTCCAAGGTCCAGGTTAGTTGAGATTGCTGGCCTTCCTCCAGGGTCACCCTTCTCCTTAGCTGCTTTCAGCCTTCCCTAATTCAGCAACAGGGGTCAGCTGCTTCTCTTCATCGGTTGGGTACACATATCTGCATCTGACTCTTTCAGTTGTTTGTGGGTCTTCCAGAGTGCAGTCAGGCTAGGTCCCTTTTTGTGAGCTGAGCACTCCATAGCCTCAGTAATAGTGTGAGGCCTTAGGACATCTCCTTGAGCTGGACCCCACTTTGGGCCTGTTCCTGGATCTTCTTATCCTCAGGCTCCTCTCCATGTCCATCCCTGTAATTCTTTCAGACAGGAACAATTATGGGTCAGAATTGTAACTGTGGGATGGCAACCCTATCCCTCACTGTCTTTCTGCTGGAGGTTGGCTCTTTAAGTTCCCTCCCCATTGCCATTTCATCTAAGGTCCCTCCCTTTGAGTCCGGAGAGTCACTCACCTCCCAGGTCTCTGGTGCATTCTGGAGGATTCCCCCAACCTCCTATATCCAGAGGTGGCTTGTTTCCATTCTTTCTGCTGGCCCTCAGGGCTTCAGTCCTCCCCCACCCCAACCCCCCACAATTCCCTCTCAGATCCCTCCTTTCCTGCCCACTTTACACCATTACACCATTCTGTTAAAAGCATTACTGTAATACTCTTAAGAAAAATACCCTTTTTGCTGTATTTTTCTTGTAACTCCTCTTGAGAGTTTTATTTGCTTTTCTTTCCCAGAACTTGATTGACTGGCATACAGTCCCCAGTATGTTTGTCTTTATAATTAGAGACCCATTGTGGGTGTAAGGCTAAAGATTCTATTGAGACTATTCTCCTCAATAATCTTATTCCACAGTAGGAACACACTTGTTTAAATTCTGTCTATCAAATAAAAGCTAGTTTTTTGAGTACTTACTATATGTTTTGCATTTTACATACATTATTTCAACAAGATTTAACAACTTCGTATGGTATAATCATATAAATAATGAATGTCACAGTAGTAAGTTTCTTCCTTCCCAGAGCTCTTGTCACTAGCTGCATATGTAGCAGAAGATGGCTTAGTCGGCCATCATTGGGAAGAGAGGCCCCTTGGTCTTGCAAACTTTATATGCCCCAGTACAGGGGATTGCCAGGGTCAAGAAGTGGGAGTGGGTGGGTAGGGGAGCAAGGCAGGGGGAGGGTATAGGGAACTTTCGGGATAGCATTTGAAATGTAAATAAAATATCTAATAAAAAAACAAAAGAAAAGAAAAAAAAAGTTTCTTCCTAACCCATACAATGTAGTTCCTTAGAGCTATCCCCCAATACCTACCTCTCACTTCTAGACACACTTTACTTTATCCTATGGGCCATTTCTATCAATAAAAAATTTTAAATATTAAGATGTTATAATCATGTACCTTTAAAAAATAAACAAGAGTTAGTTTTAAAGCCATATTTGATCTTGTAACCTAGATTGTAAGTATTGAATACAAATGTCAATCACTGGCAAAAATAATCATTTCAGAATTCCTTGTTGCAAACATATACTTGAAGTTTTAAACCATCTGATGCTATTTTGAAAAGACTGGGTATTTTATAAGAACCCTTGCCAAGTCTTTTTTAACACCATGAATTAATAAGCTTCATAATTAAGGCAGCTGCTTCACACCTCTATTGTTAACCAGTGACATTACATCTGTCCTGCTCCATTGATGGCCTCCGCCTACTTATTGAAGCATTTAGCAGTTTTGGCAACAGGGATTACATATATTGTAGTTAGTAGTCTAATTAGGTATAAGTGAAAATCCTGAGGGAAAAGTGCATTTCAAAAGTAATTTGAAGAATCTCTTAATGATGCTGGCACAACTCCAGAGCAGAAAGTGTCCATCGTCATGGCCCAGCAGGGTCAGCTTTGATGTGTACTAGGTGTTTAGACGTTACCCTATTTAGAAACAGCAATGCAAATGGAAGCTTTCAAAGTTGTGGAATCTGTTTCAACATATTCTTTACTATGTACTTCCTTAGTGTATTAATAGCTAAGAGAAAGCAAAATATATTCTAAATGTACTTAAGGACTTTCAGAATTTCAGGGTTTTTTTTTAATTTAAGAATTATTTTGCTATTTGTGTTCTTTTAACTGTATAGAAATATGACATTATGCTTCTATATCAAAGATGGAGTACAATTAATCTTTGTTTATATCAAGGATGGGATTATATGCATATATGTCAGATACCCTATTTTAAAAGTTTGTGACTATCTTTTTGCCCAGCAAATATTAGAATATTGAGTAAAAGAACAGATTTCTTACATTAAAATACAGCAATTTCAATTTTTTTTTTAAGTTTTAGAACAACACAGCATATATATCAGTGAATTCTTAGAATTGTCAGTACTACTTTCTTTAAAACCAAATGAATGTATTACCATGGCCAGCGTATAACACTTTCAGGAATAGAGCATCATAAGACTCGGATCTTGTCATTTTTCTAGGTCAGCCATAAATCTTTGTTATCAAATCACAAAAACATCTTTCTCCAATTTATAAGGTAATTAGAAAAATAAGTAAATTTGAAGAGATAAACTTAAAACAAAATAACTTAAAATATTATTAAAAATAGTATTTTTGGGTGGGGCCTAGTTTGTAAAATGAAAGTTCATTAAAGGAAACGAAAAGAAAGGTTAACTTGACAGTCATGCCATCAACCTCAGTAGTGTTCTGTCTCCACCTAACCTCATGGTAGTCACAGGATCCCATCTGCTGCTCTTTATCCTCCATGTGGGGAATCCTGATGTGACACATTCCAAGGTTTGTGAGAAGAGCGTCCTTACCCTCTGCCTGGGGGCTGCCTGGCATCTTTGGAAGAGGCACAGATGGCAAATGTCTTTTTTTTAATGTATCTTTCTATTCTCTTTATGTTTTCCCCTGAGACTGTCTTTATTCTCCTTTATCCTTTAGTTTCTTGCAGTATTCTAGATTTACAAGCTTTCTCTAATAAAGTGAAAAAAAGTGTTTTCTTGATAAAAGATGTCAGTCTCGGATAAGTTTGTTACCATTAAAAGATCAATGTTCTTAATCTATTAGGTTCTGAACATAACATCTACCTGAAATTTATCCCGCTGTCAATTTTTGTTCATTTTTATTTTTTACTTACTTTGGTTTCCTAATTAAATGCACATAAAAAACTATCAATTACCAGTATTCTAAAAGTTGGTGATTAAATAGGATTTTTAATTAAGACATGAGTTATACTACTAAATTGTTAATCTTATTTTCATAATCACATCCAACTTTATTATTTAAAAAAATTAAAGATCTACCCTTGTCTAAAATAACAAAATCATAATAAAAATCATAGTAAAAATGTAAGTTCTACCCAATTTCAAGAAATAAGACAGAATTGAAATCTGGACTCCCAACCAACATATGAAATGTCCTGTCTTTTCTCTTTGATGTTTTGTGCTTTTTTTTTTTTCCTGAAACTATGTATATTATTTTACCATTTTATCTAAATTTGCAAAGCATATAAAAAATCTGCTCATTAGAGAGAGTACCCAAGAGCTGTAGGGGTCTGCAACCCTATAGATGGAACAACAATATGAACTAATCAGAACCCCTAGAGCTCATGTCTCTAGCTGCATATATATTAGAAGATGGCCTAGTTGGCCATTATTGGGAAGAAAGGCCCCTTGGTCTAGCAATCTTTATATGCCCCAGTATAGGGGAATGCCAGGGCCAAGAAGTGGGTAGGGGAGCAGGGCTGGGGGGAGGGTATCGGGGACTTATGGCATAGCACTTGAAATGTAAATAAAGAAAATATCTAATTAAAAAAAAACACAGATCAAAGTGAGACATCTGTGAAGAGTACAAAAAAAAAATTCTGCTCATAACTTTCTTGGCCTGGCATCTGGGACTTTTCAGTGGCTCCCTCTGAGTTCCCCATCCGCCACAGCTACACACCTCTGTTCAATTTCCAGACCCTCTGTACTTCTCCTACCCTCCACCCACCCCCACCCCCACCAGTCTCCTCCCATGCCTGATCCTGCCCCCTTTCCCTCCCCCTCCTCTCTCTCCCTCCCAGCTACCTCCCTTCCTCCCTCTACCTCCCTTAATTATTCCAGCTTCTAAGTACAACTGAAGCATCCACACTTTGATCTTCCTTCTTCTTGAGGGAAGCTTGCATTTGTATCTGGTATTGCTATTCAACACTACTTTAACTGTTCATGAAGGTATTCAGTCCAGATGAAAACATTCAAATCAAAGACTTGCTAACATTGTCCTCTCTAGAATCAAGGTTTCCAGCCTGGCTGAATTGGCTCACATATACATGGGATCATCAGAGAGCATTTGCCAACCTCTACTTATTGCATGGGTTATAAATATGTCTTTAAAAGATTTATGAAACTCTGGAAATTTTCTTTTCCAGATACGCTATCATGAATCACTTGACAAAGTATACAATTAATAATTCTTTTATTAGATAATTTCTTCATTTACATTTCAAGTGTTATCCCATAAGTAATAATTTTGGTTTTAAAAACAAGTTTTTGAGATATAATCTACTTATTGTTCCACTCACACTCATTTAAATGATACAATCAGAATTATTCAATCATCTCCTCTATCAGTTTTTGGATGTTTTAGGACATTTTACTGCCCAAGAAAGAAACTACATTGCAGGCATTCCCAGTGGCTGCCCTTCCATTGTTTTCTTACAGCTTAATTCCAAAGCATTCTGCCTTCAGCCTGTCTAAAGTGAACTTTTCTTCTTCCCATCTATCTATAATTATATATCCTCTGACCAACTAGCTACTCGCACCCCAGGTCACTTATGACTTGTCAACCACCGTTTCAAGTCCTCTCTTTTTATAAGGTCAGTCTTTATAGATTGCATATATGAATGAAATTCAGCTGTATTCATCTTTCTGTGCCTGGCTGTTTCACTTAAAATAATGTTCTGTAGATTTATCCATATTGTCACAATTGACAGTTTATTTTAAGACCTGAATCACATTGATTTTTGTATGCTGTATTTTCTTTATCAATTTGTCTTTTGATGGATACCTATGTTTATTATGTTGTGAAAGAGCTTCAGTAAATATGGGAGAGCATGTATCAATTTTATGTATTTTTTATACATGGATTTCATTTTCTCTGGTTATATATAGAAGTGAGATTGCTGGATCAGTTAGCTGTTCTGCTTTTGTGAGAAACTTCTATAGTGTCCCATAATGATTATAGTAATTTATATGTCTACCTACCGTGTATAGGAACTCTTGTTTCTGTACACTGCTGCCAAAGGATTTCTTCTTTTTAACAATAACCACTTTTATGGTGTGGGGAAAACTGATGGCTTTGATTTGCACACCCCTGATTTTTAATCATTTTGAGCATTTTTTGTGAACTCATTGTCTTTTGGGAATTATCTTTTTACTGTTTTGCCTGTTTTTTATCATTATTAACTAATTTTTTATTTTTATTTAGTGCTTGAAAATTGCTTGCATGTGTATATTTTGATCATGTTTTACCCTCCACAGTTTCCCTCAAATCCCTCCTGAACACTCCCCAAATTTCTCTCCCAACTTTATATATATATATATATATATATATATATATATATATATATATATATATATATATATATATATATATATATAACTATATTTTTAATAAACCAACAAATCCAAAGTTGGTACTTCCCAAATGCTCATTAGTGTGAAACCACTCACCTGAGAATGGTTAATCTACACAGGACCACACCCTAAAGAGGACTAACCCTTTTCTGTCCCCATAAGCTTCCAATAGCTCCTCCAGTAACTCACTTCCCTATCTATGCTAGAATGTTAACTGGCTTGATTTTACTCGGGTAACAACAGCTGGTGTAAGTCTTGGATGCAATAGCTCTGTCGTGTGTTGAAAACACTGTTTAACACCAATCATCTCCAACTCCTGGGTCGTACCATCTTTGTGCCCCTTCTTCTGTGATGTTCCTTTTTCCTTGAGGGTAAGGAGTATAGCATAAATGTCCTACTGGGGGTTGAGCACTCCACAGACACTTGTTCTCTGCATTTTGAAGAGTTATGAGTTTATATTAAATACTGACTGCTGCAAAAAGGAGTGTCTCTGAAGGAGACTGAGAATTGACAAAGTCTGTCATTATGGAGGTATTTAGATGGTAGCTTGATACTGTGTCTATTTGGCAAATTAATAGTAATACATTCTCTCCTATAAGCTCTATGAATTTCCCCAGCAACAAGTTCTTACTCAAATTTATAGTACCAACCATTTGTCTCTCCTTATGGAGAGGGCCTTCAATATAGTCATAAAGTGTTTTAACAATCATACCATTCTTGTCCCATTCAGTATGGTTAATTTGGTAACTTACAGGATTTACAGCTCAGTAAGACTGTTGGTGGCTGTTTTCCCTTGTCAGCCTGACTCTTCCTAGTACTGTGAGAGCTACCCAGCAGGGATTAAGTATAGTGTCTTCAATAATAGGATCTTACCATGATATTCTGGTCGGCAGCCAAGAACAATGGCAAAAGCTTGTATTGTAAGGAAGTCTCTGAGACCTACCACCCCAAACAACAGCTTGGAGATATCCTACACTTGTCTTTTGCCCATTTTTTTGTTTGTTTTTGTTTTTTGCAAATTAACACCAGAATGGCATAAAGTAACAGTAACATTACCCACTCTAAAACAGCTTTCAATATCTGTTACAAACACATCATATTGCTCATATAAAATAACTTTTTATGACTTGCTAATGATGATTGCAGGAAGGTTTTCTAAAATCAAAGACGTATAAACAAGCATGAGATTTTAAGAGAAATGTGACTTACAACATTTTGTTCAGTTTTAACAAGCAAACAAACACCACTCCACAAGGAAAGCTACCATGCTTGCCCATTTTTAATATTTTCATTTTTTTGGTATTTTGATGTTTATGCATATAGATTTTTTCTGTGAAGAATATCATTGCTGTTTTGATAGAAATTGCTTTAGCTATATTGCCTCCTTTAGGTGATACAAACTTCCAATACATGAATAGAAAATGTTGTTTCATTTTTTTATTTTACACCTTCCTTCATCAATATTTTACACTGATCATGAAGATATCTTTTACTTTTGTAATTATGTTTATTCCTAAGTATTTTTGTAGTAATGAGATATTTTTATGTTGATTTTTTAGATAACTTGCTAGTACAGCATAGAGATGATTTTTGTATGAATAGTTTTTAACTATGCTTCTTTATATTTTTCTTTTATTAGAAATATATTTTTTCTCAAATAGTATATCCTGATTATGGGTTTAGTCTTCCCAGTTCCTCCCTCTCCATTCCTCCCTCTCTCTCTCTCTCTCTCTCTCTCTCTCTCTCTCTCTCTCTCTCTCTCTTATTGGAAAAGAAAACAGACTTCTAAGGAATAGTAATAACATTTAATATGAAATAGTCAAATATGATAAAATAAAAACTAACTCATTGGAATTGAATGAAGCAAACAAACAGAGTAAAGGTACAAGAAACAGAGACCCATTCATTCACATACTCAGGAATCCCATAGAAACACTGTAAACTAGAAACCATAAGATACTCAGAGGACCATATACAGGCCCTCTGCAAATGTCCTCAGTCTCCGTGGGTTCATATCACTGTTGGTTGTGTTGATTGAGAGGGCCTTATTTTTTTGGTATTCTTCATCTCTTCTTACACTCTTTCTGCCACCTTTTCCATGAGAGTCCTGAGATCTGGGGTGAGGGGGAAGAATTGATGGAAACATTCCATTTAGTGATGAGTGTTCCAAAATCTCTCACTCTCTACATGTTTCCCCATGTTCAGTCTGCTTCAGAAGGAAGACTCACGGATGATGGCAAACAAAGCACTGATCTATGAATATAGCAGAATGTCATTTATTGCTGTTTGCTTTTGTTTCTTTAGAACAGTAAAACCTAGGTTTTACTCTAGGTCCTAGGGCTGTCTAGTCTCAAGTCTTTGGTCACCCAAGCATTGTTAAATATAGCGTTCAACTCATAGAAAGGACATTAAGTCAAATTGGAAATCTGTTGGTCAAGATATTGCTGAAAGGGCCCTGATATAGCTGTCTCATGTGAGGCTATGCCAGTGCCTGGCAAACACAAAAGTGGATGCTCACAGTCAGCTATTAGATGGAACACAGGGTTCCCAAGGAAGGAGCTAGAGAAAGTACCCACGGAGCTGAAGGGGTCTCCAACCCTATAAGTGGAAGAACAATATGAACTAACTAGTACCCCCAGAGCTCATGTCTCTAGCTCCATATATAGCAGAAGATGGCCTAATGGACCATCATTGGGAACAGAGACCCCTTGGTCATGCAAACTTTATATGCCCCAGTACAGGGGAATACCAGGGCCAAGATGTGGGAGTGGGTGGGTAGGGGAGCAGGGCGGGGAATGGGGGAGGGTTTAGGAGACTTGGGATAACATTTGAAATGTAAATGAAGAAAATATCTAATGAAAATTGAAAAAAAAAAAGAAAATAAAAAGAAATCTGTTGGTTACTCCTACTAGCTTCATGCCACCATTGCAGGTAGGACACCATTGTAGATCACAGGGTTCTTACCAGAGTTGATGTTTATGTTCTCCTCTGATAGTGTTGATGTTTATGTTCTCCTCTGATAGTGTGCAGGATACATTCCTGTACCAAGACTCTAGAACGTAGGGGTGAAGGATTTGTGTAAACATTGATACCAACTCACTTCCCCATGTTCAATAAATTTTGTAGCTATTTTCTTCAACAATGGAATCTTGCCACCAGTTTTTGAGAGCAAACTCTGGCCTTAGCAACAACCTGGGTTAATTTACATTTCAAATGTCATCCCCTTTCCTGGTTTCCCTCCCTCCCAGAAACACCCTATCATACACACACACACACACACACACACACACACACACACACACACACCTCGCCCAGATTCTATGAGGGTGTTCCTCCACCCACACCTACCTCCCCACCCTCCATTCCCCTACACTGGGGCATCTATAGAGCCTTCATAGGACTAAGGACCTCTCCTCCCATTGATGTATGACAAGGCCATCCTCTGCTACATATGCAGCTGGAGCCATGTGTATTCCTTGGTTGATGACTTAGTCCCTGGGAGTTCTGAGGGGTCTGGTTGGTTGATACTGTTGTTCTTCCTATGGGGTTGCAAACCCCCTCAATTCCTTCAGTTCTTCCTCTAACTCTTCCACTGGGGACCCTGTAATCAGTTCAGTGGTAGGCTGGGTTATTTGAAGATTCCCATGGGATCCCTTTGGCCAACAATTCAATTAGCTATAACTCAATCCTCATACTGGAAGTTTTATTTGATGAGAAGAGATGGCCAGTTGGAACTCTTTTCTCCCCCATTATTTGCCAGTTTCATTTATATTTAGGTTTCCATACTACCCTTAAAATGGTCCCTAATTTTAGCTTTCTCTCCTCTTATCCCCTTCCTTGTCCCCTGCTGGGCATCTCTGCAAATACCATGGCCAGCATAGTGCCAATTCATGTGAGACAAGAAGGAATTCTAGTTCAACATTACTCAGTAGCTGGTGTTTGTTCAAACTTTGAGAGTATGACACTGAGTTTATTTTAGGCATACAGTACAATTTGGGGGAAAAAGGTGTTATGGTGTAACACAATTCCATTTTATGCACAATAAAACTTAAAGCATAATTACATTGAAACTCTTGCCAAAATACATGTCACCTCTTCTACAAAGGAGGGTTCTATATTTAGATAGAATACATGTGTCATCTTAAGGGCTTAGGGGACATCTGGTATGGTCTTGGTCATAACAGTCACCAGCTATTAACCAATTGCAGTCCCTTTTTGTAAAGGGGAGTGGGCTGGTAGGTATGACATCAGTGATACAGATAGCACAGAGGTCAGCAGACTGTTAACCACATCTATTCCTAGCCTTCTAGGTGGAAAGCATTTTATACATCCCTTCTTCTGAAGAGACAGCACGCATAGATTCATATGTTTGAACAAGCCTGTGGTGGCCAGGGAGTGGAATGTGATGGTTTATATACGCTTGGCCCAGGGAGTGGCACTATTAGAAGGCCCTGTGGGAGTAGATGTGGCTTTTTTGGAATAGGTGTGTCTCTGTGGGTATAGGCTTTAAGACCCTCATCCGAACTGCCTGGAAGCCATAGCAGCCTTCAGATGAAGATGTAGAACTTTCTCAGCTCCTCTTGTATCATGCCTGCCTGGATGCTGCCATATGTTCCTGCCTTGATGATAATGGACTGAAACTCTGAACCTATACCCAGCCCCATTCAAATGTTGTCCTTATAAGAGTTGCTTTCGTCAAGGTATCTGTTCATAGCAGTAAAACTGGAACTTTTTTTTTTGGAAGAATGTGGATTTGGGGACTTTAGATTTGGATTTGAAAAGCAGTATAATGTTTAAAGTGAGGCTTAATGAGCCATCCCAGTAGGAGTATGGAAAACTAACAGTTTTCACAAAGATGTGTTCCAGAGATAGCCAAGGTTGTACCTCATGCCTCAGCTGTACTTGGTAATGTGTAAGAGTCACCCAGGTGGTACTGGTTTTGAAGGCATGAAGGGGTCATGAAGAGCAGCTGAGGCATGATACTGTGAGAGGCCAAGGAAGGTCATTGGTGAAGGTGCAGCCTCAGTTGCAGTTGAAGGCTCAGGTCTGAAGGGGTCATGCAAAGAAGTTGAGGCTTGGCACCATAAAGAGCGCCTATGAGAGGCTATTGGTGAAGCCTAATTGCAACAGAAGAGCCCACTGTATCGGAGATGCCAGTGCCATGGGATGATGACAAAGAACAATAGCAGCAGTGAAGTGGGTCAGTCTGAGCTTAGAGTGCTATAGAGGGCAGAGCTGGAGAAGTGAAGCAAGCCATTTGGAGGAGCCCAGATCATGTTTCCAGACATTGAAACAAGAATCTGTAACAGTCCATCTTCTTGAGTTCTTTGTATATATTGGATATTAGTCCCCTATCTGATTTAGAATTGGTAAAGATCCTTTCCCAATCTGTTGGTGGCCTTTTTGTCTTATTGACAGTGTCTTTTGCCTTACAGAAGTTTTGCAATTTTATGAGGTCCCATTTGTCAATTCTCTATATTACAGCATAAGCCATTGCTGTTCTGTTCAGGAATTTTTCCCCTGTGCCCATACCTTTGAGGCTTTTCCCCACTTTCTCCTCTATAAATTTCAGTGTCTCTGGTTTTATGTGGAGTTCCTTGATCCAAGTAGACTTGACCTTAGTACAGAGAGATAAGAATGGATCAATTTGCATTCTTCTACATGATAACCACCAGTTGTGCCAGCACCATTTGTTAAAAATGCTGTCTTTTTTCCACTGGATGGTTTTAGCTTCCTTGTCAAAGATCAAGTGACCATAGGTATGTGGGTTCATTTCTGGGTCTTCAATTCTATTCCATTGATCTACCTGTCTGTCACTGTACCACTACCATACAGGTCCTCTGCTATTTTCTAGAAGGTAAACGGTTACTTAGCCTCTGTTTCTCCAATTCTATGGGGGAAGTATGAAAAAAAAGCTCTTCATGGGACTTTGAGAAACAACAGTAAATTACTTTGTACCTAAAATAACCCTTTTGTTCATTTGCAGTATTGAATATTAGATTTCTTCTGTTTAGTCTTAGCTATTATTAAGCCCTTGCTGTATTTCACAAATGAAGAATATAGCTGAAAAATTGTGAGGTTTGAACACTATGTGGCAGCTTAAGTGTTTTTGTTTGTTTTTTCTTGGTCTTCTTTGAACTTTAAATAAAAATCTGCAGAACTGGTAGGAAACCACTAGAAACCTAACTACAGGGTAAAACTCAGGAAAATGAATGGGTTTTTATTAGGCATGTAATTTGGAAATTTTTCCATGAGTCAAAAAACTGGCCAACTTCATGTAGTTACTTATATTAGACTAAACCACCAATCAAAGAAAATACATGGTGGGACTTGTGGCTCTAGCTGCATATGTAGCAGAGGATGGCCTAGTCAGTCATAAAATGGGAGGAGAGGCCCTGGGTCCTGTGAAGGTTCTATGCCCCACTATAGGGGAACGCCAGGGCCAGGAATGGGATTGGGTGGGTTGGGGAGCAGGAGGAGGGGATAGGGGATTTTCGGAGGGGAAACTAAAAAAAGGGGATAACATTTAAAATGTAAATAAAGAAAAAATCTAATAAAAAAAGGAAAAAAAGAGCTCAAAATTTGGCATTTAGTAATTTCTATTTCTCACTAATTAAGTAATACATTATTTAATTTGAACCATATACTGAAATATACACAGTTAATGTTCTGGAATGCAAACTCTTTGTTCTTTGCCATAAGAAGATTTATGTACATTGCATTTAAAGATAGAATCACTGAGTGGTTAAGAAAACAAATTAAAGTGAAAGAATTGAGTAAGTATCCTATGTGAATAGAAGGCAAAATACACAGCATAGCAAGGTGGAATATTAATGTTACATGAAATACAAATTTCAAGGCAAATGCAATAAAAAGGAAGAAGTTATCATGTAATGATGAAAGGATCTTACAAAAGGAATTAATAGCTAACTTTATATACACCCAATATAAGAGTACCTAAATATAGACCTAAAGGGAAAGATTACTGTAAAAATAAAATGCTGTTAATATATTTTAACATTGTGCACTCAGCAATGGACAGATCATCTGAGCAAAAAAGTCCACAAAGAAATTAAATCCCAGGCAAGACATATCAAAGGAGAAGTTTATAGAACAGTCCATTCAGCACCTGCAGGGCACATGTTTTATCATGAGCACATGTAACATTCTCCAGGTTAGATCATCACAAATCAAGCCTCAATAGTTTTTAAAATGGAATTTATATTAAGTCCCATTCCTCATCACAATATAATAAACCTAGGCAATAATAATAATAATAATAATAATGATAATAATAATAATAGCTTTAGAAACTATATAAAAGAAAGTGAGTTAAAAATTAATTTCTGAACAACTAATGGATCCATAAAAAAATCAAAAGGAAATTTAAAACTCTCTTAAATCAGTTGAAAGTGGAGATACAATATGCCAAAGCCTATCAGATAAAGGGAGCATTTGGGAACATTTATAGTACTCTGTGGCCTTGGCAAGAGAGGAAAATATCTTAACCTACAGCTTTAAGGAAGCAGAAAAAGAAGAAAATAAACCAAAAATTCCTATGAAATGACAAACATACATTAGAGAAGACATAGCTGACACAGACAATAAAGTAAGCATATATAAAAGATAATTAAAACAAAGGACCTGCTTTTTAAAACAAAATTCAAAAAACTGTGGCTGTAGCTCAGTAGCAAAGAGCTTCTCCTTCAAGCATAACACTTTAGGTTCAGTTTCCACTGTCAGGGGAGGGAGGAAAAGGCTAGGTGCAGTGGCACACACCTGTTATCTAAGCACTCAACAAACTGAAGAAGGAGGATTACTGTGAGTTTGAGAACACCCTACTCTATAGTGTGAAACATTTTCTAAGGTTGGGAAAAGGAAAAGAATTTATTAAACTCTTTTCTAGTCTTAAGAAAAATAAAAGACTTGAAATCAAAGAAGAAATCAAGGAAGAGTTTGAAAATGGTAACACAGAAATATAAAACATGCCAGTAAATTTAAAAATCTAGAGAAAATAGAGAAATTCTTAGACATGGTTTATGAAGACTGGAAAACATGGACAGACCAGTAAGAAATGACAGGACTGAATAATAACAAAACCCCTACTAGTCAAAAGGAAACACACAAATATACACGCATATACATTCACTGCCAAATGGGAAATTTATGTCAGTTCTCCTTAAATTATTCCACAAAATAAAGAAATCTTTCCAGTCCTAAAATCTTTCCTGAATATTATTCAAGAGCTGTGTTTTTGTGACTCTAGCCCCAGGTATGCAGGAGAAAAAGAAATAAATGATAGATGGACCAATATTCTTTTTTATTTTAAAATTTTATTTATTTATTTATTATTAGATAATTTCTTCATTTACATTTCAAGTGTTATCTCATAAGTCCCCTATAGCCTCCCTCCGCCCTGCTCCCCTACCCACCCACTCCCACTACTTGGCCCTGGCATTCCCCTGTACTGGGGCATATAAACATTGTTAGACCAAGGGCCTTTCCTCCCCAATAATGGCCAACTAGGCCATCTTCTAATACATATGCAGCTAGAGACATGAGCTCTGGGGGTTCTGATTAGTTCATGTTGTTATTCCATCTATAGGGTTGCAGACCCCTACAGCTCTTGGGTACTCTCTCTAGCTCCTACATTGAGGACCCTGTGTTCTGCCCTATTGTAAGCATCCACTTCTGTATTTGTCAGGGACTGTCAAAGCCTCACAGGAGACAGCTATTTCAGGGTCCTTTCAGCAATATCCTGCTGGCGTATGCAGTAGGGTCTGCATTTGGTGGCTGATTATGTGATGGGCCACCCGGGTGGGGCACTCTCTGGATGGTCAATCCTTTCATTTTAGCTCCAAACTTTGTCTCTGCACATCCTTCCATGTATATTTTATTCCCTATTCTAGGAAGGTATGAAGTATCCACGCGTTGGTTGGTCTTTCTTGATTTTCTTGTGTTTTGGAAATTGTATCTTGGGTATTCTAGGTTTCTGGGCTAATATCTGCTTATCAGTGAGTGCATATTAAGTGACTTCTTTTGTGATTGGGTTACCTCACTCAGGATGATATCCTCCAGATACATCCATTTGCTCAAGAATTTCATAAATTCATTGTTTTTAATAGCTGAGTAGTACTCCATTGTGTAAATGTACCACATTTTCTGTATCCATTCCTCTGTTGAGGGACATCTGGGTTCTTTCCAGCTTCTGGCTATTATAAATAAGTCTGCTATGAACATAGTGGAGCATGTGTCCTTGTTACCAGCTGGAATATCTTCTGGGTATATGCCCAGTAGAGGTATTGCTGGATCTTTTGATAGTACTATGTCCAGTTTTTAAAGGCTACATTTATTTATTTGTGTTTGTGCACATCGTGGTAAGTGTATAGAAGTCTGAGGACAATTTTTTTATTTTCCTTTATTTAATCTTCTAGTCATTATCCCCCTCCTGGTCTACCCTCCAACAGTTCCTCATCCTATTCCTCTTCCCAGGTCTCCAAGAGGATGTCCCCACCAGGCCCCCACCCCACCAGATCTCCCCACTCCCTGGTACCTCAAGTCTCTCAAGGGTTAGGTGCATCTTCTCTGACTGAGTCCACACCAGGGAGTCCTCTGCTGTGTATGTGTTGGGGGCCTTATATCATCTGGTGAATGTTGTCTGGTTGGTAGCTGTACTGGCTAGTTTTGTGTCAACTTGACATAGCTGGGGTTATCACAGAGAAAGGAGTTTCAGTTGGGGAAGTACCTCCATGAGATCTAGCTGTGGGGTATTTTCTCAATTAGTGATCAAGGGGGAAAGGCCCTTTGTGGGTGGGACCATCTCTGGGCTGGCAGTCTTGGGTTCTATAAGAGAGCAGGCTGAGCAAGCCAGGGGAAGCAAGCCAGTAAGGAACATCTCTCCATGGCTTCTGCATCAGCTCCTGCTTCCTGACCTGCTTGAGTTCCAGTCCTGACTTCCTTTGGTGTTGAACAGCAGTGTGGAAGTGTAAGCCGAATAAACCCTTTCCTCCCCAAATTGCTTCTTGGTCATGACGTTTGTGCAGGCATAGAAACCCTGACTAAGACAGTAGTTCAGTGTCAGAGATCTCGGGGGTCTAGGTTTGTTGAGACTGCTGGTCTTCCTATGGGGTTGCCTTCCTCCTCAGCTTCTTCCAGCCTTTTCCTAATTCAACCACAGGCATCCCCAGCTTCAGTCCAATGATTGGGTTTAAGTATCTCTATCTGACTCTTTCATCTGCTTGTTGGGCCTCTTGGAGGTCCACCATGCTAGGCTCTTGTTTGTAAGTACACCATAGCATCAGTAATAGTGTCATACCTTGGAGCCTCCCCTTGAGCTGGATCCAAATTTGAGCCAGTTACTATACCAACTTTTCCTCAATCTGTTCTCCATTTTTGTCTGTGCAATTTTTTAGAAGGGACAATTCTGGCCAGTGTTTTTGACTGTGAGGTGGTAACCCTATCTCTCCTCTTGGTACCCTGTCTTCCTACTAGAGGTGGACTCTACAAGTTCCCAGAGGACAGTTCTTGAATTCAGGTCAAGAGCTTTGGCAGCAACTTAGGCCAGTATTGATGGAAATGCATGCAAAAATTCTATAGAAAATACCATTAAGTCCAACAGTGTGTACTATAAATAGCAAATACCTATCTCTGTGCCTGATTCAGAGCACATAAATTCCTAACCTTTTACTAAAGATTTCCACAGAGAGGAGTAATACTGAGTCTTAAGCCAATGATTTTTGAAGCTTTGCACTTTCAAGGATAATTGACTCTGTGTGTGTGTGTGTATGTGTGTGTGTGTGTGTGTGTGTGTGTGTGTGTGTAACTCACCAGATTGAATGGGATTCATCACAGGGATGCATGCAGGTTCAATGTAAGTAAATCTATAACTAAAGTAAAAGATACTAAAAAAATATGTTCTCATCTCCATTGTTGTAGGGGAAAAAAGCTTTTTAAAAAAATTTGATATAGCTAAATATTCTTTCATTATTAAAAGTAAAACTGAAACTATTTTGCCATACAAGTAGCATACTTCAATATAATAAAGGCTATTCATAAAAAGCCAGCAGCAATATTACTTTTAAAAGATGAAAGAGGGCTGGTGAGATGGCTCAGCGGGTAAGAGCACCCGACTACTCTTCCGAAGGTGATAAGTTCAAATCCCAGCAACCACATGGTGGCTCACAACCATCCGTAACAAGATCTGGCTCCCTCTTCTGGAGTATCTGAGGACAGCTACAGTGTACTTACATGTAATAAAATAAAATAAATCTTAAAAAAAAAGATAACGATTATATTTTTTAAAAAAAGATGAAAGAAAACATGCTGTTTAGAGACAAGATGCCTAATTCACCACTTTTGTTTGCAGTTAAGAGATTTCCCTTAGTCTGGGAGGAGATGTTGGATATTTGAATACTATTATGAATGTTAAGCACAATAAGGATTTGTATCTGGAGAGGTGGCTCAGTGGTTACTGCTTTTGAAGCAGACTTATGGTTGGTACTTAAAGCTGCCTCTACATTGCAGCTCACAACCATCTATAACTCCAGTTCCAGAGAATCAGTGTCCTTTTCCAGCTTCCATGGGCACTGCATACAGGTAAACAGGCAGGTAAAATACATGCACATACAATATAAACACATCTTTTAAAAAGATTAAATACTTAAAAAAATACAATTGGGGATTTTTTGAAGTGTGAATAAATACATTTAGTATCATGAGGTGAGTTGGCTATGAGACTATGAAGGAGTAGGGAAAAATGTTTGGATTGAGTGTGAAATGCCCCCAATACAATCACGAGTTTTAAATACATAGTTCCCAGATGGTTGCCCTATTGGAAAAGATTGTAAAACCTTCAAAGGAATATATTTTCCTCTTTGGGCTTATGTATGCACATTAAAGTATGAAGATACTTACCTTGCCTTGTCAAATAAACAAGGTCACTTGCTAAATTAATTAAATAAATTTTAAGAAAATATATCTAGCTAATTAGCCCATTCTTGGTTTTAAAAATAAGCAAATACAGTAGTGTATTTGCTTTGTGATGTTGGAGCCTAAGAAGTGTAAAAACCATAGTTAGCCTGACATCTGCCATATCACAGCATAGTAGTGAACATCAAAATGTGAGATACTCTTCCCTCAGAAAGACTGTAAGCATTTCTTAGTTGCCTGTAGCTCTGTATCTAGGGCTGAGGCCCCATGAGATTTTTTTCCTCCCATGTTAGCATGTCTATTTGGTGTCATCCTTCTTCAGTTCTGGTCAACCCTGAAAGTATATGCATACAAGTAACATTATATAATATGTTTAGGATANATATATATATATATATATATATATATATATATATATATATATATATATATATATATATGAATACAATTATAAATAGAGAAATAGAGGCCTTAAATTTGAGCAAGGGCAAGGAAAATTGTATGGAAAGAATTATAAGGAAGAATGGGGAAGGAGAAAAAGATGTAAACTATTATTATTTCAAAAGTGAAAAAGTAAAAATAAAATTGAGATGTTAGCTGAGGTTTCCAAACTCATCACTGCATTATTGGGATCCACTGTGAAGCACTCATCCTCCCAAAGATCTCACTGTCAGGTACCATTACCATGAGTATTGATTAAGTTTCCAACACATGAACTTTAGAGAGATACATGCAAACTGTAGTCTTCACTCCATAAGAAGAATTGGCTAAATACATAGTATAATGATGTGGAAGACTTCACTCCACTCATGTATTATAGACTGACTCTCTTAATTTTTCACCTCAAAACATGATTATGCCTTACTCTCATATGTAAATAAGTTACATAGGAATGGTCTTTATTACAGAAGTATTCACACCATTTGTAAAGTTATTTTAACATTCCATATTCCTTATAAATTCTTTTAGAAACAATATTTTCCATCTGATAACTCATAGAATATAGACACATTACCAGAATCCTAGTGTCTCAGGATGTAAAAATTAATTTTGCCATGCTAGTGATATGGGTCATTGGGAAAGAGTCCTTTTCTTTCTTCCAGAAAGGACTCAAGTTTGGTTCCCAGTACCCATGTCAGGTTTCTTCAAAACCATTTGTAACTCCAGTTCAAAAAGATCATTCCAAGGGACCTGATATCTCTGGCCTCCACAAGTACCTGACTCACATAGACAAACCCACATACAAACAGACATAAAGATAATAATAAATAAATAAATTAATCTCTAAAGCTCAGTTTGCTTAAGAAGATTGAGATCTAAAGGTCTTTCTCCTTGGATTCATAGTTTATACTTTCTTATACTCCGATTTTATATCTACCAAAGAAAAACAGCTCAATAAAAGGACTATGAGCTTCTCTTTTAAGATATTTCCAGTGGTATTAGATAGCTATTTTTTCTTTTTTTTTCATTCCCTCCCTCCCTTCCTTCCTTCCTTCCTTCCTTCCTTCCTTCCTTCCTTCCTCTCTCTCCCCCGTATTAGAGATTAGACCCAGTAACTCTCACAGGTTTCAACAGTTCCCTACCACTAAATAGTACCTAGAGAAGTTTTATTTTTGTTTCCTTCTTTTTTTGTTGTTTTTGTTTTTGTTTTTGTTTTCAAGACAGTTTCTCTGTATAGCCCTGGCTGTCCTGGAACTCACTTTGTAGACCAGGCTAGCCTCAAACTCAGAAATCCGCCTGCCTTTACCTCCCAAGTGCTGGGATCAAAGGCGTGCGCCACCACACCTGGCTTCTTTTTTTTTTTTTTAATTTATGTTTTTCATAGTTTCTAGGTAAGTTATTCAAGGTGCAGTTGAACTCACAACTTTTCTGTCTCAGCCTTATGAGTATCTGGGAATACAAGCCTTTACCATTAGGCCTGCTTATTTCCTAGGCTTGAAATTACTAGGTATTTTTCCTCATGGCATCCTATGTGATGAAGAATACTACAGATTTTACCTACTTTCTGTATTTATTAAATTAACTGAAGTCAGCAGTTTATAAGATACATGCCAAGCAAGTGCTGTCTTCTGAGAGATAAACTAACGAGGTCTTCTGAAGATCAGATGATGAGGCCAACAGTGTTCTGCTAGACTGAAAGTGCATAGAGATGAAGCCACAGTGTCAAGGCCATCAGTGCTCTTCTGGACTAAACATGCAGAAAGGCTGTGACTTTTTCATCTTTAAGCACGAAAGAAAATAAAAGAAAACAGAGCCACTTCAGTCCCACATCAAAGTAATATGGCTTGTACTGAGCTAGCACTTAAAAACAGGTGTTTCGTGTTCATTTTTTTAAATAATTGACAAGAAATATACAGGTAATATTGTAACTATTTAAATTAATAAAATTTTTTCACATTTATATACACTTTAGCTTTTATATTTATGCTAAAACATTGAAAATAGATATATGTAGATATTGGATTTTTTTTCAATGATTTTGAGATGCCATAAAGTTATGTATTAGTTTTCTAGCTATCACAACCAACTGTCATCATTACCTTATGGACATACTGAAATGTTAGAGAGCTCATTACTAAAGAACTGATAAAGCTAGGAGTACGGCATATGTTTGTCATATGCAGGTGGGTTCAATACCCAGTATGTATATATGCATATGTGCATACATACATAAATGTTGTAGTAAAAGAGTGTTGATCCATACAATTTGTGTACTTGTATGCTAAAAGTAAGAATTCTTTTCTTTTTGAAGAACGCAAAAATAGGCAGGTATGATGAGCATGCCTTTAATCCCAGAACCCTGGAGGCATATGGTTCTGAGTTCAAGACCAGCTTGGTATGCAAGTTTCAGGACAGCCAGGGCTGCTTAGAAAAGCCCTGCCTCAAAAAAAAAAAAAAAAAAAAAAAGCAAGAGTTTAATATTTACTGTACCAACGTATCAATTAAGCAGCCCTACTTCATGACACAAGTAGTTGGTTGCTACATTGAAGACACAGGAAAGTCAATTTGTCTTCTGTATTCCCATATTGTACTCTACATGGATAATTCCTAGTTAATCAGCCCCCCAATGAATACCAAACTTAAGAGCTCTACTGTATAAGCGCTAAACATCTACTTTTTTCAGTGTTTAAGGTACCAGAAAACGGCAAACTAGATTGGTGAATTGAGTATGTGCATGCTTATTTTATATACATGTAGACATTTAGATGTAGAGAAACCTCTTATTATAGGGTTTGAATATGACCTACCCATAAGAATGCATGTTTGCTTTTTCTTGATTCACACACAGCAGATGGGTGCTTGATGGACTGCTAATCCACAGCTGGAATGGTTTCAGCCGTTTTCACGTGGCCGGGTTAGAGTGGCTTTTCTAGTGGACTGAGAGGGCAGCAGAAGAGGGATATCATTATTCATCAGTATCCCAGTGGGAGCGCTGCCAGCAGAGATTAATTTTTTCTGTTATGCTTGTAAAACAAGCTCAGGTGGAGTCTCTAATCCTCAGGGCACGGGTGGCAGATCAAGAAAGATGCTACAAAGCTAGTTAATTTTCTGATTCTGGGGGAAACAGAAGCTCTGTTAGATGTATAAATACACGATTGCAAATTTAAGTAGCTCAAATCCAAATGGGATCTTCTCAGACATCTGGCATTGAAAATCTCTGTTTTTCTTTGTTGTATTTAAATAAAACATATTAAAAGTTTACCCTAGGAACAAAAATAGTGGTAACTTTAATTACTCTAGCATAATTGATTTTTTTTAGTTAATAACTTTTAAAACATTTAATATATATAGCAAAAAAACCTCATTTTTATAGCCTACAAAATTTGGATTTTCATAACTACTTAGTAACTCAAAAAGAGTTAAATAAATTACTTAAAGGAGCCAAATAAACTTGTTAAAGAAACTTGTTTGTGAAAGCAAAAATGTTTAACATAATTATACATATACCATTTACTTTGGGTTAATTTTTAGCACTAATATTATTTTCTAAAACTAGTTCAGGATATCAATTTTCTCAATAACTTCCTTAATACTTTGGTAGATAAGTGCTTTACCTTCAAGCACTATCAGAATCATTATATATTTTCTCTAAATTTCTACAGAAAAAAAATATAGACCATGGTTCCCAGAAGGCTTAGTCTCCTTTTGCATATGAGAATATTAACATTTTCTCTTGTTGCTTTTAGAGATACAATACTTCTCAGTGGTGTAGTTAGACAAAGATTCAGTATTTCTCAACGCTTCCTCCAAAATCTTGAAAATCTTTAATCCAGGCATTTAGATAGTATTATCTAAAAGGACCACTGCTCTTTACGTGAGTACCCACTCTCAGAGTAGAAGCTTTACTCCATTTTGGGATTTGATCAATCAAGAATATTGTAGGTAATCAATGATATCTTAAGTATAGGTGGAGTTGCATGCTGGTAAATAAACCAGGAAAAGAAATGCTAGAGAGTACTATTCAGAGGTTAATTGTACTAACAATATAAAACAAATTAATCTCAAAACGAAACAGCTATGATGTTTAAAGACAGTGGGAATACCTTACAGTAATAAAGATTTCAATCTAACAGGAAGTTAGAACAGTTATTGGTATCATCTGTAAGATGAAAATCCTGTGGCTGGAGCGATGGCTCCGCAGTAAAGAGCACATGCTGTTCTTACAGTGGAGCTGAGTTCCGTTTCTACCACCCCTGTCGCAGCTCACCATTGTTAATTGCAGCTTCTGGGCATCCGAAATTCCTCTGACTTGAGCTTCGGGGTGTACATATGTACAGGCCAAAAGAGATGAAAGTCTTCAATACATGCAGGAAAAACAGAATTGAAAAGAGAAATAATAAACTCAGTGGTGGGAGACTTCTAATCTCAAGACAGAAGTTTACTAAGACAAGTGTCATTACCAGAATAAAACAACTCTACCTCTGCAGCACATGTTCCCAACATTGGCAATAAGAATTCTTTTCTGATGTACTGGAACAGTCCAAGAATCAGCGCACAGACGTAACCAGAAAACAAGTCCCTCAAATGAAAAAACTTGATCATATGGTGAGTGCTCTTAAAATACAGTGAAATTAAAGGCATTAGCAGGAAGAAATTTGAGAAATGTGCAAAAATGTGGAATTAAACAACCTCCACAAAACCATAGACTCAAAGGAGAATTCATAACAGAAAGTAGAAAATACTTTGAAATGATGAAATGCATGATTGTAAGGTACAACTAAAGCAGTGCTTTCTAAAGTCCTAGCTGGGGTAGGAGATTTGGCTCAGTGGGTAAAGACAGCCTTGACAACCTGAGTTCAATCCCTGGTGACAGGAGAGCACTGACTCCTGCAGCTTGTTCTCTGACTGACACACAGGCAAACAAGCAAGCACACACACACACACAAAATAGATAAGTAAAGCTCTAATTCGATATGCTTGGGTTTAGGAGCAATTTAAAATCAGTAACCCAACTTTCTGTTTTAAAAAGCTGGAAGAAAAGCAAGGACAATCAAAAGGAATCATATGATAAGGATTGGTCTTTAAATAAGTAAAACATAGAATGTAAAGTAAATAAAATCAGCTATAATATTTTAGTCTTTTCAGACTACTATACCAAAATATCATGAAGTGGGTGACCAGGAAACAACAGAAAATTATTTCTGCTCTATTCTAGAGCATGAGGCACTCAGGATGTCAGCAGATTTCATCTCTGGTGCTAAGGTTGTCCCACTTTGTACTTGGTAGATGATCCTCTTCTCTTTTGTCCTAACATGTCAGAAGAGTCTTATTAGGAAAGCACATTCCTGGTCTCTCTACTCTCATCACTTAGTTCCATCACCATGCTGCCTTGTTCAGGTACTATCCTCTGTAAATTGTTTCTATCACAACCACTCTAGCAGAAAACAAAAGTTGACCTCAAATTGTTATGTCTTCTCAGAGCAGAGTAAGGTAGGATGGAGTTCTCCCTGCTGCTGCCTGTACAATGCTCAAGGCTCTGCCTATTCCACCATGGTAGAAAAAAAGCAAACATCCAAACTTTACAGGAAAAAGTAAGCTCTTCCCAATTTTCAGATGACAAGATAGTATGTAGAGAAATCCCTAAGCGACCCAGTAAAATAGCAGTAGGACTGCAGGGAAAGGCTTACTTAGGTAACAGGACTCTCAGTCAGAACAGAGAAAACAGATATGTTACTCTTCACTAGTCATGATCAGGTTTAAAAACAATCAACCAGTTCTCTGCACAATAAAACAAAAAATACTAAAACACTTATAAATTCATACATATAACAAAGGAAGTACTAAATATACACTATAAAGTATAAAACCTCACTGATTTATGTAAATAGACATCTCAAGTTCATCAATCAGAATACTTGTAAGATGGCAGTTTCCCCAGACTCATCCTCATACCTAACACAGCATAACCTGTGCATAAACTGAGAAGCTATATTAAAATCTGTGAAAAATACAAGGGACCCACAGTAAAGTAAGATAATCATGAAAATGAAAAACAAGTTGGAGGAAGCTTAAAATCTCAGAACTTACATCACAAAACTATAATGATTAGTATGATACAGGCATATGGTAGAGAGAGAGAGAGAAAGAGAGAGAGAGAGCTGGCATGATGGCTCAGTGGTTAAGAGTGCCGACTGCTCTTCCGAAGGTCCCGAGTTCAAATCCCAGTAACTACATGGTGGCTCACAACCATCCATAATGAAATCTGATGCCCTCTTCTGGAGTATCTGAGGACAGCTACAGTGTACTTACATATAATAAGTAAATAAATCATTTTAAAAGAAAGAGAGATCATGATTTAAATGAGTCTAGAAATACTTTATTTTAGTAAAATGTACAAAGATATTAAATAGAATAAATAATCTTTTTGAGAAATACTGCCAAGATAACTGAGGGTAGATCTTTTTCTTACTCTATACACACAAATTATTATAGATCGGAAACACCCACTTATCTAAATAGAGTTAAAACTGTCATATTTGCTTGGTGGTGGTGGTATACATCTTTAATCCTAGCACTTGGAGGCTAAGGCAAGTGGATATGTGAGTATGAGGCCAGCCTGATCTACACAGAAAAACCCTGTCTAGAAAAAGAAAAAAAAATCATACTCATAGAAATCTTATTATTAACAACACATTTATTGTCTGTGTGTTGGGGGAAGGAACATGGGGTGAGTACACATGTGCCATGGTATCATGTAGAAGTCACAGGACAATTTTTGAGAGTTGAGTTTGAGTTTTCTAGGCCATGTGGGTGCTAGGTATAATCAGGTTTGGAGGCAAGAGCCTTTATCTCCATCCGCAAGCACTGAGCCATCTCACCAACCAGAATTCTTCTCAAATAATAACACAGATGTAAATATTCATCACTTTGGGTCAGATAACAAGAATGTATTTGCATATCCTATACCTTTTTTCTAGTAAGCAAATTAGGCAGAATTCAGAAAGACATGTTTCCCTTATATATGGAATCTGAAATTAAAATGAGTATGTGTGTGTAAAAAGAACTTGTATCTAAAATAAGTTAAACATATTATATCTTTATTAAAAAGATAAGTGATTAGATTAAAAAATGAGCAAGGATCCGAATAGATACTTTCTCCAGTTGTCCAGTAAGTACATAACAAAGACCTAAGCCTCATTAATCATTGGTGAAAATGGAAACTAAAACCATAATGAGGTACACTCTACCCGTGCTACAGTAAAATAACAAAAAAAGACCATGAACAGTGTTGGTAAAAATATGGAGAGATCATAACTCCCAAACAGTACTTTTGGGAATGTAAATATTCACTTTGAAGATGTTAGGCTGTTCCTCAATATATTAAGCAGTTAACCAAATAGCACCCCAGTTTCACTCATAGGTATATACCCACAGGAGATAATGCATATTCAAGCCTAAACCTTTACCCGAATGTTTATATATAACAAGGTTCCCCAGCTCCTCGGTGGAAACAATTCAGTGTCAGTGAAAAGCAGACAGGAAAAATGTGTGTCTATAAGATATATTACCTGGGTTCTCAGATACTGACTTGTTAAAACCCATCTTCTAGTCTTTCCTAGAAGAAATTTCTCAGTAACTTTCAAGATGATGTTTCTTATAAACTGCAAATAATTTAAAAATAGAAGAACGTGTCTTTTAACCATTTGGAAATAGCCTCTAATGTGGAAAAAAATAAAAACCTCTTTATTTGGTTCTCCCATTAAATGACTTAATGACTCCCCTCCCTCCCTCCCTCCCTCCCTCCCTCCCTCTCATTTATTGCCAGCAATAGAAGGGAGTGAGGGAAGATGCAGCCAAGGAAGGGAAAGAGAGGGATATCTCAGATGTTCCCAGTTCTTTTCTATCCTTTCCTTATCTTCCTGTATTCTTAACTGCCATGATCCAGATATTCAGAGATCCACAGTGCATGTCTAAGGACTGGTAGTGTTCTTTTGAAGTACACATCTACTCTGCTTATTTTGATACTTTAATTTTGAAAAGTCTATGTGCAAATCTAAGTCACTTCTTTTTCTAACACATTTGACAATGGCTCCTCCTGTGTTTACAACCTTTAAACCTCCCTGTTTCTAGATATTTCTTAAGTCATCCTCAGTCAACTTGTTTTGAGACAGCTTACATTCTAGAATTGCCCCACAGTTTCTATGATTTAAACTTTCATGACCTACACCAATCTCTTGTCACCTACATGTGCACAGTTCTCTTTGCTCTCTCCTGTCATCCTCCTTTGACCGAAGACTCATGCCCGCCCAGAAAACTGAGTCTCTGCTCTTGCTGTGCCTTACAGCGTAGTGCTTTACGTAGTATGTTATGTGGATTGCTTAGAGGAAGCTGTGCTTCCTCCAGCCCTTCTCCACAATTTCCCATACCGAACTGATGACCAACTTCATTCATTTCTTCCTTTTTACTTTTTTTCTGAAATTATTTCCTTTGATGGGAGAGGGTGTTTTACATTTTAGCTCTTGTTTGAGTTCTTATTATCCTGCACACACTTAAAAGAACTCTTCTTTTAATTTCACTGTCAGGGCCCTATGCATTGTTAGCTTTTATCTCTAGTTAAACTCTTACTCCTTTTCTGTTGACTAACTCACCTCTAAACACACCCTGTGTGTGCTTAGCCTGCTTCATTCCTTTCCTTTTGATTCCCACCTAGATGATATGTCTGGCATTCACCCATCTACCTTGGCTCATTATCTTCTCCTTTGCTTAGCCTCAGTGATCATTTTCTCAGTATTTGTTTCACTTATTTGGCAGTTGATCCTCTATTACCTTGTGATGCTTCCTACATTTGGCTCATGTTGATATTTCACTTTTAGATTTACCTAACTTGTTAATATATTTATTTTTTAACTCTTAGAACAAAAATACTCTGAAATTATTAAACCGATTCTAAATATTTTACTGATATTCTTTAGCTTCTTCCTCTTTGTATATAATTTTTTTGTTTTTATGTTTGCTATATTCTCATAGTCTATTGAAATACAATTGATAAAGGAAGACACTTCAGCTTTGTGGGATGTTACATACCTCAAATCCCAACACTTAGGAACAGAAGCAGGAATAAAGTCATGAGTTCAAAGCCATCCTGGTTTATTACCAAATTTAATACCTAACTGGGCAGTGTAAGACCATGACTCAAAAGGAGGATGGGGGAGGGAGAGATTGACTGCTAATAGATATGTAAAGTTATAAAAGCAAAAAGAGGCTGATAAGAAAATAGTTTATATTAAATTTATACATAGGTTGTTTTATGTGACTTTTAAATATATTTAGTTATTCTATATTATTGCCATTAACCTCAGTATCCTTTGTCAGGATTCAAATCTCATAGGCTCAAGATTTTTATTCCTTAAATGGGAAATATCAAAACATTGTTAAGCTATAAGGCATTTTTTATTATGTACTTGAAAACTGAGGACATTTTTTCAAGTTTCATCAAAGAGCAATTTTTTAAGGACTTAGCTATAAATCCTAGGAAATAGAAGTTTCTGATGGAATTCCTACCACTGAAATTATTTTAAGTACAACAGAACTGCTGGTGTGCACTATCGTAAGATGCCTTAAAAATCCAGCTGTCAACCAGGTGGTCCTTCTTACAGTGGAGAGAATATGGTGTTATTTCTTGTTCATATTTATTTTTGACAAAAGATTCTATGCCTTAAATTGCCTGGCAGCCAGACATATGTCTGTAAGTTTTAAGACATTGATACAAATCAGACATATGTTTTCATATAACCATGAAAAGACACATGTTGCACTTATGAGAAATCACCATTATAGTCATCAATATTTGTGCTTTCCATCTTTGTGTTATTTTCATCCTTTATTAAAATAAAATAAATTATAAGCATATTTGAAACAATAAGTTATTATTTAGGTAACTAAATCTTAGTTTTATTGTTTTGTAATCTTTTGTTAACCTAGGGTACTTTTGCTTATTCCTTGTGTACTTTAAACTGAGTTTTGTGATCTCTATAAACACTATATAAGTCTGCTTTGGTGTCTTGTATTTTTAGAAGCTTACTTCATTTGGTAGCATGGGATATGACTTAATTTAGCTTGAATATATTATTCTAATAAAAGTATAAATTATGATGCAATATGAAAATATCTACATTACAATTTAATCCATTAGTACTTTGAATAAAAGATCATCTGAAATAACAGGCAAAGGTAACAGGAGGCATATTATCTTCTTCCTGGCTTGGTAAATGCCAGCCTCCCTAGCAAATGTTGTTATAAAATGCCTAATACCCAATTAATTTAATACTTCTGAAAGCAAACAATTAGGGTCCCTATCAGGGAAATTTACTGAAACGCTTTTTCTAAAGCTTCAGTGGCCAAAAGACAGCAGTGGAATGTGAGAAACTAATTTTGGCTTGTTCTAACACCTCAGAATGTTACAAATTAATCAAGTGCTACTTAAAGTCTAGAACTCATTAACTTTTTAAGTTTTGCTTTTCCCATGACAGAGATTAAGTTATAGTGTAAAGCTTTAGTCTCTCGTTGATTGGTCTGTCATCCCCACTGCACAAGTGCCCTCTTATCTGCAGGTTAGTGAGCACAAGCAGTGGTCTGTGCAGTGATGGAGAAGAACTAGTTTATTGTTACATAAGGTTTTCAGGAGACCAAGCAGAGCCCACTCTAGATCTCTCTGCTTAGGTAAAGCACTCTTACCACTACTGAAGCTGGGAGGGAAAACGTGTGTTACTCAAACATCCTGGTTTTTTTTTTTTGTTTTTTGTTTTTTAATAAAGAAAGGGCCTAATGAGCCCTTGAGTATTAGATTCAAGCGTTTGAGTATTAGATTCTTACTTTAACACGTCTGAAAGGTAACGTTGTAAAGTGCATGTATTTAAGGGCCACAAGTCCATATGAGATTTGCATATCAAATGAAAGTAACTGAACCCCAGTGACTGTGGATGGAACCCCAGTGACTCCTTATTCAGGACAGGCACACCAGGTTGTTCCTAGTAGAAAAGCAAGTTATGTGCATCATAGAAACAAATATTGTGTAGGGTTGTAAATCTCCTACAGACTGAAAACCAGTAGAAACATAGAAGCAAAATGTAGTGGCATGCATGAATTTTTAAATCTTTATGTCCAAGAGCAGAGTTTATGGGGGTTATGGAACAGATTGAGGTTTGTAATGAACAAGGGCAAAATGGAAAATGTATGAGAAACAGCAGGAACCATTTGTAATTATGAAAGGCGTTTCTTTATTCTGGTTTTTTTTTTCTTTTGCAATCTAAAAACAGTAGCAGGGGGTTCCAAGCAGAGTTCATCATACATTGTCAATCACTGTCATGTAGCATTTGCAGTGGAAGATGTCTTTATTCAGAAACAGCTGAGCAAATCCGAGACACAGACTTGTACTTAGTAGTCTGTCCAGCCTGCACTAAATAAACAAGGCCAGGCTAACAAGCCAGCCTCTCCCATAAAAATATAATGGACTCCACTGACCTTGCTGCCCTCCATTCAGCTTCAATCTCTGTTACATAAAAGCTTCACTACCCACTTTCAATTTCCTTTAATTACCTACATGATGTAGATAAGAAAATGAACCTTCCTTATAGTCAATGATCACACACAGGAAATTAGACAACTTGTTTAAAATTAGAGAAGTAATTTGGAGGTAAATAATTCTATATGTCCTGCTAAAGAAATGTCTAGAACAGTTTTTGTTGGGCTGTTTGTTTTTAACCAGGGATTTTGATTATTTTACCAGCTCTAGTGATCCTGGAATTGCTGCTTTTCTAGCCTATCTAAACTGGGTTTAAAAAAAAACCCCTTTTGTGAGTATTCTAAAACATCCATCATAATAAAATACTCGTGGGGACATAAGAGGTAAGCAGAGTGGTGAAGCAAGCATGTCACATTCTAAAGAGCTTAGAAAATTGTGAAATGGAATTCCATGAACAAATGTCCATGACTTTCACAGGAGGTCTGGCAGAGCAGTGGAGGATTAAATAGCAGTTGTCTTCAGTCTTCATTTTAATTCTGCTTCTGTGGTTCATGATTAAAACACCAGCAATAACAGCAAGAAGCCAGTGATATTATGTTTATTCATCATCTAAAAATCAGTAATATATTTTTAATTTGTATGGATCATACCATTTGAGCATTAATTAGAAAACAATATAAAATTTCAAAACTGTGTGTTTTTTTCTGCATGTGGGGTTAAATGATTCTTTCATTTTCTCTGCACAGTATCTTATGTTAGCTCCATTGAGATGCATTGAAGAATGTTTCCTTATCACCTATAAAAGTACTGTTTTCAACATTGAACTAATATGGATTTAAAGGAGACCTGATTGGAGATTAGAGACTAAAACACACAATATAAAATCTATGTTCAAGAGGATACAACTTCTGAATATTTGTTATTTAACTATTTCTTGTAACAGGAGCACGTTGTCTTTGAAAGAACCAGTGTTTTCTATGACTCAGTGACTCAAATTCAGGGATTATTTGAGTAGCCAGCAAGATGGCTCAGCAGGTAAAGGCAGTAGAAAAGAGATAATAAAATATATATACATAGTCATAAACAAACTTATACACCTGAAAAATATAGACCAAAACTTATGTAATTGACTCATAAGTTAGTTCATGTCATATAAGATATGGAGATCATAATCATTATTATAATACCTCACACTTATATAAAAATTCTTCACTGTCATATTGAATTCTCATACCAAGCCCCAAGTTAAGACAAGAATCTGGACTTCAGCGGGTACAGTCTGTCTCAGGTCTTATAAACAGCAGAGCTGAAGATCTAATTGCTGTATCAGTTCTCTGGTCAGTCATCCTACTACCTTACTACACCATCTACCCTGCTGATCTGTGTAGTGCTAAGGCGATGATTACTTACCACATTCTTTGAATTCCATTTAATTTAAACATTGAGCAGAAAAAGAAAAGTTCTTTGGAATCAGGGGCTCAAAAGTAGACAGCTTGTATATGAATCTGGTTTTACAGCCTAGTATTGCCTCAACCTTGAAAAGTCAACCAAGGAAAAGTAGCTTTAGGTGATAAAACCTTTTTAATATTGATAAGTTTTAATTGCAGAAATCAAGGTTTTGTAAATATTTATAAGCCAAGTAACTCCTTTGAAGATCTGAAAAATGTTGTCTATTTCAAATTGATAATCAAAATATCTGTTTTACCTAAGAGTTTATTCAGTAGCCAGATAGGTGCAGGCATTTCGGGCCTATGCTGTTATCAAGCATATGTATAGGCATTACTTATGTTTGAAACATAGTAGTAATGTTGTCTTCTAAAGATATGAATCAGTACCCTCTTTTAAGTGTGTGCCCAATCTCAGCTATGTTAAGTTTTTTTGGTTGGTTGGTTGGGTTTGTTTGTTTGTTTGTTTTGGGGTGGAGGTATTGGTTTGGTTTGTGGCTTGGTTTGGTTCAGTTCAGTTTGGTTTTTTGAGACAAGATTTCTCTGGGCAGCCCTGGCTATCCTAGAACTCACTTTGTAGACCAAGCTAGCCTCTGTTGGGATTAAAGGCATGTATCACCACTCCAATTTGAACTTGTATCGTTTCTTTTAACTTTTCAAACAGTAATTTTACTGTTCTTCAGCTAAGCCAGATTGCTCAAAGATACCTTCCCAAATCGTTCTCATGTTCCTCCCCCAGTATTTACTCCATTGTCATTCTCCATTTCTCTGTGATATGGAATTCCTATTAGCCTAAGAGTCTCATCTGATTTAGTTTACCACTGTGTATCAATAACACATTTTCAATCTTATTGAAAAATTATTAGTTAAAAAATTATTTAATACACTAAGACCTTGCCATTGTAATTTAAATACTTAATATTTTTATTAAAGTATATGTAAATTTTACAAGGAAATCAGGGCTCTTTAGAAAAATTGCTTAATTCACTAATAAGAGTTACCAACATGGTACTATGTTACTGCTGTCTTCGGGTAGCCTACACTGACAATCTAACCCTGTGTACAAATTGGATGGCTGCACTGCAGAGAATATTTCTAGTTTGAAATGTACTCAGCTGTTCTCGGACTTTTCTGATACTGATACTACTGGCAATGAGCACATCCACAGGCCTCATGAAGAAGGGATTAAAGCAATAAATTCAGTCACTCAGGCAGAACTGGCACAGTTTAGAGAACACTGAAGTCACATCTTACATGGAGTGGGGATTCTAAGATTGGGAAGTAAAACAAGCTCAAGTTACCAGAAAAACTTCTCAAAGCACGATAAGTGTTGTATGTACTCAGACCTGCTCAGATATTGGGCTTTATACTTTAAACACTAGGGGTTTCTCCTCTGGCACATCTTTATTTCTTTAGTACCAAGTAAGATAATTAACTTATAGGTCCTACTATTACAAAATCTGAATCGAGGCAGGTCTTCGGGCTGTCACTTCTAATCACAGTGCATGAGAGGCTGAGGCAGGATCACCACAAATTCAAAGCCAGCCTGAGGTATATGGTGAGTTCTAATCTAGATACTCTGTAGAGAGTGATCATTTCTCAAGAGAGAGAGAGAGAGAGAGAGAGAGAGAGAGAGAGAGAGAGAAGGAAAGAAAGGGAAAAGGAAAAAGAAAGGACTGCCTTTGAATATCAAATTACACTCAATTTAGAAAGATGTCCACATGTTTATAACTGTTAAACATGAACCTATTATTTAAGAGATACCTCCATCAAGGAGGAAGAAGTTATATATGTACATAATTAAATTAGGTTTTCATTATTGGATATTTGAACTTGTATATCAGCATGGTTCCTTAGACCATTAACAATACCAATTTTAAAATATTGTTACTTATTATTTTAGCAAGATTCTGATTTTTTTGTTTGTTTGTTTTTTTCGAGACAGGGTTTCTCTGTATAGCCCTGGCTGTCCTGGAACTCACTTTGTAGACCAGGCTGGCCTCGAACTCGGAAATTCGCCTGCCTCTGCCTCCCGAGTGCTGGGATTAAAGGCGTGCGCCACCACGCCCGGCCCAGATTCTGATTTATTTATAAATTTTATTTTAACTGAACAGCTCTTAGCTCCCACTGTGCAGCCCTCAGGGCCATATACTCCTCTCTCTTAACCCATGGTCACTCCCATTTCTCCTCTCCTGTTCATCCTTATTCTTCTCCTGGCTTCCTCTCTCTAAGCCTGCAACACATAAAACCGCACCTATGTCTCTTTTGCCCAGCTATTGGCTATTGGCATTTTTATTTACCAATCACAATTAACTGAAAGCAAGGTCACTTAACTAGTGTCTGCATGTAGACTCTCTCATCTCTGGGGCAGCCAGTCTTGGGGACCCCAAATTGCTGTTAGAATATAAGCATCATTAAGCCAACCTACTACATTTCCCCCTTTGTCCAATTAAAAAGGCTCTTTTCTCTCAGATATAAATTGAAAACAATCATAAGTTATGCAAATTATAAGATATGAAATACACTTATATATAAAACATCCAGTCCATCATATGTGGCAATTTAGATAAAGTATTTTATCATCTATTCTAACCTAATGAGTTTATAATTCTGTGCCACAATAATCTTTGATTTTTAACTTGCGTTACCATCTGAAAACCATCCTTTCAAATCTAGAACATCTTCAATGATACGTGACTTAAGTTTAATTGTGAGGCCATAACTGTCTAGTCTTCAACCCTGTCATAGATTTAAGAAGGAAGGAATATATATATATACACACATGCATGCAGGAACATAGCTTCCAAAATTTAAACAATTGGCAGAGCCATTTGACTGCCATTACTGTCCCCAATTGCTTATGATTAACTTAATTCCATTTTTGTTTATTTTTATTCTTTTTATTTTATTGCTGGAGACATTATAAACATGAGAAGTTACTTGTCAGCCTAGACCTTCAGGTACAGAATTTAGCATTACCATAGATTGCAATAGAGCAAACCTCAACAATTCACGTTTTTTTCGTCGAAATAAAAAAGGCTCATTCTCTTATAATAAACAAAATACCCTAGGGACAATTATGAAATTATTATAAAAGTTACTAAGTATAAGTTACATTCAAAACGCCCAGCCCGTTCATGTTTAGCAACTCAGGAAAATATTCTATTATCTTTCCTATCCTGGTGAGTTCAGAATCCTGTATCTAAATCAATTTCTATCCTAACTTGTATTACACTCCTAAAATTACCTTCTTAGACCTAGAATATTCTTTTAAATTCTAAACAACTTAAGCTTATAGTAAGACTATGACTATTTAGTCTTCAACCCTGTCAGAGGCCTGAGAAGAAAATAAATATGACTTGTATGCAGGAATCACAAGAACAAAGCTTCAAAAAATATAAAATGAGAGAAATAGCTGAGCACCTGGACAATCCCTAATATTTTATATAACGTTGGTTCATCTATCTTCAGCTTTCTGACCCAGATGACAGACCTTTTGTGAAGCATGAAGCCAATCCACTACAATCCATTACACTCCTATATAATATGCAGTTGGCATGTAGTAATGGTAGAATATTGTCAATCATGAATAAAATATTGGGAGTTGAAGAAATGGCTTAGTGGTTATCAGCACGCGCTACTCTTCTAAAGGACCTAAGTTTAGTTTCCCACACCCAAATCATAGGATTCACAACCATGTTTAGCTCCATCTCCGGGATCCAATACTCTCATCAGGCCTCCAAGTCATCCTGTGCCTACCTACATATGCTCGTAAAGACACACATACACATGATTTTTTTATTTGATTAGAAAATGAAATTTTTAAATGGAAAATACTATATCATACATACATACTATAAGGGATCTTAGAAAGGGATCTAGCTTTTTTAACTTAGCATAATTATGTACTGCTAGTTTTTTTTCATTAAATAGTAAATATTTGCATCTAGTAGAACACAGATGTTTATCTCTTCACCTGTCAATGTTACTGATGTTGTCAGTTTCTACACAGACGTCTTTGAATGGTTACATCTTGGCCTCACTGGTAAAAAAAAAAAAATGGAGTGGCTTAGTCATGTGACAGGTGTGTGACTAGATTTCAAAGAATTTGAAACTTTTTTTCAAAAAGATTATAATTATAGGCCCTTGCATACTGGTCAAGATCTTTATCATTCCTTATAACACTTGGTTTGTCAGGTATTCAAATATTTTTTCTTTTTTATTTTCATTAAATTCTTTATTCCAAACACAGACACTATTATATATGCCAGCAAGATTTTGCTGAAAGGACCCTGTAATATAGCTGTCTCTTGTGAGGGTATGCCAGTGCCTGGCAAATACAGAAGTGGATGCTCACATCTATTGGATGGAACACAGGGCTCCCAATGGAGGATCTAGAGAAAGTACCCAAGGAGCTGAAGGGGTCTGCAACCCTATAGGAGGAACAATGATATGAACTAACCAGTACGCCCAGAGCTCGTGTCTCTAGCTGCATATGTAGCAGAAGATGGCCTAGTCTACCATCATTGGGAAGAGAGGCCCCTTGGTCTTGCAAACTTTATATGCCTCAGTACAAGGGAATGCCAGGGCCAAGAAGTGGGAGTGAGAGGGGAGGGTAAGGGAGCAGGGGGCGGGAGGGTATAGGGGACTTTTGGGATGGCATTTGAAATGTAAATGAAGAAAATATCTAATAAAAACATTTTTAAAATTTTTTATTCCTTTTGCATTCCAATTGATCTCCCCTCTCCTCCCTTTCCACCATCCCTCCTCTTATCCCCCACTCCCCTATTCTTCACTTGGGTCTTTCTTACTGATTAACATCTTTGGGTCTCTGGAGTGTAGCATGGGCATCCTGTACTTTTTGGCTAGTATCTACTTCCAAGTGAGTACATACCTTCTGGTCTGAGTTACCTCACTCAGGGTGATATTTTCTAGTTCCATCCATTTGCCTGCAAAGTCTATGATATCTTTGTTTTTAATAGCTGACTAGTGTTTCATTGTATAAATGAACCACATTTTCTGTTTCTGTTTCTGTTCATCAGGTTTCCTACATTGACCCAAATAAAGGCAATTTGGGTTCTTTCTTTTCGATCTTTATGCCTTTTTATTGCCTGGTGTCACCGGCTGGAGCCATTGTAGCAGTGCTGAGTAGAGAAGCGTTAGAACACAGAGCAAATTCAGGGTGAACATATTTAGTGAGTCGCCCTTCAGATACAGTTAGCATTTAACTGTAGATTTCTGAGATCCTATTTACAACATTGAAAAGACATTCTTTCCTAAGTTTACTGAGAGTGTTTTTGTTAAGATTAGATGTTGGACTTTGTAAGTTTTCTTTTCTGCACCAATTGACATGGCCATAGTTTTTTCTTTTCTTTGTAAGTTTCATAATAAAGTTACTTATATTTATTGACTTGTAGAGTTCTTTCTTACTGTTTTTTTTTTCCATATTCCAGATTAGCCCACCCACAAGTCACCAGGTAATGCTCTTGGACAACCTCTCAGCTCATTATAGGAGTTGGGATTTTAAAGTGCATCTTACCATTTATGTAGATTTGGAGGATTGCGACATCTTAGTTAGGCTTAGTTAGTTAGTTTGAGCTACTTTCCTCCCACCCACCCCCCCTTTTTTTTTCCTGGCTTCAGTTTTTGCATTTATTTTGCCTGTTGGCACAGTTCATATGTGTACCAACTCTGTTCAATCTGGAAAATGGTGTTTGCTTGGAGTCATCAACCATCTCTACTTCTTGGAATCTTTCTGCTTCCTCTTCATGGATCCTAGACCCTTGGAGAAAGGGATTATTGAAAATATCCCATTCAGTTCTCCAGGGTCTCTGACTCTACATTTCCAGTTGTGGATTTTTATGTTAATTTCCATCTACTACAAGAAAATGCTTTTCTGATGAAAGTTAGGTGATGCAGTGATCAATGGATGTAGCAGTATGTCTTTGGGGGTCTTTCTGTTGTTATATTCATTATTAAAGTAGTTGGAGATTTTATCCTAGAGCTCATGACCTATCTAGTCTCATTTTCCTTGCCTTAGGAACAGTGTAGGTTATGGGTTCTATCTCAGAGAGGGGGGCTTACTTTCCTCCTCTGATAGCATATATAATACCTTCCAGCAATAGTGAGTATGGGGTAAAGCTTCTAGTTGGGCCCCATCTTGATTTCTTCATGTACTACAACCTAAGTGGCATCTTTCACAATAGGATCTTATCCTCAGGCTATGGAGGGTAATAGCATCGGCAATAGCCTGTGGTGTTTGGAAGGTAGGTGGAGTCCCTTTGGCCATCAACTCAACAAGACATAACCCATTCCTGAAATTGAGGGTTTCATTTAATAGCATATGATAACTACTTAGGGCCTTGTTGCCCCCCATTATTTGATAACTCCGTTTAATTTCTTATCTCTTTTAAGAAATTTCTAGAGTAGTAGGTTTCCTTATGGCTTTTCAAAAGGCCTTTAGAGCTTAGATGCCACTCCCAATATTGTCTTTATCCTGTCAGTCCCCCAATTTAATCCTCCTATTCTGCAGTCCCCTTTTTTCCTTTATAACACTTTATTTCCCATTCCATGGAACAGCCTCCTCTTCCTCCTCCCTGGTCTCTTACCAACTACCTAATGCCTAATGTCTGAGGATATTCTTTTTTTTTTTTTGAAAATTGTATTTCTTTTATTTGATATTTAGCCCTCCCACAATTAGCTTTAGTTGTCAATGACACATTTTGGAAAAAGACCTTTACTTTTTCCAAAGAATTGCCCCCATCAAATTGGCCTCTGGCATTGACTGTGAAGCATCCTTCCTTCTCTCTCTCTCTCTCTCTCTCTCTCTCTCTCTCTCTCTCTCTCTCTCTCTCTTTCTTTTTTTCTTGTCTTTTTTATTTCTTTCTTTCTTTATCTACACTCCAATTTTTATAACCCCCAACCCAGTTCACTCTCCAATTGTTCCACATCCCATACCTCCTCCCTACCCCCCTGACTCCACGAGGATGTCCCCACCCACAACCTCCTACCACACCTGACTTATAAACTCCCTGGGGTCTCCAGTCTCTTGAGGGTTAGGTACATCTTCTCTGATTGAACCCAGACCTGGCAGTCCTCTGCTATATATGTGTTGGGGGCCTCATATCAGCTGGTGTATGCTGCCTGGTTGGTGGTCCAGTGTTTGAGAGATCTCAGGGGTCCACGTTAATTGAGACTGCTGGTTCTCCTCCAGGGTTGCCCTCCTCCTAAGCTTCTTCCAGTCTTTCCCTAATTCAACCATAGGAGTCACCAGTTTCTGTCCACTGGTTGGGTGCAGACTTCTGTATCTGACTCTTTCAGCTGCTTGTTGGGTCTTCCAGAGTGCGGTCATGCTAGGTCCCTTTTTTGTGAGTGCTCCATAGCTTTAGTAATAGTGCCAGGCCTTGGGACCTCCCCTTGAAATGGATCCCACTTTGGGTCTGTTGCTGAACCTTCTTTTCCTCAGGATCCTCTCCATTTCCATCCCTGCAGTTCTTTCAGACAGGAACAATTATGGGTCAGACTTTTGACTGTGAGATGACAACACCCTCCCTCACTTGATGCCGTCTTCCTGCTGGAGGTAGCCTCTATAAGTTCCCTCTCCCTACTGTCGAGCATATCATCTAAGGTCCCTTCCTTTGAGTCCTGAGGGTCTCTCACCTCCCAGGTCTCTGATGCATTCTGGAGGGTCACCCCAACCTCCTACCTCCCGAAGCCCCTTGGTCTTACAAACTTTATATGCCCCAGTACAGGGGAACACCAGGGCCAAGAAGTGGGAATGGGTAGGTAGGGGAGCAGGGCAGGGGGCGGAAGGGTATAGGGGACTTAAGGGATAGCATTTGAAATGTAAAGAATAAAATATCTAATAAAAAATTGGAATAAACAATAATAATAACAATAATAAGTACAGAATACACAAAATATAGTCCACAGGACTTAAAAGGGCAACAAGCTGATGAGCCCAACTGAGGATGCCTCAGTCCCACTTGGGATGGAGAAGAAAGCAATCATAAGTGGGAGGGAGGGACCTGGGAGGGAAAGTGAATGGGCAGGGGAGGAGGGGAACATGATGAGGTATTGGGTAGAGGGGGCAGTACAGAAACTCTGAGGGCCAGCAGAAAGAATGGAAACAGGCAACCTCGGGAGATCTGTGGATATTCTAAGTGAAGAACACATATCTGAAGCTTAAAAGCTAACATCCACATATAAGAGAAAGCATGCAGTGTTGGTCTTTCTAAAACTACGTTGCCTCATTCAGGATGATTGTTTTTAGTCTATTTATTTACCTGCAAATTTCAGAATTTATTTTTTCTTAACAGCTTAATATTATCCCATTATGTAAATGTATACATTTTCATTATTCATTTCTCAGTTGATGGTCACTTAGACTGTTTTCAATTTCTGGCTATTATGAATATAGCCAAAATAAACACAAATAAGCATGTATCTATAGTATTTTCACAGAAATTGAATTACATCACTCTTCCTTTTAGCCCCTCCCATTCTCCCACACTCTACATAAGTATGTATGTGCCCATGATACATATGGTCTGCTGAGCCTGTTTTTGTTTGTACATATGTACTTTTATGGCTGACCATTCTGCATTAGACTGCCAATAAAAGGACTTGACCCTTGAAAAAGCTAATTAATTCTTCTCCCAACAGTCATTAGTTGTGTTGTGTTTTGTTTAAGAGTGGGACCACATGAAAAATTCTCCTTATTAATATGTCTATTGACATTAATTCTTTAGTTTTATTCTATTGATCGGTGTGTCCATTTTTTTCTGCCAAAGACATGCTGCTTTTATTACTGTAGTTCTTTAATACTATCTGAAATCTGGAATTTAAATAAAAAGCAGTTCTTTTAATTACTCGAGATAGTTTCCCTTTTCTGGTTACACTGGTGGTTTGTTCATTTGCTTGTTTGTTTTCCAGATGAAATTTAGGGTTTTTTTTTATTTCAATGAAGAATTGTGTTGAAATTTTGATGGGAATTGCATTGAGTCTGTATATTGCTTTTTATTGGGTGACCATTTTCACAATATTAATCCTGTTGATCCACGAGGCTGGGAAATCATTCTAAACTCTGGTGGTCTTCTTCAATTCTGGTCTTTTAAAGTTTTTATTAGACAAATCTTTCATTTGCTTCCTTAGAATTATTCCAAAAATTTTTATAAGGCTACTGTGAAAGGTACTGCTTTTCTGATTTCATTCTCAGTATGTCTGCTGTTTGTTAATAGGGAGAGCACTGCTTTATTATTATTATTATTATTATCATTATTAAATTCTTTTGGACAGTCAAGTCTTCATCTCCCAGTGTTCTGCCAACCACTCCCCTGTACCTCCCCCCAGCCCCTACAACATCACCTTGGGGCCTCAAATCTCTCAAGAGTTAGGTGCATCTTCTCTCACTGAGGCCAGACTAGGCAGTCCTCTGCTGTATTTGTGTCAGGATCCTCATATCAGCTGGTGTATGCAGTATGGTTGGTGGTTCAGTGTCTGAGAGATCTTGGGTGCCCAGGTCAGTTGAGACTTCTCATCTGCTCATGAAGCTGCCCCCCTCCTCAGCTTCTTCCAGCCTTTTCCTAATTCAACCACAGGGGTCCCCAGCTTCAATCCAATGATTGTGTGTAAATATCTGCATCTGACTCTTTCAACTGTTTATTGGGCCTCTCAGAGGGCCACCATACTAGGCTCTTGTCTGCAAGCACTCTACAGAATCATTAACAGTCTCAGCCCCAGGCCTACCATTGAGCTGAATCCCAATTTGGGCCTTTTACTGGACCTCCTTTCTCTCATGCTCTTCTCCAATTTTGTCCCTGCAGTTCCTTTAGACAGGAATAATTCTAAGTCAGAGCTTTTGACTGTGGTATGGCAACCCCATCCCTCCATGTGATGTCCTGTTCCTCCACTGGAGGTAGACTCTACAAATTTCCCCTCCACACTGTAGAGCACTTTATCCAAGGTCTCTCCCTTTGAGTCCTGAGAGTCTATCTGGACTTGCCCTGCCCAATTTCTAATCTTGTTCCCACCTTCCCCTCCCTGTCTCCTCTTTCCCCCCCGGTCCCTCTCTCCCTATGCCCCCTGCACCACCACCAAGACACGTGATTGCTTTCTTCTCCCTCCCAAGTGGGATTGAATCATCCTTACTTAGGCCCTTTGGCTTGTTAACCTTCTTGAGTTCTCTGCATTGTATCCTAGGTATTCTGTACTTTTTTGGATAATATCCACTTACTAGTGAGTCCTTTTGGGTCTGAGTTACCTCACTCAGAATGATGTTTTTTAGTTCCATCCATTTGCCTGCAAAACTCATTCTTAATAGTTGAGTAGTATTCAATCATGTAAATGAACCACATTTTCTGTATTTGTTCTTCCATTGTGAGGCATCTAGGTTGTTTCCAGCTTCTGGCTATCACAAATAAGGCCCCTGTGAACATAGTGGTACATGTGCCCCTGTGGCATGGTGGGGCATCTTTTTGGTATATCCTCAACAGTGGTATAATTGTGTCTTCAGGTAGATCTATTTCTAATTTTCCAAAGATCCTCCAGATTGATTTCCAGAGCAGTTGCACCAGTTTGCAGTTCTTCCAGCAATAGAGGAGTATTCCTCTTTCTCCACATACTCCTTATCATGTGCTGTCACCTGAGTTTTTAATCTTAGCAATTCTGACTGGTGTAAGGTAGAATCTCAAGGTTGTTTTGACTTGCATTTTCCTGATCACTAAGGACTTTGGGGCAACTCTAACTAAACAAGTGAAAGATTTATATGAAAAGAACTTCAAGTCTCTTAAGAAAGAAATCCAAGAAGACCTCAGAAAATGAAGAGATCTCCAATGCTCATGGATTGGTAGAATTAACATGGTAAAAATGGCCATCCTGTCAAAAGCAATCTATTGATTCAATGCAACCCCCGTCAAAATCCCAGCACAATTCTTCAAAGACATGGAAAGAGCAATTCTTAAATTCATCTGGAAAAACAAAACAAACAGACACACACAAACCCAGAATAGCAAAAACAATTCTTAACAGTAAAATAACTTCTGTGGGAATCTCCATTCCAGACCTCAAGCTACATAGCAGTAGTGATTAAAAACTTTATTGATACAGAGACAGACAGGTTGATCAATGGAATAGAATTGAAGACCCAGAAATAAAACCACATACTTAAGGACACTTGATATTTGACAAAGGAAGCCAAAAATATATAATGGACAGAAGAAAGCATCTTCAATAAGTGGTGCTGGACTATCTGGCAGACTGTATATAGAAAAATGATAGTAGATATATATTTGTCACCTTGCACAAATCTCAAGTTCAAGTGGATCAAGGACCTCAACATAAAACCAGATATATTAAATCTAATAGAAGAGAACATGGGAAAGAGCCTCAAACTCATTGGCACAAGGGGAAATTTTCTAAACAAAACTCCAGTGGATCAGGCTCTAAGATCAGGAATTGATAAATGGGACCTCATGAAACTGGAAAGCTTCTGTAAGGCAAAGGTCACTGCCAATTGGACAAATAGGCAACCTATAGATTGGGGAAAAAAATCTTTACTAACCCCAAATCCAGTAGAGGGATAATATCCAAAATATATAAAGAGCTCAAGAAGCTAACCACCAAAAAACTATTGCTTTTTAAAATGTATTTATTTTCTTATTTTACCTTTTTGAAATTTTAGTATAGTTACATCATGTCCCTCTTTCCATTTCTTCCCTTAAAACTTCCCATATATCCCTTCTTGGTCTCTTTCAAGTTCATGGCCTCTTTTTTCCCTCCTTTCTTTTTTGATATTATGTTTATTTACATTTCAACTGTTATCCCCTATCCATGTTTCCCTTCTGCAAACCCACTATCCCATTCCCCCTTACCTTGCTTCTATAAGGGTGCTCCCCCACCCATCTATCCACTCAGGCCTCACTGCCCTAGCATTCCTCCACATTGGGCATCAAGCTTTCACAGGACCAAGTGACTTCCCTCCCATTGATGCTAGATAAGGCCCCTTTACCTCCTGCAGTCCTTCCCCAAACTCCTCCATTGGGGTCCCTGTGCTTAGTCCAATGGTTGGTTGCAAGTCTCCACATCTGTATTGGTCAGGATCTGGCAGAGGCTCTCAGGAGGCAGCTGTATCAAGCTCTTGTGAGCAAGCACTTCTTGGCATCCACAATAGTGTTTGGTGTCTGTAGATGGGATGGATCCCAGGTGGGACAGTCTCTGGATGGCCTTTCCTTCAGTCACTGCTCCACTCTTTGTCCCTGTATTTCCTTTAGAAAGGAGCAATTCTGGGTTAAAATTTCAGATATGGGTGGGTGGCCCCATCTCTCAACCAGGGGGCTATGCCTAACTTCTGAATATAATCTCAACATTCTCCCTCATTTCACTGGTTGCTAATGATATTGGATATATCTGTAACTATTTCTCAGTCATTTGAGTTTCCTCTATTGAGAATTTTCTTTTTAGATCTGTGCCCCATTTTATAATGAGGTTATTTCTTTTCATAATATCTAAATTTTTGAGTTGGTTATATATTTTGGATATTAGCCCTCTATTGGATGTGTAGTTGATTAAAAAAATAAAATCTTTTCCAGTCGATAGGCTGTCACTTTGTCGGAATGATGGTGTCATTTGCTGTACAGAAGCTTTTCAGCTTCATGAAATCCTGTTTATTGTCAGTCTTAGTGCCTGACTATGCTAACAGTGTTCTGTTCCGAAAGACTTCTTCTATGCCAATGTGTTCAAGGCTATTCCCATACTTTCTCTTCTGTCATGTTTAGTGTATCTGGTTTATGTTGAGGTCTTTGGGAAATTTAGTTTCTGCAGGGTGACAAATAGGAATCTGTTTGGATTCATCTACATGCAGCCATTCAATTTTAATACCAACATTTTGTTGAAGAAGCTTTTTTTTCAGTGTGTATTTATGGCCTCTATTAAAAAGACAGGTATCGGGCTGGAGAGATAGCTCAGTGCTTAAGAGCACTGACTGCTCTTCTAAAGGTCCTGAGTTCAGGTCCCAGCAACCACATGGTGGTTCACAACCATCTGTAATGAGATCTGTTGCCCTATTCTGGGGTGTGTGAAGACAGATACAGTGTACTTACATATAATAAATAAATTATTTTAAAAAAAAAAAGACAGGTATCTATATGTTTATCCATTTATTTTGTGTTCTTTAATTAATTCCACTGATCAATGTGTGTGTGTGTGTGTGTGTGTGTGTGTGTGTGTGTGTGTGTGTGTATTAGTATGTATGTGCGCTGTTTTTATTACTATATGTTGGTACTGGGGTAATAGTAGCTTTGTTAAAAGAATTTGGAAATCTTCCTTCAGTTTCTTTTGCCACAATCTGTGGCCAGATCCATAGTACCCCTAGTTCTGCCTCAAACAGGGCCTCAAGTCCCGTATATAAAACAAGTAAAGTGTATTAATCACAGCCAGGGGTGTGGCTCAGAGGTACAGTGCTTGTCTGGCATGTGTAATGCTCTGGGTTCAGTTCTCAAACCACAAAATACTATCACTGAAAAGTATATAAATTATTATGTTATTTATTATTAAGTTGAAATTTGTCTTGTTTTACAGGATGCAGAAGAATACACAGACTTGCCAGTAAGACACAATGAGGACCATACGAATAATGAATTGGCCAAATGTCTTCCCATTGAATTAAATCCTCATTCATTTGACAGCCCTCACACCAAAGCCCATCTCCTGCTTCAAGCGCATCTCAGCCGAGCCATGCTGCCCTGCCCAGATTATGATACTGATACCAAAACAGTCTTAGACCAAGCTCTCAGAGTATGTCAGGTATGACAGTCTTTTGATATCTATATTTTAATTTTATTACATTTAAGATGTTTTTATTCTAACATTGTTGAGAAACCACCAGGTGAATCAAATCAATACTTTTCTAAGGAAAAGCAAATAAAAAATGTTATAAAGCCAGCAATCAGGAGGCAGGGGTAGGCAGATCTCTATGAGGCCAGCCTAGTCTACAAAGCAAGTTCCAGGATATCTAGGGCAAAGAAACCTTCTCTCAGAAAAACAAAACAACAAAGCCAGTTTCAGTCACATTTAGACAAAATGTATTAAAGGAGAGGTACCAGGAACATGTATATTTATTGAGCATATGGTAATAAAGTAGAAGAAACCATACTTTTATGACTCAGGATGGCAAAGACTGTGAGTTAAATATGTAAACCACAGCCTTTGTCATCCCAGCACTTAGGTAGCAGAGACAGGAGAATCTTGAGTTGGAAGTCAACATGAAAGTGAAAAATCTACCTAGCTGCCTGGTGAAATATCTTGTTTCTAAAAGCTAAAATAGAGTCATAGAGCTTTGGGGGAAGATGCTGGAGTGTTCTGGGCACAAAGTGGTTCCTGATGCTCTCTTGTAGGAAGCCTTCTGGTCTACTCAAGGAAAATCAAAATGTCTATTGAAAAACAGTGAAAAGAGATGGTTAGAAATAGCACAGAAAGAGGTAAAATTAGAAATGGTGGAGAAGAAAGGGTCAGCCTTTGTATGAAGTTGCTGAAGCTTGGTATAAATTTTAGATTTTTCTCTAAAGTAGAAAAGTATAGGAACATTAGTTTATTAGTGATGTAATACCTATCAATAGTCTCAAATATTTAATACTTCATTTGAAGATAAAAGTAATAGTCTCATATGTTACCATAAATTTTATAACAAGCAAATACTTTCTAAACTTAAAAACAATAGTGAAAAAGTACAGTTCTGTTTTACATTTTACAAAAGTTTCAATATCCAAAGTAATAAATGGTCACCTAGACCTACTTATCTCCTTTTGTAGTCAATATAAAGTATTTGTTGTAATGTTTTATTGAGATATATGAAGAAAATCTGTCCTTGATGTAATGCAATTTAAAAGGAAGACTATTGTAACAGGTTTATTAAGTCATAATTATAAGATTTAGAGTCTAAAGCCCCATCAGCAAAGCCTCCATACGATAGCTGTGGTGGAGGAGAATTTTGTTGGATCCTTAATGGGTCTTTAAAAACTTTTTTTAAGGGCTGACTGAATGACAGGGAGTGGACAGGAGTTCTTAGCAGGCATGAGAAACTCAGGGTGATTCCAGGCTTCTCCGGGACAGCTGGAAGAAAGCAACTACTCTTAACTAAAGGAAACCACAAGAGAGTAGGATTTGATGAAGCATGTACACCGGTGACAAAATTGAATTATGAGAGATCTTAGCATTCAATATTTTACATTTTTAAACATTTCTGTGATTTTTTAAAAGCATTTTTAAAGGTACATTAAGACTCTCTGAGAATATCAGTGCAAGGGCATTATTTAAAATGGTAAAAGTTCAAAAATAGCCTGGGACCTTTCATATAATTGTAATTTGTAGCAGTTCCACATATATGGAAAATATATTGCTACCTCTAGGAAAAGATCTAAGTTGGGTCCATTGAGAGAATTTACAGCTTCCATATCGGGTAACAGGTTTATTATGCTTTTTATTTTTTGCTTTATGCTTTTCTAAAATGCCTGAGTATTTTGTAATAAGACTTGTGATGTTTTTAGTTCTTAGTTTGATTGGGAATTTTTTGTTTTGTTGTTGCTGCTGCTATTGTTGTTTAGAGACAGGGTCTCTCTATGTAGCCGTGGCTCTCCTGGAACTTTCTATGTATTCCAGACTGGCCTTGAACTCTACCTCTGCCTCATCCTCACCTTTGCCTCCTAGAATTAAAAGCATGTGACAGTACACCTATCACATTTTTATTATTCAAAAATAGTTACCATATAACATAGAGTAAGCACCAGGTATCAGCAATTCAGAGAGAATGAAGCTCTAACACAGTCAGTGTTTTGAACACACTTTTGTAGCTAACACATGAGCAGCCTCTCTAGGAAGATGATTTACCGTTCCTCATTAGTCACACAGGGTTAAAGTTCTGAGGTTTCTGCTGTGGTCCTGGGTACTCATTTGTGTTTTCTATAACATTTTCTTTACCCTTCCACAATGACAATTCATGAACACTGAGGTCAGGAAGGCTGCATGAAAAGTGCAAAATGAACTAAATTCTTTTTAAAGAGTTATTTATTTTATGTATACTGTAGCTATCTTTTTTTTCAATTTTTATTAGATATTTTCTTCATTTACATTTCAAGTGTTATCCAGTAAGTTCCCTATACCCTCCCCCATTCCCTGCCCTGCCCCCCTACCCACCCACTCCCACATCTTGGTCATGGCATTCCTCTGTACTGAGGTATATAAAATTTGCATGAACAAGGGGCCTCTCTTCCCAATGATGGCCCATTAGGCCATCTTCTGCTACATATGCAGCTAGAGACACAAGCTCTGGGGGTACTGGTTAGTTCATTTTGTTCTTCCACCTATAGGGTTGGAGACCCCTTCAGCTCCTTGTATACTTTCCCTAGCTCCTTCCTTGGGAACCCTGTGTTCCATCTAATAGCTGACTGTGAACATCCACTTCTGTGTTTGCTAGGCACTGGCATAGCCTCCCACGAGACAGCTATATCAGGGCCCTTTCAGCAATATCTTGTTGGTGTATGCAATAGTGTCTGCATTTGGTGGCTGATTATGGGATAGATCCCCTGCTGAAGCAGTCACTGGTTGGTCCATCCTTTTGTCTCAGCTCCACACTTGATCTCTGTAAATCCTTCAATGTGTGCTTTGTTCCTAATTCTAAGAAGGAGCAAAGTGTCCACACTTTGGTCTTCATTCTTCTTGAGCTTCATGTGTTTTGCAAATTGTATCTTGGGTAATCTAGGTTTCTGGGCTAATATCCACTTATCAGTGAGTACATATTATGTGTAGCTATCTTTAGACGTACCAGAAGAGGGCATCAGATCCCATTACAGATGGTTGTGAGCCACTATGTGGTTGCTGGAAATTGAACTCTGGACCTCTGGAAGAGCAGTCAGTGCTCTTGACCAATAAGCTATCTTTCTAGCTGAAGTAAATTTTTATCTTTGCAAATAAATTAGTTAGCATTATAGTATTCATCTGAATATCATGCATAAAGTTTATTTTACATAACCAATTTAATAAATCTTTCCTTTTGCATAATCAGCATAATAACTCACACAGCACCGGAACACAATCATGCAGTCTATGGTTTGGACTTAGTGCCAGGACTTAATACCAATTGTCAATCTCTTCTGCTTGCCTATTGCCTTGAGCAAATGGCTTAACCATTGGCGTCTCCATCAAAATAGTACAAGTACAGCCATCCTAATAAATATAAAGTAAAAGAACTTGAAGGCTCAAGGAAATAGGTGTGACTTGGTCTTCTCAATCTTAGCATTGTAAGATACCTCTTCATTATCCTTTTGTTTGATATAAGCATATATTCTATTTGAGCCATCCTTTAGATTATGAAAACTGTAGCCTGGAATAACAATGCCATGGGCAATTTTTCATGACAGGGAAGTAGAGTTGCAATGATAGACATAGACATTCTTTTATCTTGAAGCCAGAAAGTATAATTCAGACTTGCTTTTTATCATATTCAGCTGCAAATTATGTATCAAGGTCATTCTATATATGTGCAAATTTGTTTCTTATTGGGTTGGAGGGGTTGGTCATAGGTTTTTTTTTAATATTTTACTATTATTGATTTTGCCATTTTTATCAATTATAACAAGTAAAAATTGCTATATATACTCCATTTTTCAAAAATAGCTTAAACAATTCTAATTACTAAATTGTGTAATTATAGAATCAGTTGGCCCTGGCCTCCTCACCTTTGAAATCCTGTTCTTTTTTGTTGTTGATGATTTGGGTTTGTTTGTTTGTTTGTTTGTTTGTTTGTTTTTGGTGTTTTGTTTTTTGTGTTTGTTTGTTTCTTTTTCAAGACAGGGTTTCTCCATGTAGCCCTGGCTGTCCTGGAACTCACTTTGTAGACCAGGCTGGCCTCAAACTCAGAAATCCACCTGTCTCTGCCTCCTAAGTGCTGGGATTAAATCCTGTTCTTGATCATCTTAACTATAAAATGTGGTAAGTGATATTAAGAACTGTGCTTGAGCATGAGTCTTACTCTGGATTCCAGTTGATGTACTCAGAGTCACACACAATTGAAGAACACAGATTCTGCCCCTCCTGGCAGATATCTATTGTCAACAGCTTTGCTTAGAGTTAGGGGCTTTGTGCCTACTTCTCCTTCTCCATGCTGGGATTTTCTTTAGTTTGAACTTAGGCAGTTCTTTTGTATGCTGTCACAGTGTCTGTGAATTCATATGAGAAGCAAACAAGTTGTTTTTGGAAAATGCTGTTTTCTTGGAGTTATCTACCACGTCTTGACTCTTACAACCTTTCAATCTCCTTCTGCACAGATATTGGAACCATGAGAGCAGGGCGTTGTGATACAGACATCTGATTTAGGACTAACTATTGTAAAGTCTTTTACTCTCTGGGTGTTGTTCAGTAGTAGATCTCTATGTTAATTGCCATCAGATGCAAGAAGCTTTTCTGATGAGAATTCAGCTTGCTCTACCCTATGGATGTAGCCCTATGTGATTAGGAGTTGTGCCACTATTCTTTCAGTGGGTACCTCTTGCACACAGATCACTGCTGTAGCTTGTAGGGTTCATAGCTAGGTGAGAGCAGTGATTATGTTTATCTTCCAACAGCATATGTATCAACTTCCGGCACTATGAATGTCAGTCAGTAAGAGTGAAGCTTCTCATTGGGCACCAGCTCAATTTTTCTATGTTTGATGACTCAGTGAGTGGGGTCTTTAATAGAGTCTCACCATCAGGTTGTGGAAGGTAACCAATAGCATTGTCAGTAGCCTGTAATGTTTTGTTAGAGATCTATGGGACCCCTTTGGACAATTATTCAAAAAGAAATAGCCAATTCCTAGTACTGGAAGTTTTATTTGGTAGTATGTGGTATCTAGTTGGGGCATTGTTGCCATATTATATGATTAATCCATTTAAATTTCATGTATACCATATATTATATAAGAAGCTCCTACAATGTTTTTGCATGTGACTTTTCAGAAGGCCTTTAGTTAAGTTGACCTTCCCCGTATTCCCTCTGCCCTCCCCTCCCATTACTCTCTTCAGTTAATCTTCCTAGTCTAACTTTTCCTTTATCCCTTTATAGCCCTGTAGTCTATTTTCTATTCCTTGAAGATCTCCTCCTCTTTGACACCTTACTAACTACATTCATTCAAAATTAATGAGTGAAATACTAATGTCTAAAGCTTAAGTATGACATCCACATATGTAATGCTTCTTTGTCCGTCTGGGTTACTTTACTTACAACGATTTTTTTTTTTTTTGCCTTATCATAGTGTTGCCATAGACTTTCCTTTATTGTCAGTGACAACTACTAGTATTAATAAGAATACAAGTAGGTATTCATTATAATTATGAGCATCTCCAGAGGTTTCCAGGGCTGTAGTTCATTACAAATTGTGTTCAGCTTGCTTGGAATTCCAATCCAGCCACTCAGCAACTGACAGACGAAGAGCAAGTTGTATGTCCTCTCTTCCCGCTTCCTCTCCAGAGGAAATTAGGATTCTTGTTTTGTTTCTAGACTTGACTTACGATGATTATTTTTTCAGCTTTCATCCATTATCCTGCATATTTCATAATTTCATTCCTAATTGCTAAATAATATTCCACTATGAAAATTACTAGATTTTTATTATCCATTCATCAGTTTATGGATATGATATCTTGGCTCTTTCCAGTTTCAAGCTATTACGAATAGAGCAGCAATGGACAGGGATGAGCAAATATCTCTATAGCAAAATGTAGTATATGCTCGAGTGGTATAGCTGGATCTTGTCATAGATCTCTCTTTAGATACAAAAAAAAAAATGTATTGGGGTCGCATACTTTCTCAAGGTAAGTTTCTTAAATTTGCCAAAAGAAAATTTTAAATTCACTGATACAGTTGTTAACATAAAGATCAAAATAATACTTTGACTTCTTTAATAACAACTTCTGATAAGATAAATGTATGCCACATATCACATGATTTAGTGTATTTTCTATAACTCACATTAATTCTGGAAACACATTTCATCATCAATCTGTTTTTTTTTTTCTTTTTGTCCTAATGTAGCTTATAGAGACGGGTCTCTAGCTGACTTAGTCCAGTATGAGCCTGAAGTCCTGATTCTTTAGTTTCCACTTCAGGAGTGGCAAGGATTACATTGCAGGCTTATGTGCCTCCACTAATCCATTATTAGAGGTTACAGTACATCAAACCTAGAACCTCTGGTATCCTACAGCCAGTGCACAATCAACTGCTAAATCGCCAGCCTCACTCTGTTTTTAAAGTACACTAGCTAATTTATAAACACTGCACATGTTTCTGCAAGTGTATCTCCATATTTTAGAATATGGCAAGAGAATAAAATAGCTAAGTTACATTCAGTGGGGGGAATGGGTGAAAAAATAGCCACGTACAAAGGGGAAAAATGTGAAAGAAAAAAATACCTATCTTTTAAATGAAAAAATAGTATAACTATGAATGTACTGGGTCTGATTTCATTAGCAAATGTTTTCCAGTTTGTGGAGGTTAATTGTAAAAATATTTGATTTCCAAAGAATCAAACACCATAGATAAAGGTGAGTGTGTTTACCTACTGCCCACAAAAATGGGCTTGGTGGGTGAGAATGCATTGAAAAGCATTGCTGTCATAAATGAGTGAGGGTTAGTCTTTTTAGAGCCAAGTCCAATTAGCAATGAAAGTCGTCCAGGTATTACCAAGCTTAAAAAGAAGTACTTGGTGTAATCCTTAATACAATACTGGTAAGAATGTTTTGATATTGCAAATGTTAGGTGAATTTGATGTATTCTTAGTTAAATCCTTCCAAATGTTAAATGCTTCTAATTAGACAAAATGAGATTTTCTTTAAGTAGGTAACACAGTAGGTTTCAGAAGATCTTGCAAGATCACTTTGATAAAAGTAAGATAATATAAACAATATTTCTGGTTTGAAGGTCTATGTCAGGTGATATTATTAGATTTCATATCTAAGGTATACTGGGAACTTCTGATAGTTGTAACATTGCTAACTAGGAAGATGTCTAGGACCCACTGTGGCTTTGTAGGAGATATCCATTCATCGCAAACAAAGAAAATAAGAATTTTGATTTTTTTTTTCTTTCTAGTTCTTTAATAAGAGATGATAGGGTAGGTGTGTGTGTGTGTGTGTGTGTGTGTGTGTGTGTGTGTGTGTGTGTTCCCACAGCTTAAAACATTTTCTGCTGCCAAATTGTGAACTGAGTGTCAACATGTGTTGTCTGTCTGCTAAAAACATTTTTATGTGACCTTATGAAACATATAAAAGGCCAGAATTGTGTCTAATTCAGGCTGCTTTCTTGGCTGGACAGCCCAAGAGGCCCTTCTTGCTACAGAAGCTAGCCGAAGACTTTTTCTAAAGGATTTAAAGCAGATCAGTCTACATGAACCTAATCATTTATTCTTTCAAATGAAAAGATCCACACTACAATGGACACCCGGTCCAAATGGTCAGAGCTACATCTTAACTCTTCAGTAATTACTAGGGATATAGCAGAGCCAGCGGGCTTAACACCTCCCCAAATAGTAATAATGTATATCTAATACAAATGTGTAAATAAAGATGTCTAATATCACCTTTATTTACTCCTGTGAAGTTACAAGCAATCTCCCTTTGGGGAGTAAAATATAATTGTGAAGGCTGTTTCTTCCTGGGTAACTGTACCTGTAAGCGTTTATACGGCAGTTCAGGGATGGTTTATTGACAGTGTCATGCTGTTGTGAAGGATCATTCTATCCCCAGTTCCTCTTCTCACACCCACATAACAACCCTTTTCCCGGTTGGGGCTTTAGGAAATGAGTAATGCTTAACCCATTTGTGTGATCAATTCACTTAAGCAGCTACTGTGAAATGTTAATCACAACTTTAATTTGTACTGCATTAGCATTTTGATTAACTTGTAGGCTTGCTAGCACACTTGAAGCGCTTTTACTCATAGTTACAGCTCGGAAATGACTTTTTGATTAATTAAGTTTGTTAGACAGCAGCTGAGCTTCCTGAATGCTAACCTTCTGGGGGTCAAAGTTCAGGGGAAAGTTACTATGAACAACTGTTGCTATTGAAAAAAGATCTTATAAATGTACTTCCACCGTTTTAATTATTGATAAAATATTGTATCCTATTCACATGACCTGATCCTTTAAATGAGCGTGCCTGTCTCTCCAGAAAGCTATTCTCAGGGGTCTTCCCATCCTTGCAAAACTTCCAGGAGCTTGTGAGCTAAGCAGTGTGTTTTAACAAGCTCCTACACTGAGTTTCCAGTTATGTTTGTTTGTGGGGTTTTTTTTTTCTTTCATGAATTTTTTATTTGAGAATAGTTCAAATTTTCAGGAAGGTGTTCTGAAACCTTACTGCTCTGAGTGTACTCAATCTTGTCTGATCTTGGAAGCTAAGCAGAATCAGGCCTGGTTAATCCTTGTGTGGGAGATTTCCAGGAAAGGTTACAAAGATTCCCTGGGTCTCCTGAGAATACTATTCCTCTTGTGTTAACATCTAACATATGTTAGTGCAGTATGTTTGTTATAATTAGTTAGCTGATACCTATATGTTATTATTAGCCAAAATCCATAATTATTCATAGTTCTTTAACATTAACACACTATTCTTTTTTATTTCCCTATTCATTCTGTCATGGCGATACTGTATCAGTTAGTCTGGCTTTCCTTTCTCTCTTGGCCTGTCTTAACTATGAAAGTCCTTTAACTTTCTTTGGTCTTATGAGCTCTCTATAGTAATGTGCATTCCCGTGATACTATTAACTTCATTTCTCTGCATTAATTAATTTTCTTTCATTCTGATTAAAATAAATCTTTTAAAATCCAATAAGAGAAAACTATCTTTATGTTATTTAATTTGGGCAGAAGTGGCAACATGGCCTTTCATTTCAGCTGTGGTCCTAGTGATTTCAATATGCTTGTGATCTCGACTGTGAAAGAGATGGTACAGGGAGAAAGATTTTCTTAGAGGGAGGAAGAATCAAGGACAAGATGAGGTCTACAGAGTGCTGCAGCAGGAGCACAGGGCTGGAGCATCACATGCTGGACCCTGTGCACATTTTGCAGCCCAGACACTTGACAGATTTCTTTAAAAAAAAAAAAAAGTTTAGGTTTGGGGAGAAATTTTTAGTAATAGACCTTGCACTTTTACTTTTCTTTGATTATTCTGTTTAAAGTCTAAATGTCATGGTTGTGTTAGTGCCTTCTATTTTTATCTTGGATTATTTTACTCCAGAATTAAGTTTTGTTTCAAAAAATATAAAGGCCTGAATAGCAGACATTGAGATATAGCTATATGGATTAAAACTAATTCAAATGTTTTGTTTTCAAAACTTGTATTATCAAAATTTATTTGTAAAGAGAGTAATTATTTAATGACATCATCTTGTTTAAATTTAATGTTCATTTTCTATGTATGGGAAAGAGGTAGTGAAGTTTCCTGCAGAGAGCATGGGTCTGGAATTGAAAAAATGAGATTAGTAACTATCTCTATCACTCTTGTGGGTGTGATTACATATTCAGTGACCTTCTGTAAGTTTCTGTTTTCCTGTTGGTCTCACAGTTGCTATTGGTAAGGATTTAATTAAGTTATTTGTGAATGTGTTTTATATTTTGTATAATACTGTTCAAATATTTTCATCATAACGTTTGCACACAATATGACTTTATATAATTCACTATTTGTATATTTTAACAATAATTGCAAGAGATTCCTATTACTGGATAAACTTAAATGTTCACTGTTTAAAGTATAGTCTACAGTCATAGAAGATGAAATGAAAAATACAGGTAGATTTGGAAAAATTGGTTTTTCCTGCCACTATAAAACCAGTTGGGTTTAACTGTTAAGATCAAGCCTGAGAAGATTAGGGAATTCTATGGTAGATTTATAGTAAATGTTGAGTCCATGAGGTCCACATCCTACAACTAAACAAATTTTCCTCTAGAGATTGTTCATTCTGTTTTCCTTTACCTTTGCACACCATGAATCACTTCGGAAATCCTTGAAGATGAAATGCCTTTGGTATGCACACTCAGTTGTTTCTGGGAGCTGCCTCTTTGGTTCATCTTCTTCTTTCTGGTCTTGCTCCCTCACTCAGACATAGGCAGACACAGGAGAATTCTGCCTAATTTATTTTCCTCTTTCCTGAAACTCACATTGAACAGTTCTTCCTGTCCTGCAGTGATAAAAGCTAGCCTCCTCTTGTGTCTCCAACCAATTCCTTGTAGGGAGCCAGCTTCTGCTAGAAATGCATTAGATTTCTTTTTTTTTTTTTTTAAATCTGTTTCCTAAATGAAATCTTTTCTCCCACCTTCCTCAAATAGTATTCATAGCGTCAATCTGCCATCTTCAGGTCCATCATAGTGGCTTCAACAGTTGTTTTTTAAACATTATAATCACCTGCAATCCACACTCCTGCACATGAATGATGTCAAACTGCCTCACCCAGAAGCTGATTGATCTCATTTGTATCCCTTGTCTCACAGTGTCTTTATCAGTCAACTTGACTGAGCATTTCTGGTTTTGTAATCAGGAATTTTTTCTCCCCTTCCTGTTCTCTTAGTTTAGTCTCTGGCCCCTTATGATTGTACCTCAAATGGCCAATTCAACACTAGTGTCAGAGTGTGCTAATATCTTGTACCATCATGAGTAACTATCAACATCTGAGTTCTCTGCGTTCAGGTCCAAATTACTCATTATTGTAAGATATAATATCCAAATACTGTTGAATCCACAACAGTCATGCTGTTGAAGACAGGGCTATTACAGGATTTTTTCTATCATTGATTCTACTCAGTTCTTCTAAATATTTTCCCATTCCCTTACATTTTTCCCCCTAGCAAGAAGCATTACCTTCAATCTGCAGCGATTTCCTTTCTTTTCCTCTCATTTGCTTTGTGAGTTCTTCTATGATAAAGAAAAGTCCTTTTCTGAAACCCTTACACACACTTCATCAATAGTAACCCTCATTCCCTGACTGCAGGATGGTCTATCTAGCTTGTTTGGTGTTTACTGAACATGACCTTAGAAACAGTAGAGTATACCAGAAAAATTAGAAATTAAATGTTATAAAAATAAGTGGATAGTACATCAGTATATAGAAGGTAGAACTCCTAAAAAAGGGACAGATCAAATTCAGTTATTCAGATGTGGAAAATGAGCCTTGATAATTAACTTAATTTTCCCAGAATCTTCCAGTTAGAACAGGTCTAAATCATTGGGCTATGTCTGTCATAACACACCAACTGTAAACCAGTGCCAAGTGTCAGTGAACTTCTGAAGTCTATACCCACCAACCAGCCTTCTTACTCTCCACTTCCATATCTGCATATTCTGCCTGCCATAGACTGAAAATTTGGAAGAATTCCATTCAGTTCTAAGCATATCCTTTTTTCTCTTGTCATTACTTAAGCAATACAGTCTATTAGGTATCCTAAATAATCTGTAGGTGATTTAAGGCATACAGGTGTATTTGCATCTCTTATAAGTAAACACTACCATTTTAAATAGGAAGCTTGAATATCCAGAAATTTTGGCATCTTTCATGGATCCTGGAAACATTCTGTAACAAATACTAAAACAAGATTTTATTTGCTTTCATTGAGAAACATCTTTGACGCTCCATTTGATCTGATATGCACATTCCTCATAAAATCTGTTGTACTGAATTACAACAGCACTCAAATCTACATATCCTCCACTTTATTCTGAATTTCACAGGCTTTGTACTACACTACAGTAATACCTTTAGAGCCAAGCTCCACACAACTTAAACCCTAACCAGACATATTTTCTAAAACGTTGTAGTCTTAGGTATGTTTCTTCTTCTCTCTGAGCAACAAACTTTTTATCTATAAAATGCACATAATTATGTGACATGTTTAATGTCACATAAGTAATGGCCAATAGACTGATAAATAGCAAGCATTAGCAAATGTCTGTTCAAATCACAAGTTACTCACAGTATCATGGAGGGCACTCAAATGGCCTCCAGTGTTATCCTTCCTATCTTGCTGGTCTTGCCTCTACCCCTACTCTTGTATTGATGTCTTTATTAGCAGTGCTGCTTGTTACAACTTTCTGGTTGCCCACTTTTGTCCTAGATTTCTGAGGTCTCCTGTAGCTTGTACTCTCCATGAATCTTGTTTTCACTTCAATAGCCCACCTGGTTTCATCTCCACTAAAAGGTGTCCAAAAATTATTTTGTCAACTCCCAGCTCACTTCTCTTCAGTAAATAACCGACATTCTTACTGTTTCTACGATATAGTTGTAATTGTCCAATTTTATAAAAATAAATACATTGCTAGAAATCACATTTTCATTCCACCATAACAAGTCATGACAGTAATGGAAATCGATTCCAACTTGTTAAGAGAACATCTTACAAAGACTCACCCCATCCATGTTTTTCTCTATACTCAGAATCAGCGTAGCTGTGTCTCCTCAATGTGCCAAAGTAATCTTCTGTGGTTGGCTATCATATCTCTGGGATGAACTCTGACGTTACCTGAGATTACTGTAAGATAGTATGACAGAGTCCTTCCTCTGAAGTAGCATGGGCTTCCCAGTCCACAGGAGAACCAGACTGACTTCGTTTAGTTGGTCCTGCACAACAGGATTAGTCCTTTGCCTTGTCCCTTGATTTTCTTGTAATTGCAAACCTTTCCTGCTGCCCAGACCATGCATCTGCTCCTGACCATGCAAGATCCTCTCCCCTACTCCCCTCACCCTGTATAGAAGTGGACATCAAAAAGATGAAAGGAAATACCTGCTTTGGAGGGTGGGGCAAGTACTGTTTTATGATGTTGAAGTCTCTGTTCATTACTGTCCTTTATGCAGCAGAGAGCTGCTGGGTCCTGGTGTTCTCGTGGTGTGTATTTTCTCTTTGTGTCCATAAAACCTTTAAGCATCATATCTAGAGACTTTGGTCCATTTCCCTGAACTGTACCTAAAAAGATTGTTAACTTAACTTGACCAGTTTTTCTAATTATTTTTCTTTTTATAAATTATAGAACACAGATGGAAATTTAAATCTTGGACGAATATGTGCACACTGACCTCACAGAGTGGTAGCATGGCACATGTCTTAAAAATGATTTCTAAAACCGGTAGATTTTGTACAACATTTTATTATATCTTACTGTCAGTAGGATATTTCTGTTAAAATATCATTATAATAGTTTGCTAGTTATATCCCAAAACAAGTTAGTAAAATCCTAAAACTGTATAATGTAATTTCCAATATATTAACTTACATGTCTCTCAGTCAGCATTCTGCAGAATCTAATTTAATTGAAATCACTTTGCCTGTGTAAACTTCTCCTCTGTTTAAATAAGATTTCACTGTTTAGTTTTGCCTTAAGCAAATGCAGCCTTTTGTTTGTCCATAAAACATTAGATTAGATGTATAGACTAATATGGATAGCTTCTGTCACTGCACATAAACCACAGGCAGTTACCCATACAGTGTGGTATATTGTCATTAACAGTCAGCCTATATCTTTAACCTGCTTTTTCAGGAAAATATATTTTCAATAATAAAATATATTTCCCAGTTATTGATTTTATATTTAAAAGACTGAAACTTTCATTTTAAGTGCTCTTGATTCAGTGAATTGTTAGAATATTTACTCAAAAAAGTACACATTTTTCTTCTTATTGGAGAAGAAACTGTTTTCACTTCTTCAATGCTTATATTTGACCCTCCTGTTAGGGATTCAGTTTGTTCCTGGACTCAGCTATAGCTTGCTTTTTAGTACCTATTCTGATACATAGGAATTTTAACATATAATACTTGATTTTCCTACTTGTGGCTGTTGTTGTTGTTGTTGTTGTTGTTGTTGTTGTTGTTGTTAAAGATAGCATGGGGCTGGTGAGATAGCTCAGCAGGTAAGAGCGCCCAACTGCTCTTCTGAAGGTGATGAGTTCAAATCCCAGCAACCACATGGTGGCTTACAACCACCCGTAATGAGATCTGACGCCCTCCTCTGGTGTGTCTGAAGTCCTCTAGTGTGTCTGAAGTCAGCTACAGCATACTTATGAATAATAATAATAAACGAATCCTTGGACCGGAGAGACCAACAGGAGCGAGCGGGGCCGGCCAGAGCGAGCGGGGCCAGCTGGAGTGAGTGGGGACGACCAGAACAAGCAGGGCCGGCTGGAGCAAGCAGGACCAAACAGGCAGCCAAGCGAGCGAGGCGGCCGAAGCGAGTGGGGTCAACCAGAGCGAGCAGGGTTGACCAGAACCAGGGGGAAAAAAAAAGATAGCATGATTCTTACTGGAGAGAGCAAGTGTCCCGACATACCTGCTGCATGATCTTCCCTTTTCAGGCAATGCTGGATGTGGCTGCAAGCCAGGGATGGCTAGTGACTGTCCTGAATATCACCCACCTGATTCAGATGGTGATCCAAGGCCGATGGCTCAAGGACTCTTCTCTTCTCACAATACCAAACATAGAGCAGCACCACCTTCACCTTTTCAGGTAATTGCTTTTCGGGGTAATTATTTTAACTTAAAAACAGTCCTATTTTTTGGTTTGGTTTCATTTTTGTTGGAATGGGGTCAGGAGCTGCTAAAATCCAAGCATTGCTTCAGACATGCCATGCTTGAGCCCTACCGCTGTGTTCCACACCAGCCATGAAGGCGGGGTTCTTCTCTAAGTGCTTAGTTTCAAATGGTGCCTAAAACATTAATTCTTGCAGGTTGAAAATAATGATTTTGCAGAGGGAGAAAAGTGTGGGCTCTGTGATAATATCCTCCCTTGGAATTGGATTTCCAGCTCCAAGATGTTTAACTTCTTCATATTTAAATCTTTCCCCTTTGCAGCTTTGGTTGGTTTTGTCTGTTTCATTTGAATGTGTTCCCTTACAATATCAGCCTCTATTTAAGAAGACATTGATAACATACGTTGTGATTCAAACACAAATTCCAATTTTCAGTTATTATATAAGAGAGTTAAGGCATCAGGAATCTGTTTTCAAATAAAAATTGTCCATCTATGAAATGTTTATAAATGTTTTTTTTTATATTCTAGGAACTCAGATGTGCATTAAAAAAAAGATTTTATGTTAGCATCAAACTTCTTACCCTTGGGTGTCATGTAATAATATAAACACTTTAGCCGGAGAGGAAAAAACAATACATAATACATGAATGTTGGCAGTGTTGAAATGAAATATTTCCTTCACACCAATATTTCACACAAGTTGAGAGACACTTTTAAGCCAAAATGAAGTTTTGTAATCATGCAATCACCAAAACAGTCTGCTTCCGACTTGCTGTCGTGATCATTTTTAAACCTACCAGCTGGGAAGGGGGTGCAATCAGATACTTGTAAATACAAATATCAACAAATCCTCAGGCATGGATAGAAATGTAACTCAGTTGATAAGAAAGAGTGCTTGCCATACCCAGTACTGCATATATCAGTCCTGTTAGTATACAGCAATCATGAATAGGACGCAAAAAGATCAGGAGTTCAGAGCCATCCCTAGCCACATATCAAGTTGAAGGTTAACCTAAACAAGAGACTCTGTCCAAAAAATAAAAAATAAAAAACAGCATATACAAAGTTTCTTAAGGAAAGTCTCTTTTAACTCGAATATATTGGGCCCCATAACTCCAAGATAAATCTACCATGTGATTGATATTCCTGAAACACACATGCTTAGTACAAGCCATACTAGTAGCAAGTGGTAAGAGGTAGAGGACACCCATATGTGGCGTGACTGTCTCAGGATTCTTTCCCTGCATCATTAAATGTTACAGAACCTAAATTTCAGCAATAGAGAAGGCATATTGAGAGACCCAGTGGTCCATTAGGGGAACTCCTGGAGCCTCGCAAATTCAATCCAGTTTTCTAGAAACCCTTAAGAGTATGAGTGTGATTTAGGTTTTACCTTTGTCGTATCTATAAGATCTAGGTGGCATGTGTTCATGTGAACACCCACTGTCTGTAAAACTTAAATATTTACTGAACTCATGATTGACTTAGATTTCACATTTCACTTAGTGGTAGTGATAGCTTAGAGAATATACTGTGTGGTATTTAAAAATTAGCATAATGACCTACAAAATGTACATTTGCTTTAAAGAAGCTGTTAAACCCACTATCATCATCTGACTATGAAAGAATTATTTTATTGGTGTGTATTTTTTATAGGAAATGGAAGCCACCTGTAAAGAGCCCACATGCTAAGTGCCGAACATCCATTGAGTGCCTTCCTGAGCTGATCCATGCCTGTGAAGGGAAGGACCATGTGTTCAGCTCCATGGTAGAGAAAGAGTTACAGCCTGCAAAAACAAAGCAGGTATATCTAGTTCCTCTTCATATTAAGTGTTTACCAAGAACACAGCCTTTTCAACAATGGGATCATAAAAAAAAAAAAATGGTAACAGTAAAGAGTCTCTGAATATATAGTGATCAAAAACCAATTGAAGATCAAACATTTAATGCCTCTGAGGAGCTCCAGGCTATGCTTGCCACTATTCCATCTCACAACTTCACTGGTTCTGGGCGCACAGTATGCAGAGGTGGTGTGGTGTAAGCTGTGATGCCTCACAAGGCCAGTGGATATTACCTCAGTTTACATTTCAGACTGTTGTATCTTGCCTTATTTACTGTACATACAAAGTTTTCTTCTCTTACAGAAACATAATGGTATAATTACAGAAAGCAAAGACTTTGAATTTCATTTGGGGGGCTGTGCCTCAATATATATAAAATCTCTTCAATTACTTGTTTATGTCTTATGTCTTACTTTAATCAATATTTATTCCTAGATTATAAGATATTCTTTCAAACAATCTCTTTTTGTGAACTGTATTACTTATATAGAGGGTTAAGTTGATGTTGTAAAAGTCATCTCTCCAATCTTTTGAAAACCAAAACCATGAATGAATGATGCCAGAAATAGTTGGCTGTCTAAACTTTTAAGTCATGAGCATTTTATCCTGAAGTTGTAAAGTAAGTATTCAGGAGTTCTTCATAATTGATGTATTGGTCTAAAAATTATTGACCAGGTATTGAGAGACCATGTCTCTCTCTTTTTTTTTTTTTCAAAGTGAAACTTTAAAGCAAGACTTGGTAAAAGTGTAACAGTCATAAATGTCTGATTGACTGTTCAGTTTCTGTTGAACCCCAAATTGACACAAATCATTATTTAAATATTCATAATAAATGTCTATCTTTCTAACTAAATTACCATCAAAATTATGAATAAAAACATCTTTGAATTNCTCACAAAACATACACTGATTGTAAGCCAAGTTTTAGATGTGACGAAAAATTAGGACATTGTTATAATTAGTTGAGGGAGAACTCAGAAGTAAACTTACTTAATTTATTTGCATAAATTGCCATTCTGTTATCTTTAAAACCAAATGCAAATTGGCTCTGTCTGATATGATGATGGTTATTTGGCTCAAAAGTGCTTCAATTTGCAGAGCAATCTGGTGTAGGCTCTGCAGTGAGGCGATCCCAGGTAACATACAAATCCTGAATTATTCCAGAAATTAGTATGTTTAAAGCATCAATTTAAGTGCTAATTGCAGTAGTAATGAGAAAAAGCAGTACGACTGTGAGATTTGCATCTCCTACCCCATCAGTATGCTTGGAACGGCTGCTGACTGGCAGAGGATTTGGCTGCTAATTAAATAATTGTATGCATGGTAGTGATCTTGCCTGATTCAATAGATGAAGATTAATCCTCAGATAAATATGTTTGGCTGGTATTGAAATGTCTGAGCAGTTTCTTTAAAAATAGTTCATGCGATACAGATAGATAGATAGATAGATAGATAGATAGATAGATAGATAGATAAGTAGTAGATAGATGATAGCTGTTTATACATACACATATATACATATGTATATATGCATGCATATATATATATACACACATGTATATATACACTCAGTAAATAAATGTGTACACATTATAAGCTGAAAATAATAATAAATACTTACAAAAGATTTAATACATATAAAATCCAGATAGGACTTTTAAGAGCATTGTACAATAAAATTCATAGAGTTGCTAAAAACAGAAAACATTGTATCAGTAACTAATTTTACTGTGCAAGTAAAAATAATAATAATAATAATAATAATAAAGTTGACATGTTAAGTAAGTGCCTAACTGATATTTATATGTGTCTCCTTGACCATTCTTACATTTTAACCAGTCTTTTGTTTGTTTGTTTGTTTGTTTGTTTGTTTTTTGTTTTTCGAGACAGGTTTCTCTGTGTAGCCCTGGCTGTCCTGGAACTCACTCTGTAGACCAAACTCTGTGGCCTCAAACTCAGAAATCCGCCTGCCTCTGCCTCCCAAGTACTGGGATTAAAGGCATGCGCCACCACTGCCCCGTTTAACCAGTCTTAAGTAGAGCAGTTTCTCTGCTCCATGTCTGCTGGTTCTGGCATGGATTTGGCCATCATGTATACTTAAACTACATTCTATAGCTATTTCAGAATCTAGTTCTAGGCATAATTTCAAATTCACAAGAAAAAGCTATAGGATAGGGGTTACACTGAAAATTCTCATTGAACTAACTTTTTTGGTGGTGGTGGTGGTTTTGCTTGGCTTATTTATTTATTTTTCTTTGGTTTTGTTGTTGTTTTAACTCCTGAGGGTGGTTTGGCTCATCACAGCTTTATTTCAATTATATACAGAGCTTTATTTCAATTACATATACTTGGCAGCACTAAAATCATAGGAACAAGCTTATTAAAGTCTATAAGAAAAACTGTAATATACATTAAGAAATCAAAAGAAACTAAAGTAAAAGTGCTCACGTAATTTTTAAACTACATTAGGAAGTATTTGTAAATATTACAAAAGATGACAATTACCTTAGCACCTTGAATTTCTTATAACATGGTTTCCAGGGATCGAGATTTTCATTCATTCATTCTACATCATTGAGCACTGATTGAATGATTATTCATAAGTGTCTTAAAGAGGAAGAATAAAGTGGTAAAATATGTGTTGGTTTAATAACTGTTAGAATTTTAAGTACTGTAGGAATATTAATGCAAAAATTATTTTTCCTAGAACCACTAGTTATAGGACTCCCTGTGAATTATAGCTATTACAGTATTTCACTATGCAATATAAATTTAGACTTTGAAACCCCCCAAAAATGTATTGTCATTACGTTTCATTAAGTTGCTTAACGAAAGATAGTGACATCAATTTCTTTTCAAGTTTTCTGTATTGTCCCAGGTAATGCTCTCCACATTAAAAATCATGCATAATACCTGAATAGGCACATCTCTAAAACAAAAATGTTACCAGTAAACATTTTTAAATCATACTTACTTTTTAGTATGACCAAAAGTTACTCAATATCATGTGAGATTTACAATAAAGATAAAAGTTTAGATTGTAATAAGTCTTTTCAGTTGATTAGGAAAAAAAACTGAAAGCATACTCTTTCCTCATATACAACTATAAAAAAGAGCTAAGAAAATCTAAGTAGATAAGTGGGTCGTATCATTGGCAGTATCCTAGTAGTATAAGGCTGAGTAAAGTATGAAGATCTCTGTGTTACTTCAACAGCTGTAGCTACAGATTTAACCTCCAAGTCCGAAGAATGACTTCTAGAAGCACATCATTTCTTAGTTGTTCACTGCATTTTCCACTAATAGTTCCTTTATTATTTTTCTTTTTCATTCAGGCATGGAATTTCTTATCTCGCTTGCCAGTGATAAATGTTGGCATAAGTGTTAAAGGCTCATGGGATGACTTAGTTGAAGGACATAATGAACTCTCCATCTCAACTCTGACAGCAGACAAACGGGATGAAAACAAATGGATCAAGTTGCATGCTGATCAGGAGTATGTGCTTCAAGTCAGCCTACAGAGAGTCCATTTTGGGCTTCCAAAGGTTGTAGTATTTGGTTTCCATTCTCAAATATTTCACACCAAGTATTCGCATGCACCACCACACATATCTTTTCTATTGCTAATGTGTTCGTGTCATTCATGAATCCTTCTTTCTCAACTCGCATTAGCAGCGAATATCAATCTTCTGAAATTAATCAGTTCTCCTCATGTGTCATTTTTTTATGTCCAGAATATTCGTCTACCTTACATTGCCTGTGTAGCATTACTCACAAACAGATTTTTACAGCTGGAGTGCTTTTAAAGTATAGATTCCTTGGTCTCACTCCACAATAACCAAAACAGAATCTCAGAGATCTGATACCTTAGTGCCCCACAGGATTTTTAAGGTCATTAAATTCTTAAGAAACATGGCCCTGGAATATCTTGATGTGCACAGCCTACAGTCCACGAGATACAGATGAGGTTGAAGTTTTCCTACTGCACTTGAATAAGACACTAAGCATTTCTGAGGCTCGGTTGCTGTATCTGCCTGTTTGCTTGCATTTAAGAAAGCTTTGCCAATTTCATGCAGAGAAAAAAAATGTATAGTATTTTTATTGTATATTACTGTGCTCTGTTCTGTACCCTTACACCAAAAGCATTTAAGTGTTAGAAGTTCAAGCAGTATAGAAAGGTTGTTCTTAAGTGACAGCACAACTGAAATAAAGATTTTTGTCTTCCTATCAGCCTAGTGGGTTCGGTCAGGCCTTGCTAGGGTCAGAAGTATGACCTGATGAATAAGGTTACAACTAGCAGCTTTTGCTCTCTGATTCCACACACAATATGGACAGTGACTTTGTATTGTTATGAAATCCTAGTACTGTTCCCTTTGTTTGATTTCTGACACACAAAAAAAATTATCAATATAAATTATCCATCTCTGGCATTGCAAGGCTTTACTGTGAACATTTTCAGACTATGTAATTATCCCAAATTAGAAGACTGTTAATAATCATTGATGAAGAATAGCATTAATTGCAAAAACCAAATCATTGTGAAAATATTCCCCTTTAAAAATAGATTTAATTGTGCTAAAAAAGAAAAACCTAACAATTTACAACTACTGTTATTTAAAAAACAAAACCAAAAAAAAAAAAAAAAAAAAAAAAAAAAAAAAAAAAAAAAAAAAAAAAAAAAAAAAAAAAAAAAAAAAAAGCCTGTCTGCTTCTGGAACAATGTGAAGTCTAAGGAAGAGCTTACTGTTATTAGTATATTTATGTCATAAGGTCATTGTCTTATAAAACCAATAGATGATCTTTTTAGAAATCAATCCCAAAATAAACTTTAAGTATTATCATATTTACACCCAATCATGGATTGTAGCAAGTTATATATGGTATAAAAGAGAGGACTTTACATTATATATGTGTATATAATATGTATATAATGTAAATTCCTCTCTTGGAACCACTTGAATTTTATTTAACAGGTTCTACTGTGCTGTTCTTTCATTTCATCCAATTATAGTGACTTTATAATTCTCCTTGTTTTTCAGTCAGAAAATCTTCTGATTCAGTAATGTGTTGTTCATTCTCAGCGATTTCATATATGTTCTTTAACTCCTATTACTATTGATTTCTAGTTTTACTTTTTCTTATCACAAAATGAAATAAATTACTTTAGTTTTCTTCTATTATTTTTTTCCTGCCCTAATAGCATGGGCTATTATAGAGAAACTTCTATGGTCTTCGGAGACACGCAGCATTTGCGGTGTTTGATAGAAAATTCTCTGCTTGTCTGTTAAGTCCATTTGTTTACAGTTTCTTTAACTGTGGTTTTGGTGGTTGTTTCTTTTGTTTAGAAGCTCTGACTAAAGTCACCTGCTGCTGTTAGTATATCGAAATTAATTTGCATCCCCTTGTTGCTTGTGAACTTACATATCAATGTTTCCTGTATGTGCCTTTAGCATTGACTGGCCCCTTGTGGATTGTTCCCTTTATCATTGTAGAGTGGCCTTCTTTACCTCTTCTCATTAATTGTAGTTAGAAGACTATTTTTTTTTCAGCAGTAGCCACACCTTCTAGCTCCCTCGTGTGTGTGTGTGTGTGTGTGTGTGTGTGTGTGTGTGTGTGTGTCCTCTTTCACCAAACTAAGGATGTGTGTCTCTGATAATTAGATTTATTGGAGGCAACAAATACATGAACTTTTTAGGGGATGAGCATACATGGATTTGATAGTGGATGTCTTCTTTGATTATTCCCAACCTTATATATTGACTCAAGGTCCCTCCCTTGAATCCAACACTCACTGATTCAACTACCAAGTTAACCAGCAAGAATCCCTTGTTTCTGCTTAAGTGCTAAGATTATAAGTGGGCTGCTACAGGCACCAGGCATTTATATGGGTCCTGAACATTCAAACTTCAGTCTTCATACTTACACAGCAAACTCCTTATCCACTGAGCTATCTCCCCAGCCCCTGGATTGATTTTAAATCCAGTCTTCCATTCTTTTCTCTTGGAAAATTGAAACCATTAACATTTAGTTACTGTTGAAAGATATATATTAATTCCTGTCATTTCATTGATTTTGTAATGTTTAGTGTTTTCTTATTGTTTAACTGCTGTTCTAGCATGGTTTATAGTTTTCCCATAGATGTATTTATTATACTCTACAGCAAAGGATTCCCTCAGCTAATCCCTTTAGTTTGTGTTTGGCATGAAAACTTTTTCCTTTTTTCTTACTTTGACTCTAAGAAGTGCTAGATATTGCAGTATGGATTGACAGTTACTGTTTTTCAGAGCTAAAAGTAGCTTTTTACATATTCTAGTGGGTTTTAGATTTCTCTTCAGAAATCATTGGTTCTCCTGATGCATTTAACTTTATTAAGTGACTTGGTTCTTTCTTTTCTTTCTATATATTTGATATGTCAATTATTATATGACATAGAAAAGGTCCTTGCTTGTCTGTTTGGCATTTTAAATACCTCATATATCTACATAGACATCTCTTCCCCTAGATTCAGAGAATCTGCTGTTTTTATTAAATATATTATCTATACCTTTAGCTTGCCCTTCTTCTGTGTCCCTAATTTATATATTTAGTCTTTTGATAGTATCCCATAGATTTTTGTGTGTCCCGTTTATACTTTCTCATTATTTTTGTCATTGTCTGAGTATTCTAATTTGTCTGTCTTATCTCATATTTCTGACACTGTCTTACACCCAATCCATTCTATTGGTAAAATTTTCATTGAATTTATTGGCTTATTGTGCTTTAATTTTCAAAAAAGAATGTAATTGTTTTGTATACTTCTCTAATTTTAATTCCGTGTTATATTTTAGAAAGTGGTTAATGTTGTGCATGTGCATATACAAACAGGTGAAATCGATATATGTGAGGTATGTGGAGGCCTTGCATGTTGTGCCACATGAGCTATCACCTTATTTTCCATGTCACTTTTTTAGTAGGGTCTCTTATTGGCCCTAGGACTCACAAGCCCTGGGGATGCTCTTGTCTCCATCTCTCCAGTTCTGAGATTAAAGGCATGTACCACTATGCCCAACTTTTTATACATGGATACTGGAGATCCAGACTCAGATCTTCATGATCTTTCCACCCACTTGAGTGCCTTTGTCACATCCTGTACTTTCTTTCTTAATTCATTCAGCAGCTTGTTTGAATTATTTTTAATGTATTCAGTGATATAAAATTATTCAATGACCTCAAGAATTTTATATCATTAAATATTCTTAGAACTCTTCATTTAAATGATGTTTTGGAGCATTGTATCTACTTTACTTTACTTTCTTTGGAATCTATTATTTTGAAATTGACCATTTTCCCCAGAAATCACATTGCCATGATTTTTTTATATTTATTGTTTCTTTGTTGGGACTTACCTACTTGGACGTAGGTCATTAGTTGGGTTTTATTTTTTGCTTACTTGTTTTGCTAGTTTGAAACCAAATGAGAAAGGAATGGTAAAACATCCAGATAAATGTGCTTGGATTGTGTAGATTTATGGCCTTCCAGTGAAACAGTATAACCTTGTAACCATAGCCAGCAGAGTAGAAAATATAGCCATTTGTAACATTTTATCTCTTTTTCTGATTTTCAGGGAAAACATGAGAATCACGCAGTTACTCCTCGTTTTCCAAAATTAAAAGATGAAGGCTGGTTTTTGATATTAGGAGAAGTGGATAAGAGAGAACTAATGGCTGTAAAACGAGTAGGATTTGTTCGAACACACCATGATTCTTCCATCTCTTTCTTTACTCCTGAAACACCTGGAAGGTAAGCAGAACCTATACAGGTTCCAAGATAGTGACAGTGATCTGCTGTCTTGAAAAATGTGTGTTTCCAAGAACACATCAAAACGATCATCCATCATGACAAAGTAGGCTTCATCCCAGGGATGCAGGGATGGTTTAATATACAGAAATCCATCAACGTAATCCACTATATAAACAAACTCAAAGACAAAAATCACACAATCATCTTGTTAGATGCGGAGAAAACATTTGATGAAATCCAAGGCCCCTTCATGATAAAAGTCATGGAAAGATCAGGAATTCAAGGCCCATACCTAAACATAATAAAAGCAATATACAGCAAACCAGGAGCCAACATCAAACTACATGGAGAGACACTCGAAGCAATCCCACTAAAATCAGGACTAGAAAAGGCTGCCCACTTTCTCCCTACTTATTCAATATAGTACCTGAAGTCCTAGCCAGAGCAATTAGACAACAAAAGGAGAGCAAGGGGATACAAATTGGAAAGGAAGAAGTCAAAATATCACTATTTGCAGATGATATGATAGTATATATAAGTGACCCTAAAAACTCCACCAGAGAACTCTAAACCTGATAAACAGCTTCAGCGTAGTAGCTGGATATAAAATTAACTCAAACAAATCAGGGACCTTTCTCTACAAAAAGGATAAACAGGATGAGAAACAAATTAGGGAAATATCACCCTTCACAATAGTCACTAACAATATAAAATATCTTGGTGTGACTTTAAGGAAGTAAAAGATCTGTATGGCAAGAACTTCAAGTCTCTGAAGAAAGAAATTGAAGAAGATCTCAGAAGTTGGAAAGATCTCCCATGCTCATAGATTGGCAGGATTAATATAGTCAAAATGGCTATCCTGCCGAAAGCAATCTACAGATTCAGTGCAATCCCCATCAAAATTGCAACTCAATTCTTCACTGAGATAGAAAGAGCAATTTGCAAATTCATCTGGAGTAACAGAAAACCTAGGATAACAAAAACTCTTCTCAACAATAAAAGAACCTCTGGTGGAATCACCATGCCTGACTGTACTACAAAGCAATTGTAATAAAAACTGCATGGTACTGGTACAGTGGCAAACATGTAGATCAATGGAATAGAATTGAAGATCCAGAAATGAATCCACATACCTTTGGTCACTTGATCTTTGACAAGGGAGCTAAAACGATCCAGTGGAAAAAAGACAGCATTTTCAACAAATGGTGCTGGCACAACTGGCAGTTATCATGTAGAAGAATGCGAATTGATCATTCTTATCTCCTTGTACAAAGCTCAAATCTAGGTGGATCAAAGAACTCCACATAAAACCAGAGACACTGAAATTTATAGAGGAGAAAGTGGGGAAAAGCCTCGAAGATATGGGCACTGGAGAAAAATTCCTAAACAGAATAGCAGTGACTTGTGCTGTAAGATCAAGAATAAACAAATGAGACTTGATAAAATTGCAAAGTTTCTGTAGGGCAAAAGATACTGTCAATAAGACAAAAAGGCCACCAACAGATTGGGAAAGAATTTTTACCAATCCTAAATCTGAAAGGGGACTATTATCCAATATATACAGAGAGCTCAAGAAGCTGAACTCCAGAAATTCAAATAGCCCCATTAAAAATGGGGTACAGAGCTAAACAAAGAATTCTCAACTGAGGAATACCGAATGGCTGAGAAGCACCTGAAAAAAAATGTTCAACATCCTTAATCATCAGGGAAATGCAAATCAAAACAACCCTGAGATTCCACCTCACACCAGTCAGAATGGCTAGGATCAAAAATTTAGGTGACAGCAGATGCTGGTGAGGATGTGGAGAAAGAGGAAAACTCCTCCATTGCTGGTAGGATTGCAAGCTTGTACAACCACTCTGGAAATCATTCTGGCGGTTCTTCAGAAAACTGGACATAGTACTACCACTAGATCCAGCAATACCTCTCCAGGGCATATACCCAAAAGATGTTTGTTCCAACTGGTAATAAGGACACATGCTCCACTATGTTCATAGCAGCCTTATTTATTATAGCCAGAAGCTGGAAAGAACCCAGATGTCCCTCAACAGAGGAATGAATACAGAAAATGTGATACATTTACACAATGGAGTACTACTCAGCTATTAAAAACAATGAATTTATGAAATTTTTGAGCAAATGGATGTATCTGGAGGATATCATCCTAAGTGAGTTAACCCAATCACAAAAGAAGTCACTTGATATGCACTCACTGATAAGTGGATATTAGCCCAGAAACCTAGAATACCCAAGATACAACTCCCAAGACACAAGAAAACCAAGGAGGAAGAGCAGCGCATGGATACTTCATTCCTCCCTAGAATAGGGCATAAAATATCCACGAAAGGAGTTGCAGAGACAATGTTTTGGAGCTAAGAGGAAAGGATGGACCATTCAGAGACTGCCCCACCCTGGGGTCCACCCCATAATCAGCCACCAAATGCTGACACTATTGCATATGCCAGCAAGATTTTGCTGAAGGGACCCTGATATAGCTGTCTCCTGTGCCTGGCAAATACATAGATGCTCACAGTTATCTATAGGATGGAACACGGGGCCCCCAATACAGGAGCTAGAGAAAGTACCCAAGAGCTGAAGAGGTCTGCAACCCTATAGGTGGAACAACAATATGAACTAATCAGTACCCCCAGAGCTTGTGTCTCTAGCTGCATATGTAGCTGAAGATGGCATACTCGGCCATCATTGGGAAAAGAGGCCCCTTGGTCTAGCAAACTTTATATGCCCCAGTACAGGGGAACACAAGAAGTGGGAGTGAGTGAGTTAGGGGAGCAGGGCGGGGGGGGGGTATAGGGGTCTTATGGATAGCATTTGAAATGTAAATGAAAATATCTAATTAAAAAACAAGATGAAAAAAACAAAAAAAGGAAAATCTGTGTTCATTGGAATATGTACTAATGACCGTCTTCCCACACCTCTGTTAATGCTCATGATTAGATACGTTTCCAAACTAACTTCTTAATCCCGACTTTGCTTCACAAAATAAAAAAAGATTGGTAGGGCCTGTCAGAGGACAGCCACACTATGCTTCTGTCTATAACCACATCATAGCATTAATAATAATGTCAGCCCTTGGTGTACCCCCATGAGAGGGATCCGAAGTTGGGCCAGTCACTGGAAAGCCTTGAGAGGTCCTACCAGCAGCTAACCAAGACATATGCAGAATCTTATAAACAACCTTTGGGCTGAAGTTGGGGACCCCTGTGGAAAAATTAGAGGAAGGATTGAAGGAGCTGAGGGGGAGGGTGACCCCATAGGAAGACCAGCAGTCTCCACTAACCCAGACCTCTGGCATATCCCAGAGACAGAGCTACCAACCAGGAGCATACAAGGGCTGGTCTGAGGCCCCTGGCACACATAGAGCGAGGACTACCTGGTCTGGCCTCAGTGGGAGAAGATGTGCTTAATCCTTGAGAGACTTGAGGCCTCAGGGAAGGGGAGATACTTGGGGGGGGGCAGCTAGAATGTAAATAAATAAAATAATAAAGAGTAAAACATGGCTGCAAATTTATATTTTATCTCCCACTTTTTTATTGGTGCATATTATATACAGTGATACATTTCATAAAGGCCTTCTCACTCATACATATCATGTCTTTATCTTTCAGATATATCTTTACCCTGTATCTCATGAGTGACTGTTACCTCGGCCTAGACCAGCAGTATGACATTTATCTCAATGTCACAAAAGCAAACATTTCAACACAGATCAACACAACGGACTCTGATGTCTTCACTGACTTGGAAGTATAGTATCCCNGCTACTCCTTTTTCTAAGGAAAATTACATTGTGCTGTGACGGGTTAAAAGTTTAAGCAATTTAAAATATATAATTCTATGATGTGATACAAAGTTGATCTTATTAGCAAAATTCATACTTTGATTTGATCACATGTCGAAATAGCTTCACAGATTTCTTATAAATGATAGTAATATATGATATGAATTTATATTGCAGAGATCAATGATGATTTTTCAAAGACCATACACTGATCTTGGAAAATCTGAACACTGTAACTGATGGAAATAAAGTATATAGAGTGCTCCTTCCAGACAAGCTACTCTTATTTCTCCTGTCCCATTATATCCTCTGTTTGTTTTTCTTACCACTTTTACTGGCCAAGAATTTTGACAGTGTTTAAAATTAATCATCTTAATTTTTAGGAGAATTTGGCCTACAATTTCAGTGTTTTGTGTTGATGGTTGTTTTTTAAGAAAACATAAAATGATGAAAGGATTGAATGATCTATCTTACAAGTTAGAGGTTTCTTTTTTTTAGGTTTACTCTTTGGTGATTTGGTACATGTATAAAGTGCAACCTGCTCGCATTCAGTCCCGTTCTGTCTTAGACGCCGGTCACTGCCATCACCTTCCTTCCCTGCTGGTCCTCATCCTACTTTCTTACCATGTTGTCTTGTGAACGCACTGAATATGGCTAGGGCTGTCTAGATGAGCATGGGTTTAAGGTTAGCCACAAGAGCTTGAAAACTCAACAGTGACTCTCTCTTGCCCAGCATCAGCAGCCTTCCCTAAGGAGGACTAGGGCTTTCTGAGCCCCTCCTTCATCCATGACTAAATATGGATGCACACAATCTTGTGCATGCAACCTGTGAATTCATGGTTATAATGGCCATGTCACTCTTTGAAGATAGTGTGTCAAAACCCTTCTTCTCATGATCTAGCTCTTAGATTTGTCTGCCTCCTCTTCCATGTACTAGGGATATTTCGGACCCCACTATAGTAACGGGGTCAATTCTGATTCAAGAGTCGTCAGTGAAGAGTGATGTAACTAATTGGTACTCGGAATCTTTAGTGATAAACAACTTTTTTTGTTTTCGACGAAAGTATTCACGACTTATATTCTTAAATCTTTCGTCAAATTAAGTTCAGGTAAATTGTGTGTTATCATCAAATTGTAGTAATTTCTCTAGAGAGCCTGGCACATGGGCTTTTGAACAGCTGCTGGTACCAGGCATGAATTCCCTCCTGTGAAGCTGCCCTCTGATCCAAACAAAAAGCCATTGGTTACCTCCTAAAAGTCATGCCACTGTTGTACCAGTGGATATATTTTACATGGCAGCTAAGTATTATATATAGTACATAGATACACCACTGGATGGCGCCATTGATGACTACACCACTGTCTGGCTGCATAGCACCTTCCGACATTGTGAAAACCAGTAAGCAGGGAGAAATTCCAGTTACGTTTCAGCTTCATTTTTTTATGTGCTACAACCATGATATGTGATATATTCAGCCATGGGATCTTACCTTCAAGTTTGGATCCACAACCAAAGGCAAGGGCTATAGAACATTTAGGCAGGTGGCTTTTGGAAATAGCCTACACTCAGCACTGAGATTATTACTTGATTTCTTCTGGTTTCTGTACTTAGCATTATATACAATAATTCGAGTGAAAGTATGCTGCATGGTGAATCGATAGAGTGGTTTTTTTTGAGTACCCACAGTTCACTTCATCTAAGAATATCTGTTACTAAGGGCATTTTGAAAAGGTCATATGGAAACTTATACTATAGGCACTTTTTTTTTTCAACTTTTATTAGATATTTTCTTCATTTACATTTCAAGTGTTATCCAGAAAGTTCCCTATACCCTCCCCCCTCCCAGCCCTACTCCCCTACCCATCCGCTCCCACCCCTTGGCCCCGGCGTTCCCCTGTATTGGGGCATATAAAGTCTGCATAACCAAGGGGCCTCTCTTCCCACTGATGGCCATCCTCTTCTATATNTTCTTAATTCTAGGAAGGGGTGACGTGTCCACATTTTGATCTTCCTTCTTCTTGAGTATCATGTGTTTAGTAAATTGTATCTTGGGTAGTCTAGGTTTCTGGGCTAATATCCACATATCAGTGAGTACATGTTATGTGAGTTCTTTTGTGAATGGGTTACTTCACTCAGGATGATGGCCTCCAGATCCATCCATTTGCTATAGGCACTTTCTAAAATAGGCAAATATAAAGAGGTTTAATGGAGTTACATACAGTTCAATAGTGAAACAGTACCCCTGCCCCTTAGGCATTTCATGCTAGCAAATAAAAAGCCCAGTACTAGGAATGGGTTGCCTCTTTTTGAGTTGTGGGTCAATGGAACCATGTAGATTTATAAGTATTACAGGATATTGCCAATCTTGGCTACCCTTGAGAACTTGATGGTAAGATCCTATTGCAGAAGATGCCATATGTACATCACAAAATATAAAGAAATCAAACTGGTACTCACCTGAAAGCTTCATTCCTACTGGGTTGTCTGCACTGTAGTAGAAAGTGCAATGTTCATTATAGTGGGAGACAACAACCATCATCTCACACAGCTGTGGACCCTGCAAACTACAACAGTGACTACCCCAACAAAATATGGCTGGTGCAGTAGTGGCCCGAAAGTTATGGAAGTAACCAACCACTTACTGATTGTATTTGAGATCCACTCCATGAGATGACACCCATACCTGGTGCTGATAATGAGGCCAAGGCCCAGTAGCTACATAAGTCATAAGCCCTGTAGGAGAACCCAGTGCTATTATTCTGCTACATAGCCATACTATTAAAATGTTTCCTAATAACTTATTGCTATACCCATAGATCAGTGCATCTTTCAACCCTCAATAGAGAAACTTCTCCTTGCAGTAAATAACAATTACAACAGAATCTTTCAACTGGCCAACATGCAGAGAATAAAAAACTGGAATGGAGCTAGAAAGATAGATGGCTTAGCACTCCAAAAAAGTATATATTGTTCTTACAAAGGACATGAGATCAAGTGCACACACACAATGCTAAAAATATTTGTTTAAAAGAGATTGTGGGCTGAAGAGATGACTCAGCAGTTAAAAGCACTGGCTGCTCTTCCAGTGGTCCTGAGTTCAACTCCCAGCAACCACATGGTGGCTTACAACTATCTAAAATGAATTCTGATACCTTATTCTGGCATGTGGATAGAGCACTCCTCCACATAAATAAAAGAGAGGGAGGGAGAGAGGGAGGGAGGGAGGGAGGGAGGGAGGGAGGGAGGGGAGATATTATGGAGAGCTCAGACCTACATACATACCACACTCCTCAAAGCCCAGGGACCTTCATGGAAGAGAAGAGGAAAAGACAGTAGGAGCCGGTAGTGATCATTAACATCAGGGCAACTGCACAGTAGGGCAGTTGCACAGATGAACTTACAGTGATTATGACAACATACATAAGAAAGACCTGTGAAAGCTCAAGCCAGACAAAAATCTCAGTAAAGAAAGTGAAAGTGGGCACAAAATCTATACCTAGTTAATAAGTTACTGACTGGTAATTGATCATTTAGAGGAAGAGAGGTTTTTTGTAAGTCAGCCACACTCTGGTCCAGGAATACCCTCAAGTTGGATATACCAACTAGACTCAATGAGAGGGGCAATCAAAGTTGGGTGGGATGACAGGATAGTTATAGGAGAGTTGAGGACAGGGTGAATATGTTCAAAATACACTATATGCAATTCAAAAAACTAAAAAGTAAAAATACTGCTTAAAAAATTTAAAGAAGGCATAGATTGCAAGAAATATGAACCTGAGTAGCCATCAAAACAGAAAAGGCTGTGAATAAACTGTGGCCCTGGTATGCTGATCACACTCCAGGGGAAGGTCACAGATCCAAAAATTTGCATAAATTTGTCTTGATGTGTTTTTAAACATTAAAAATAATTTTTAAAAAGGACACAAAGTTGGGTGGGTAGGGAAGAGTTTGGGGAGGAGGCAGAATATATTTTTCTAGAAATGGGATAAAACAATCCAAGAGCTAATTTTTTTTTATATTTTGTATACTTTGTGGATTTTTTATGTTTTTTAATGAAATAGAATTACAACGATTTCCTTCCTCCCTTTTCTGCCTCTAGCCCATCCCAGCTCCCCTCATTCCAACCCCTCCCATGCCTATTCCCCCTCTAGTCAATAACCCTTTTTTCTTTAGTGATGTTACATACATGTGTATTGGTTGTAAGTGGTTTCAAGAATGACCACTGCATTGGAAATTTTGTTAAAAGAAAAGAAAATAACTCTGCCTTCCTTCAGTAAATATCCCAAGTATCACCCGCAATGAACTATGTGATATGTGGTAGTTCAGCATCACTGTAACAAATACCTTCACAATTTAAGATGTAGAAATGTTTATTTTGGTGTGTGGTTTCAGAGTTTCCAGTCTATGGTAAGCTGGCTCCATTATTTATTTAATGTCATGAAGCAGAACACCATACTAGAGAAAACACAATAGAACAGAGCTGCTTTTAGTTCATAGCAGTCGGGAATCAGAGAACAACAAACTAGAAGTGGGCAGGACAAGATACCTTCACTCTGCAGCCCATCACACCTAGTGCTTGTAATCCTCCTTGGCCTCCCAGAAAGCTGGGGTTACATTAAAGCCTTCATAATCATCCCTGAAAATACCTTCACAGATATACTCATTGATAGCAGGATTAATCTTCACAGTGAATCTAGAGCACACTAACACTAAGTTGACTCAATGGATTTTTTTCTAGAAAAATCACAGCATTTTTCCCTGAAACCTTCAATTCTGTACACACAGGCATATACACCCCTGTCACCACAGTGGAAGAAATGTGATCAATCTCACTTAGCTGTAAATCCTGTGTTCTACAACAACCAACCCACCAAATTATGCCCAGTGATGTGATAGTGGCACCAGTGTTTTGAGACTAACCAACCACCTTCTGGTTCAATTAAAGCTTATGATGGATTCTATTCCTAGTGCTATTAACTGGGCCAAAAAAACATGACTGCCTAGGTCATGGGTTTTAGAAGAAAACATAGTACTATTATTTTACTAAATGGATACTAATAAACTGTTCTCAGTTCTTATCTTTATACCCATTGACTCAGCCCTCATGAGAAATGCTGCTTTTTGCAGTATATGGCAATTAATGGAGACCCGGTGAAAGTAAGAGACTTGGGGAGTATTCAACTCAAAAAATAAGGTATTTGTATCTTATCCCCTTCTTCCCCAAACTCAAGGATCATTTCAGAAGATGGGGAGAAATGATTGTAAGCAATGGAGTAGGTGTCTAACAAAACAGTATTTGTCATATGTGACAGAGCCATTGTATATAATAGCTCAAAAGTAAATGTGGTTGAATGCACAAGCCCTGCAGAAGACGAAGCCAGACGACAAAATCCCAGCATAGACGAGGGATGGACTCATGAAGTCCCATCTTTAGCTGAGGAATTGCTGATGAATGGCTGCTAGGAGAAGGACAGTTTTCTTCAAGGATGTAGACCTTGAGAAGCTACCTGTGCTTCAATAGACTGTCCTAGATCATTAGAACACTTAGATACAGGAACACTGGAACACTTAAAAATGGGGGCGGGAGCATTATATATATAGGGAACACTAAGTTGGCTCAATGATTTCTTCTTAAAAAGTCACAAAATTAGGAGGGGAAGGTGGTAGGGACAATAGAAATGGAGAGAAGGGATGGGGTGAATTTATCACATATGTATATACAGAATTCTTACACAATAAAGAAAAGTGGAACTATTTTTCTTGTGACTTATGAGTTGATACCAAAGACTTCAGAAAAGAGATGTTCTAAAAATGTTCTTGGTAGCACATCAGCATTTATAGATATTCTTCCAAAGCTGAAAAGGGTCTGTGAACCTAGGTTTATGGCTGCTTTGGGTAACCATTGTACGTGTGGGTAATTAAAAAACTGAGAAGAGTAGAATGATAAAAAATAAAAAGATTTCAAATGTGATTATCATTTTGTCTGCCATTTAATTTTTTTTAATAGATTTTTATATGTGGTGAGAAATAAGGTCTCACTTCATTCTACACATGGACATCCAGTTTCCAGTCCTATTTGTCCTGTTAAAATGGGGAGGCTGATTCTAATGTTCTATTGCACAGTACTGTACTAAGCAAACAGTATTGAACTGAGTATAAAAGAAGGTTTTTAGTGTTCTTATAGGGAGAAATAATAAATGTATGTGGGAATAGATATAAGTTCAGTATGGTACCTAATCAATATGTATGAACTAATCAGAACCCCCAGAACTCGTGTCTCTAGCATCATATGTAACAGAAGATGGCCTAGTCAGCCATCATTGGGAGGAGAGGCCCCTTGGTACTGCAACCTTTATATTCCTCAATACAGGGGAACTTCAGGGCCAAGAAGTGGGAGTGGGTGGGCAGGGGAGCAGGGAGGGGGGAGGGGACTTTCGGAATAGCATTTGAAATGTAAATTAAGAAAATATCTAATTTTAAAAAAACATGTTTTAAAATAAAATTGCCTTAAATTACACAAGAAAAGATTTTATAAGAATGGGAAAAGACAATTGCATTATGCTTAAAAACTATTGCACAGAAAGAAAGCTACTAGTGGACATCTTCATTATCAAATATTTTTTTCCTCTTCTAAAGAGTTCAGAACAGACTGAAAACCAATCATCACATACTTACTGAAATAAATGAATATTTCATCAAATTATTTAATAGACATTCTAACAAAGAATGCCAGTAATTTCAATTGAGTTTTCAAATAAGCTCTTGAAAGTATAAAGAACAGCCTAATTATGGGCCATCTACCAGGAATGCATATTTTACCAATTGTTACTTTAATATATTACTTTTATCACCAATTATATCTACTGCTTACTAGGATAGTTTCAACAGAGATCAAAAAGGAGCAGGTACTGACTGTAAGGAGAAGCTGCATGTGCTTTTTTTATATATTTTATTGTTTATTTACTCTGTAGGTGGTTTGCCTGCATGTGTGTGTGCACCATGTGCATGCTTAGTCCCTGAGGAGCCTGAGAAGCTCTCATATGATTACATATTTGTGAGCTGCCTTGTAGGTGCAGGGAATGAATCCTAAGTTCTCTGAAGGAGCTGTGTTCATAACTGCTGAGCCATTTCTCCAGCATCATTCTGTCCCTTCTTGAATGAACTCTGTACAGAGTGATTTTTCCTTCACATAATGAAAATTTATAATTTAGGTGTCGTTCTACACATATGGGAATGTGAGTTGTTCATTAGAACATTCTGACTGCTTCCTAGAGCATGCTTTGAGGTGTTAGGGACAGAATTCCCAGATTCCGAGCATTCTAGGTTCTGAGGACAAACATACAAAGGAAGGTATCAAGCCAGCAGAAACAGGAACGACTAAGGAAGTAGAACTTCTGACAAGACCACAGGTATTTTTCACACTGGATGAGCATGTAAATCATAATGTATGTTACAACAGAGTTAAAGTGATTTAAGCACATGCTATAATCTCCTTTAAAGCACTTTTGTACATTCCTTAATATTGCAACCAGTACCAAAAACTTCCTAGGACTCCTGTTCTTCCAACACTGTTTAAGCAGAAAAATCGATTTAAGTATGTGCAGTTTAAAAAAAAATGCCTTTAAAAGCAAGATGGGGCTGTAAGTAAAGGTATTTATCACCAAGCTTGATGACGCCCTGAAACTCACATGATGAAAAGATTCTAAGAGTTGTGCCTTGACCTCCATGTGTGTACCTTGGTACACATGTGTGCTCACATGTGCATGCACACACAATAAATAAGCAAGTATTTGATGTCTCATCAAAAATAGCTATTTTACACTATTTTATTTTACACTATTTCTGAAACCTATTTTAATAGTAAAAATAAAATTTGGCTCTAGCTTCTAATATAGGGGTGTTCTTAGCAGAAACAAAGAGAATAATACAGATATCTTAGTCAAACCTTATTTTCTGATCTTTTGAAAAACACATTTCTCTTAAAAAAAAAAAAACATATACCACAAGTAGTCTTCAGAGAAACTGAAACATTGAAGAAATCAATAAACTAAAGAACAATCTCCATAGACAATGCCAGTTCCTGTAATATACCACAGTGATGATCCTGGCTTCTGTCCATCTTATAAAATGCTAAAAGTCATAAACAGCAAACCTGCTGCTGTTTGCAACAATCCAGCCTAGA
>LR749741.1:1861432-1874977 GCA_902729485.2 Mus minutoides | reverse complement strand
CTGTCAATAGATCCAGAGACCTGCAGCTCTTCTGGCCTCAGAGTACCTTAAAGTCAACATAGGCAAACTCTATTATTAAAAAAAAAAAAAGGTAACTTTAATCTTTCTCAAGACCAAGCCTTGCCCCATAGCTGCTCTATCCCCTGCTACAGTCTAGAGAAAACCAGGGCTCCAGAGCTCTCCTTCAGCAAAAAATGTACCAACAAGAGAGAAAACTTGCCTCCTTAAAAAAGATTGCACACATTACTAAAACTTGTTAGTCCATATTACAGAATGAGGCCAATGTCCATATAATAAGTATTGTAGTCGGTGGTGGATGGGACTCCATCTTGACTGGTACTAGTAAGTTGCACACATCCTTGATCCTCTATTTGAGCTTTGATATTACTTCAAGACATGGAAGGCAGATCTCTTTGTCCTTCTTCCCAAATCTTTTTGTGTTTTCTACTATAAATATGGCTTCTTTAATTGCCTTACTAAAGATGGGTGATTAGACATGTCCTGAGGCACAAGTCATAACCCCTGAGTCATAACCATAACAAAGCATGAGGTGATAGACTAGAAAGCACAGAATGAGTCGTGGGCTGGGGACCAAGCTGTAGCTATCAGAGACCTTCCCCTGGCTGTATTTCACTTTCTAAAAGGTCTAGTTTCCCAAAATATTGCAGCCAGCTTGAGAGAATACTAAAAACCTTGGCTCTTGGAAAGACATTGAAGATCCGAAATATAATTCAGAGACTTCAATGTTAATGTAGAATGTGGAAGCTGAGCTATGGGAGGATGTATTGCTCACTTCTTCCACTTTATATAAGCACTTGGGATTTTGGTGTCCTGGGACAAACAAATTCACAAAGCATTTGTGAAAGGTGTGTCAAAAATAAGTATTGAATCCAATTGAAGATCAGATCAACAGACGCAGTATTCAGCCATAGTTTCAGTTTCTAAGATTCTCTAACTATGAAGGTAAAGGTTTTTTGTTGTTGTTGTTGTGAGGAGTGTGTTTCTACCTAGGTGTGTGTGTGTGTGTGTGTGTGTGTGTGTGTGTGTGTGTGTGTGCCACTCTGAGAGTATTTTGGCTGCTCATCTTTATAGAATAAAACACCACATAAATAAACCTAAGCAAAATGAAGTTAGAAAGGTTGATTATAAATTAGAGAGGGAGATTTGAGGAGTATTTTTAAACTTGAAAAGGCATATTAAGTCAAGTTATAAAGTTCTGTTCACAAATACCATCTGCACACAAAGTTTGAAAATAGAAAATCTAGTCAAAAGATTCACACTGACATCAAGAAAAATCTAATCACCTAGTCAATACAATAAAAACGTTCCTGTGAATGAATTGACCAGGAAGGAAGAAGATTCCCAAGAACAGATCCCTCTACTCTAGACCAGTGATTCTAGTCTCACCTCCCCCAGGGCACACACACTGTGCTGATTGACTAAGCCAAGATGTTTTCTGGTATCATGGAGGATCCGCAAGGATTCACTACCGGAGGAATCAGATTTTAATAAGGCTTACAAGATTAGGTTTTAGGTGTTGCACCCAGAGATTGAGTTACCATTGTTTCTGAACTAAGTTTGAGTTGTGTTTTCTTTCACAAGGCAGCCATAGGGGATTTGAAGCACAGGGTTGGTGTGGTAATGACTTGTCAGTGGAGACCTAGAGAGCTGAGAGAAGAGATTGTGGAGTTCTGAGTCAGAATCTCCATGAGAAAAAATATGTCAGCTATTGCCCGCCAGTGCATGGACAGCCAGGCTGCCAGGAAAAAAGGCACAAGCATGGGGACGTGCCGGTTCTATCTCTTTTTAATATTTCCTACACAATTAAAATTGTCAGCCAGTTATTAAAAACCTCAGATCCTGCCAGGTTTGAAACACAGACATATAATCAAAATAAATCATTTTGTGAGCCGAATGCAGTGATAGATAATTATGAGTCAGCATTCCAGAGGCTGAGGCAGGAGGATCAGGAGTTCTCAAGCCATACTGGGCTATATACTGCAGTCCTGAGAAAGGCAGAAAGATAAGAGTAACTGATTTTCTTATATACTCGTTCTATGTATGGGAAACAAATTATAGTTTATGTATATTTCTGCATTTATCAAAATGTTTTGGTAACAACTGGAGTTTGTTTTTCTAAAATTAGAGTACTTTTTATTTAGTCACCAAATGACATAAAATTCGACCTGTACTTTTTTCAGATAGAAAGTGAAAGACATGCCGTGTCTCTATGTGAACAATAACAGCTTCTTTAGCTATTCATCTACTGGCTTCAGAAGGGCTTGTTCTTTAAATGCTAATTTCTGGAATCCTTTTGGAGGATGTTCTGTTTGTTATTTCATCACGAGTCTTGGTCCTTTGAGATTTATGTTCTGTGTATGAAATTGCAACATATGAGTAGATTTTTTTTTAGGCATTAAATATAATTAGGATTAAATATTCACATCATTATGAACCTGTTGCTGTAGATAGAAAGCAAAATGAAATCCCAGCAGGTGATAATTCAGGGAATATTTGCATCTTTAACATTTATAATATTAAATTTGACTTCCTGAATTCATGTTAAAATTGCTATAGTAACCAACTTTGAATGCTAACAGGTAAATAAATAAATCAAAATCTGGCCTAATTGATAAGTAATTGAGACAGAGAAATAAACATGCTACAAAAATTATTGAATTCCCTTTCTTTTTTTGTTTTTGTTGTTGTTCATGAGTTTATTTTATAAATTTGTTCACAATTTCTAATCAGCCAACCCGCTGAGAAAATTGTTCATTTTGTAATATTTTATTTTATTTTCTTTTATTTACATTTCAAATGTTATCTCCTTTCCCAGTTTCCCCTGTGCAAACCCTTTCATATTTTAACTAGTTGTTCTTTCCTTAATGAGTATGTTGAACATATGACAGCAATTTTATCACTTCTTACAAATAACATTGTTTAAAGATTTTCAAAATAAAACTTTATTCTGTGTGGACTTAAAACTATGAACTCCTTGTAGACTGAGGGATAAAAGTCCTGTACTTTGTCCTTTCTACGGACAAAGTTTGACTTTCTTGTTGATTCTTTACAAGATGATTTCTTAAATGTCTTCCAGTGTTGAAGAGAGTAAGAAACACAATTCCACTGTTTTGTTTTTGTTTTGTTTTGTTTTTTCAGAGATACAAGAAACTATTGAAGTCTAGGGGGCTTGGTCAGGTTTATTTTCTCTGTCAGCTAAAGAATTAAAAGGCAAGAAGAGTCTGGAGCAGAACAGGTAGTAACAGAGAAAGGTTAAATACCACAAGTAGGAACAGACAGAATTAGCAGTTGAAAAAAAAGTGTTAATCGGGAAACACTCACACAAGCATCAGACATACACACAAAAAATGACCCTCTGCAAAGCAGTGAGGTGGGAGAGACTCAGAAAGCTGCAGTCTCTTTTTTAGAGCCTCTGAAAAGTTTTCCTCCCCTAATTTAGTGTTGGTCAGGTTGAAAGAACAGGATGTTGGGCACCCAACTGTGAGTGCAACATGTCCTGATCTGGCTTTGAACTTGTTTAACCAGTTCATCATCCAGGGCCTTTTGGTGGAAGAAAAGTAAAAACCAAAACCGAAAACAAAAAGCATACAAGGCTTTCTTTTTTTCAGCTGCTAGGTTTTGTCTCAAGTAAGGAAGCTAAAGACAAAGCTGGACATCTTGCAAGTTCGCCATCTTTATTACCTCACCATGGTCCCTCTCCCTCTCTGTCTGTCTAAGTCCTAGTCTCTCAAAATGACTGGGATTATGTAATATGGAGCATGGTTGTGGAAAAATGAAGTGAACTAATTTGATGACTACAATAGGAGACTTCAAATTTATAGAATATGGTCATTACATGTATTTTGACTATATTCTTCCTATTGGTTCTCTTCCAAAGTCCCAAAAGATGCTATGCAAGAATGAGTATGGCAAGTTACAATAATGGTCTGCCAGGCAAGATGTACCCTCTGATGTATTAGTGTTGAATGTTATGCAGGTAGTGACCCACTTTCTGATTGGATTTAAGACCTCTTCCATGGGAGAGAACTCATACCTGATTCTATAACCTGGGCAATAGTCTATGCTTGAGGAGGCCTTGGTCCCCAGAGGAAAACTACTACTGTTGTTTTGCTAGATAGACCTGTTTTCAAACTGCCTTCTAAACACATACCTTGGTGTCTGTAAATTAGTGAGTGCTCAGCCTTCATAGAGGAGCTTTTTTCTACAGCAAACAATGCGTAATGTGAAACTTATAACTGGCCAATGTGCTAAAAATAAGTAATAGTGGGGTGTTCAGCTCTAAGTAGGACAGTTTTATCACTTTCTTGAAGGCTTCAGGAACCTCACAGAAGAGGAATAGGAAAGAATTTAAGAGCCAAAGGATGTGGAGCTGTGCAATACAAAAGTGTCTTTTGGTCAGGACATAACCAGTGTACTCATGAAGGCACAGCAGTTAAGATTATATGCAATATCTGAATAGTACTAGGCCCCTGAATATCACATAATGTACAGAAGAAAGACTCTAGGGGATTATTCCCAGCTAATAGTTGCTGGGGGCGGAGTATGTCACTTTCTTCAATAGAGTAGCCAACAAAAAGTTGCTTAAATTCCAATAAATGACCTTCCATTTATGCTTATACAAGCAACAATAATTGAGCACAGTGAGTCTTTCACAAGAAAGAAGATAAGGTAGGGAGGACTTGTGGGAAAAAGTTGTGTGGGAGGAAGAGGAGGAGGAGGGAAGGAGAAGGGCAATGAAAATAACTAACATTATGTACATGAATTAAACTGTCAAAGAATCATAAAGGGAACTCCAAGTGATGAAGTGTAGGAGAATTTAATTAGTAAACACCTCCATGTGCTCCGTAGTCCATAGAGTCAAAGGCTCAAGCCAACCGGTTTGTCTAGCTCTTGATCTGTACCTTCTATAATAAGCACCAATTCTATCAAGTGAGGAAAAGCCAGGCACTCATAGTTAAAGACAATTGAGACTATTGAAAGCAAAGTCACATAAAATATTATTATGAAATTCCATCTTCAGACATGACAATAAGGAATTTTCTTTTTTCTTGGATAGTAGATCAAGAAAGATATGACAATTTTAAGAGTGAAATTTTTTTGTAGTTGCAATGTCATTTAGAGCATAAGGAAAACAATAGGTAGCCATTTTAAGTTTTATTGACAGCCTTTTATTTTAATGGCATCATCTAAAAGATGCAAATAAATAACCCTTTCAACATTTCATGGTTCTTTAAATAACTGAGTGGTATCCATTCTTATGTTTATAACCTTTAGGACAAATGCATGCATATAGTTTCAAAGCAACATCTTTTCTAACGTGACAAAAGTCACGTTAAAATCTCACTGGACTTGCACCCAATAGATATTTTCAGATGCTACTATGAATTTGCAAAAAGATGAGTGGAAGTAAGAAAAAACTTTGAAAACACAGACCAGGTGCAACAGACTTTCAAAGGATCAAATCTCAATTGACAAGTCTCCAGCAGCCATTCTGACGACAGGTGGGTAAAAGCATTCCTCGCCTTTTTCAACTACTTGCCCAATTTTGCTTTTCATTGTAATGCATCAATTCAATATAAACTAAAGAAATATATACTTTATGCAGAAAATCTAACATGTGATATATCATACACACACACCCACACACACACCCACACACAGACTTTAATTTGATCATTTAACTTTGGTAAAAGAAAAGCTCTCTCTGCAGAGCCAACCCAAAAATTATGAGTAGAAGGATGTTCTAGAGGAAAAGAACAATCAATGATAATATATGCCATGCTGAAACTGAAAAGTTATTGTACCCAACAATTGGAGAGTGATTTGAACTTTACCTTAAGATGAGCTAGTAATGCTAACATTACCAAGGATGAGATGATTCAAAACCTGAACACTTCGTGTGAAATTTTTGCATTTTATTTTAAATATGGAAGAAAGTAATTCATTCATAATCAATTGAACAATAGGATAAAATTTAAAGTTTACATTTTTGTTGTAAATATTCAGTGTATATGGTGTTGTGTGGCACAAAGACATTTTTATTTACGTATATATTGTATATTGAGCACAGCTATCCTTCACAATGCCATTACCAACTTTTTTCTTCTAGAAAAAAAGGTATGTGTTTAGAAGTCAGTTTGAAAACAGGTCTATCTAGCAAAACAACAGTAGTACATTCTACAGTCATGTAATGTAAATACATATAATATGCATACATTCTTATAATAGCCACAGAATTTTATGTATTCATACAAAATCTGGGAGGCACATATGAGAGAAAACCTAAGGTATTTTACTCTGATAGTGGTTTTATTCATATAATAAATTCTATTCAATTGCGTCTATTTTCTTGCAAGTAGAATGACTTCATTCTATTATTGGTTTAACAGTATTTCATTATGTCTATACACATTTCATACACTTCTCCATTCTTGGCCTCCTATGTTAGTATAACTTTGTTGTTTTGAATACTGCTGCAAGAGAGGTTGATGAGAAAGTATCTTTGTGCTATGTTAATGCATTTTGTTTGTGTAAATATTAGGTGTAGTACAATATATTGTATGACAGATCCATTTTTATGTGGTTTTTTTTCCTTCGACTTAGATTTTGTTGTTGTTCTAGCATATATGTGTGCTTGTGACTGCATAAGTGTATCAAGTGGACAGGTGTCCTAGGAGTCCAGAAAAAGAATATCATAACTTCAGGAGCTGCAGTTATAGGTGGTTGTAAGTAGCCCAACAAGAGTGCTATGAACTGAAATCAGTTACTTAAGGAGAGTAGAACGTTCCCTTAATGACTGAGACATCTCTGTCTTTCCTGTCTCTGTCTTTGGCATCCTGATTTCCATAGTCACTGGAATAGTTTGTCATCTACCACTGTGTGTGTAAGGGATTTTTGTGTCTTCCCAACAGCTGTTGTTGTTTTCTTCATGGCTGCCACTATGGCTGGGATGAGAGGGAATCTCAATAGAAATTTAGTTTAATTTCTCTGATGATTAGGAATGTTGATCCTTTTTTGTTTTTAATGTCTATATTGGCTGTTTGCATTTCAACTTTTGAAAACTGTACATTCATTTTATTAGCCCCTGTTTTGTTTGGTAAGTTTGAATCAGTAGTTTAACTTTTAAAACTACTTCTAAATACTAAATTTTAATTCTCTGTTAAATGTAAAACTAGCAGAGATATTCTCCCATCCTGAAATCTGCCTCTTTACTCATTATGTGTTGCCTTTGCTATGGAGTTTTCTAATATAATGATGTCCCACTAGTCAAATACTGGCGCTACTTTCTATGGGACCACAGTCTTATTCAGAAAGCACTTGCTCATGTCTATAAAGAGGTTTTCCTGTATTTTTCTCTGGTAGCTTCAGAATGTCATGACTTAAACTAAATCATTGATCTATTTGGGGATAAATCTTGCACAGAATGAGAATCTAGCTGCTTGCTACATGAGAATATTTAACTTTCCCAGCCCCATTTGTTAAACAGGCAGTCTTTTCTGTAATGTACATTTGTTGCTATCTTCGTTCAAAATCACATATCTAGATCTGTGGGTTTATATCTGTGTTTTCTATTTTATTGATACACATGCCTGTTTATGTCTCAGTACCATGATGGTTTTGTTACTATAGCTCTGTAGTAGTACTTGAAATAAATTCTAGTGACAGACCCAGAGCTATTCTTATTGCTCAGAATTGTTTTGTTATCCAAGGTTTTTTGTGCATTCACATGAATTTCAAGACTGTATTTTCTATTCACGGCATGAATGCTGCTGGAATTTTGATGAAGATGGCCTTGAATCTGTAGATTATTTTCTGTAGTTTAGGTATTTCACAATACCAATCCTTCATATTCATAAGCACTGCAGGACTTCCCAGCTTCTATTGTCTTTTATTTCTTCCTCTAACATTTTAAAAAATATAGTTTATGATATTTCCTTGAGAATTTAATTTGATTTTTTTGGATCATTTTACATTGTCATTTCCTCATTAATCTATCCCAACTTCCCCATCCACCAAAACTTGTGTTCTTCTAAAAAGGAAATTAAAATATAATTACATAATTTCCCCTTTCCTTTTCCTCCAACTCCTCCCATTACTACCACCACCTGCTCCATCTCTCAAAACCATGGCTTCCTTTTCTCTAATATTATTGCATATTTCTTTATATAATGTGTAATGAATTCTCATATGTTTGCTCTATAATGGTGCTCAAACCTATAGTTATTTACCTATTGACTTTCTATCTGCATAGCCAATTTATTACTGAACATGGTGCATAAAAGTATCCAGTTGTAGATTGCTACTTCTTTCTTATTGATTTATCAATATTTATTTTGTATATTATATGCTTTGACAGCTGCATATGTGTGTATATATATGTATACATATACATATATATACATATATACATATATATACATATACATATATATATATATATATATATATATATATATATATATATATATTTCTTTTATAACGTCTTTCTTATCATATATAACTTTGACTGGAAATGGGTTTTCTCTTAGCCATGGCATATGATGTAAATATGTGTTCATGTAAATGCCATAAAATTCAACAGACAGAATTGCATGTGAAGATTAACTTTATACTTATAAGACACACAGAATTACTAGAAGTCAAAGGAGAATCATGAAATCATCAGATAGCAAAATCAGAGAACATATGGCTCAGAGGGTATACAGTCTACCAGACATAAATATCTGCTGTTCAAGTTTGTGTTACTTTATAAAGAAAGTTTTACAAAATGGTAGAGAGAACATCTTGTGTATTATATGGATGCATCACTTGTCAATTAAAAAGCCTATGGCCTATGGCTTAGGCAGGAAATAGGAGGTGGGACATGCAGGAGCAGAAAGGGTTCTGGGCTAGAACAAGGCAGGAAGATTCACCTGGAAAGGTGTGAGGAGACAGTTTCATGGTACCTGAACATAGGTAACCAGCCATGTGGCAGAGTGTAGGTTAAATAAATGGGTTATTTTAATTATGATCTAGTAAGAATTCACTCTACCTATGTGGCAAAGGTATTAATAAATATATTTTGAGTTGAGTATTATTTCTGGGAGCATGGGGATGGGAAGAAGAACCGGACCTAACTTCAACAGAAAACTAATAAGCAAGGTAACGCTGCTGATCAAATTAGGTCCTGTTAACAACTACTGTCATGCAAGCTGTAAACAATATGCAAATCAGAGGGGCTCTGGACATGATAAGGCAGAGGATACACTGGCAGAAATGCAACTTGCACATATTAAAACTCATTACAAAAGAGAATAATATTCATTTCTACCATTTGTGCCACACTGCATTTAAAGCATCTCAGATTGCTGTCTTTTTCATTAATTATGAAATACTATTTCATACTTTATTGTGTTAGGTGGCTCTAAACAGATATCAATGTGTTTACGTATAGACAATAAGAGAAAGGCAGGAGCCGGGCATGGTGGCATACGGCTTTAATCCCAGCACTTGGGAGGCAGAGGCAGGCAGATATCTGAGTTCTAGGCCAGTCTGGTCTACAGAGTGAGTTTCAGGACAGCCAGGGCGATACAGAGAAACCCTGTCTCGAAAAATGCAGGGTGATATCTTGGTAACAATTAATGAACTGATATAGCTCTGATGAGAATAGAAAAAGATGGCATGTGATATAATAACCTGCAAGACTCTGTTATTATGACTCTGTACTACTTTTTGAATGATAATATTGTATTTCTCATGAGTTGGAAGCTCTGAGAATCAGGTACTATAAAAGTTGGTGAGGTGGTCTGGCTCAAACATTCCTTCAAGTTTCTGGTAATATCGCATACTTGAATAAAGTCAGTAGATTAAATCCTGACAAACTTATGTTGGTGTAGTCTCAACAGTGCCATGGAAGTGATGAATAACTCTTTTATATTATGGAACAAATCTCTATAACAGTTATCAATTCTATATCAAGACAGTCACGTATAGTGATAGCAAATCAGAATTTTAATCAGGTTTTGATGATTTTGTCCTCAACTGTCTTTTTCTGAACCTTTTCCTTCTGGATGTTCTTGACTCTCTTTGTGGTAATGCTTCTACTTTCCTACATAATCCTTTTCCCCCAAATAATCTCACACTCTTGTCACCTTAAAGATGTTTTTCTGGAGGTCCAGCAACAGGCCCAAAGTGGGATCCAGCTCAAGGGGGAGGCCCCAAGGCCTGACACTATTACTGAGGCTATAGAGTGCTCACAAAAATAGGGGGACTATCATTACTGCCCTCTACAAGATCCAACAATCAGCTGAAAGAATCAGATGTAGATAATTATACCCAACCAATGGACGGAAGCTGCTGATGCCTGTGGTTGAATTAGGGAAAAACTGGAAGAAACTGAGGAGGATGGCAACCCTATAGGAATAACAACAGTCTCAATTAACCTGGCCCCTAGAGATCTCTCAGACACTGGACCACAAACCAGGCAGCATACACTAGCTTATATGAGACCCCCAATCTCAACACATTTATAGCAGAGGATTGCCTTGTCTGGGTTCAGTCAGAGAAAATGCACCTAAACCTTAAAAGACTGGAGGCCCCAGGGAGTTGGGAGGTAAGGTGGGGTGGGGATAGGTGGGGACATCCTCGTGGAGACAGGGATGGGGAAGAGGTATGGAATGTGGAATAGTCATAGGGTAGAGGGAGTTGGGGGGAAAATACTGGAGTGTAAAATAAAGATAAAATAAAATATAAAAAATACAAAAATAAAGATGTCTTTCCACTGAAAGCAAGAAGGCATAATATTCCATAACACAATGAGAAAGGTAGCCATATGGGGACTTCACCTTCAGACACTCAACTTTCACCCTCATTACATCAATCATTCACCCTCAATTACAGGGTGAGGAGTGAGATATAAGAGCATGAATGGCACAGAGGAGTACCTATATCACCTAAAAGCCCACCCTAACACTCAAATGCTGCATCCTTGGAGTTTTCTGCAGGGAAATCAAGAGGTCTAATAATTTCCCTTTGGCAGCTCAAACTGTAAGAGCTGCCCTACCCCATCAAGTCCTTAGTCTATGACCTTAGATAGGGGCCCGAGTGAATCTCACAAATTTCAGTTGCCCCACAGTGTGAAGTCTGTTTACTTCTTGTGAATTCTAGAGTTAATCTGTGGGACCACCAGCTAGTTTAGCTACTCTGCTTCAATGTGAAATCATCACTTATATTCCACTTCTAGCTGCTGTGCTATTTCTTCTGTTAAGCCACCTCTCATTACAGTGGTGGTAGATAATCATTGATCTGTTTATTATAAAAGTAATGTTTCAAATGTGCAAGAAGATATAAGCACTGTTTTAAATGTAGTAAGTGTCCATTGTGATCCATTAGCAGTTGTGACTGTTCTAATGGGACTTGAGATATGGAATGAAAAACATCTTGTAGACATAAAAATGAAGACAGATCCTCCTTTAGGAAGTTTTTGCAACTGTAAGAGAAGAAACCTTGATCATCTCATGGGGCTGTACATCTTTTTGTAGATTATTCATATGGCTTATCAACTTCCATAGCCTTTGTTAGAGGTGTTTGTCATTCTGGTCTTAATTGAGGCATTGATAGTTTCAAGAGTCCCTCAGAGACTAGCTTTGCACAGACAGTATCACATGACCTGGGTTATAATTTGGGTATACTCAGTGATGATCAGAAATATCATTGTCTATGTGTTCGATGGGTCTGTGTAATATATCCACCAGAAGGTGATGTTATAACATTTAGCAACTGCTATTTTCAAAATTGTTATACAAAGACTGTTTCAAGGATTTATCCAATAAACAAAATATCGTGACATTGAATAAATGTGGGAATAGAGAGCAGTGTGATGGTGGAACTCTTTAATTATGTTTTAAAGATTCATATTGCAAGGTACTGTGCTCTGAAACACAGTGCTGACTGATTTAGAGCTGTGTTGCAAAAATTGTCACGTCAAGCCTAAAGGCACAGTGTGAAGAGCAAAACACAGTGAATATGGTTTTCCAGAGTGACGCTATGGAAGTTCAAGGGTGTGTCCTGACCAAGTGTATGTATCAAAAGCCCTGCTGTGCTAGTGTGGGTCGCTTTTGTGGGAAGAAATGTAATAGCAGCACAAAACAGTGCCAGCAGTTATTTGGCAAGGAAGCCAGGACCACAACGAAAAGTTGTTTCCACATGGAAATGAATACCTGGTGTGACTGTTTGGGCAACTGTGAAGTTATTAATAGAGGAAAATATGTAAAATGCAGTATCTCAGATATCTTTTGTGGGTGAATTCACTGTGAAAATGTGATAGCGATTCCTCATCTGAGAACTCCCTCCACTCTGCACTGGATGCACTTCAATGAGGTTAATTGCTGGAGTATAGTCTACTCTATGGGGATAACCCTATCTGACATCAGTGACGTGAAGGATAGCACAGGTAGTGCCTCAAACAACATGTCTATCAACAGAAAGTGTACCATTCAGTCTGTGCTGGCAAGTCACTGTTCACGAAAGACCTGCATTATGAAGGGGATCTGCTGCCATTGAAACCCCGCATGGGACCCACCACATTGCAAGGAAAAGGGCAGTGGAGGAAGTGTTGACAATGTCCCACCTCCTGTGAAAAGAGACTATAGAAAAGCAGGCCTTGTTCTCTACCTTTTAGGTTTGCTGATACCTTCTTGGTTTATTTTAACCTTGCTTTTAATTTTGTCTTGTAGGAGAGACCATAAAAAGCACGCTGTTCAAACTTCACTTGAGACAGAACTAAATGGGAGAATCAAGGAAGAGTTCAACCTTCAAGCTTCACCGGAAATTAGAGAGGGTAGCGTTCAAATTTCACCAGACACAAAGCAGCTCAAGAATTTAAAATCCTGAATAATGAAAAGAAAACTTGAATATTCAAAATCCAACATAAAATGAAGAGCATAATGCTCCAATTACATCTGGAAAGGATTTTTTCTAATTTCAAAAAATAATCCCAATTCATCTGCAGAACACACCCTCATGTGTGTGTGTGTGTGTGTGTGTGTGTGTGTGTGTGTGTGTGCCTTAGACACCCCAAGAGAGTTCCCAGATAGATACATTGTTTCTATATCATCAGAATTCAGTACTAAATAAAGAAAATTACTAGAAAACCTATATTTTATGTTTCTTTACAAATTTCATTTCATTGTTTTTTTTTTTTTTTATGGAATTGGTTCTGTATTCCCTAATCACAGGTATAACTCTTTTTAATGGTAATGTTTTCTATGATGAGCAAACTTATCATTCTCATTTTCCATGATCTGTCTAGGTATTGGTGACTGTTTTCTACTCAACTTTCAGAGAGATGATCTTGGTTGCATTCCCCAAGTTGGTGAGATCATATAATATTAATCTTTTCTTTTTTCTTTGTCTTATTTCATTTTACTACACCCACCAAGCCCCTTCAGGTTGTTTCATATGAGAAGAGTTAATTCACAGCTGATTTGTTGTAATATATATATATATATATATATATATATATATATATATATATATATATATATA
>LR749741.1:1841062-1861332 GCA_902729485.2 Mus minutoides | reverse complement strand
TATTCTATTTCAAAGACATTTTGTTTGTTCACTTTGTCGTTGTTCTGCTGTGTTAGGTATTAAACATAGGCCTTAACCATGAGAAGAAAATATTCTGAGACTGAACTAAGGTTTTTACACTTGTAGTTTTAGGGCTTTAGGACCTCTCTACTCTTTTACTAGCAATTACACTACCATACATTCCCATAATCAACTGAAGAGGTGTTTTGTATGCATTTTCTAAGCATAACCTGCTCAGTCTGTATAATGTAACTTGTATGTATGTTTAAGACTGTCTCTTACTAGAAATACTGGTCCTCTGGCTCTTACAATCTTCTACCTTCAATGCCAGGTATGGCAAACTTCCTTCTGAGTTCTTAGAGGAGTACAACAAATAAATAAATAAAACAGTATAGGCTATTGCTTAGTGGTTGCCTTCCAGAGAAAGAAGGTAAGACGATTTTGCTGAAGATACCACACATTTCAGATTCAAGGCTTATAGTAATTGTTTTGGATATGTTGTGGAAACCTCCTCCATAAGGAGTAGTTCTCATAGTATCAGAGGAAGCCATACAGGCTGTTAGGGGAAAAAAATGCATGCAATAACCCCACACACCTGTCATGCCTATGCAACAATGACCAGAGTAGAAAGATATTCCAAAAGGAGCAATAGTGGTATTTATACCCTGGGTATAATGAGCTGAAAGGCTTCAATTCCCTCTATCATGACAATTCTGGCATTTTTTGCTTCTTTAAAAAAATACAGAAATATTATAAGAATGTTTTCATCTTAATCCCAGGTGTAGCGATGTGGGGCTGATTTGGACTATCTACTGCAGTTGACCATGGTTTGCCTCAAGCTCTAGCTGAGTTGTCAGCTGCAAATAAATTCTGCAATTGCGTGAAATTAATTTGGAATTCTAGAAATGTTTCATAATATATAGAAATTTTGTTGGTCATGGAGGGTGGTTGTTGTTGGTTTGTTAGTAGTTCACGCTCAAAGAAGAAACAAGAAGAAAGAAATTAGATTCAGGGATCTCTAGCACTATCTCCCCTCTCTCCTTGTTTCTCTCTAATCTTGTGACTGGGTGTGAAATTGTGGTTTAAAGGGTGGGAAAAAGGAAGGTCCGCAAAGCATCAAAGACCAGCGACACTTCCCAGCTTCCCTTCTGGCCAGGCAAGGAAATTCTAGAAGGAAGTACTACTGGAGGAAACATAACATCCATGTGGTAGGTATTTCCTTCCCTATAAGCTTGCAATCATTTTCTTTTGGTGAGGATTCTCTCTCTTCTGCCTTCATGGTTGGAAGTCCTCTCATCTACCTGTTTAATGTGCCATTTCCTTATATGCCTCCTTGGCAAAGGTGATTCCCTCTCATCCACCTGCATGACAAGGGCCCAATAAACATGGTCAACCTAATGTCATACCAAGACTCTCTTTATATCTGCCTCTGTCTCTCTACAACTGACTTTAAGTTAACACCAACAACCACCAAATTGGACTTGAGGCCTGATTAATATGGGGGAATTTATGATCGGTATTGCAAATTTAATAATTAGCTTGGGCGGTGAGACATCAAACTTAAAGGAGAATCTATTTACGCTGTTTTCCCAAACTAGTATAATTTCTAAATGCATTAGAAACAGTGATCATTATATCCACATATTAGCATAATTCCCATCCCTCATCAAAGAAGTTTCTTTTGTCAATAGATGAAAACCATTATAAAAAGCCACAACTTGAAAAATAGTCAGGGAACTATTAACTGTTCAGTGTCCCTATCCCAATTAATACATGTATAAATACAACCCCATCTCTTAAGGCTCAAGGAACATGATTCATATCTTTAGATGTTGTAATGTGTTCATTTATGCCAAATTATCATGTCCTCTCGTTGAATCTTTTATCACCATATCATTACATTTTATTTAGCACTAGTAATGATCTTTAAAAAGCATAATTTGTCTGACACATATATAATCACCTTGTTTTCTTGGGTTTCTATTTGCAAAAGCTACATTTTCAGTTCTCTGTCTTCACTCTGCGTATTCATATCTGAAGAGTTTCCTTTGAAGTCAGCATATATGTATGAATGTAATGACACCAATATACTTAATCTTAAAACTGTACTTGAAAACTCTTGTGTTTTTGACAGAGAAATTTGATGTTATCATTTAGGGTAATTATAGTTATGAAAATGCAACCTAGTGCCACATTTCAATAAGTGTCTTAGCTTCCCAGTTGTTTTGTTCTATTTTTAAGAGATTTATTTATTCTGTGAAAAATTCATATATTCTCTTGAATTCCTCCCCATTCCTTCATCACCCACATGCACAAAAATGATATGTTCTTTCTCACTCTTTACAAAACAAAAAACAAAAAACAAAAAAATAATGAGTCCAATTTGTGTTGGATGATGGTTTCTGAGCATGAGAACAGTCCTGGAGTATAATTGATTTTACCAGTGTTACGTCATTGTCATTAAAGAAGTCTGACTTTTCTCTTTCATGAGTTATTGATTGACAATGCTTTTTGGCATTTGCATAGAGTGGGCTGTCGGTTCCACCTCCTTCCTTCATGCTGAGATTTTGTTTAGCTTGAGCTTGCGCAGGTTTTTTGCCTGCTGTCATAGGCTCTGAGAAATCATATGTGTATCCATTCTTTGTTGTCTGAAAAACACTCTTCTTTAAGTTATCCATCACCTCTGTCTCTTAACAATATTTCCACCATCTCTTTGTCATAGATGTTTGAGCCTTGAGTTTAGGGGTGTTGAATAGACATCCCATTTTGGTCTGACCATTCCAAAGTCTATTTTCTCCACGTTGACCAATAGTGGTTCTCTGTGTTAATCACCATCTACTTCAAGAAGAAGTTTCTTGATAAAATTAAAAATTGAAAATATGTCATTCAAAGTATTTTTGTTATGTTCATTTAGTTTATTTTGTTATGTTCATTTAGTAACAGTAGTCCACTTTCCTTCAGGTCCCAGGGCCTATTTATTCTTCTGTTCATGTTTCATTTTCAGTGTTTTATATACATTACAGCTCATTTACTGGGTGTTAAACAAAACAAAGAAACAAATGAAACCTCCAAACAAAAGGTTAGTTACTTCCACAGTATCTGTGACACTATTATATCACTGGGCATGTGTTGTCAGGCAAGTGACTGCTGTGCCTCACAAGATTTATAACTGGATGAGACTGATAATTTCTTTTTCTTTTGAATAGCATATGTAGTGCTTTCTAGAGCTAGAAATACTAGCCCCTGGAGGTGAAGCTTCTGATTGAATAACAGCTGTATTTCTCCATGTTCTGTGACTTAAATATGTGCTTTCCTATAGGGACTCACTTTCAAGCTCTGGAGGGTACCCAAATATATGGTCAATAGGATGTGATATTTGAAGGATATATGGGAACCCAATATCAAACAACTAAAAAATATGCATTTTCCTAATACTGGATATTTTATTTGGTGGCATGTGATAGCTTATTGAAGAATTGTTCTACCCTATTATAATATATATACATATATATATATATATATATATATATATATATATATATATATATATATATATATATATATATATATATACACATGTATACATATAAATATATATGCATATATACACACACATATATACATATATACAGATATATACAAATATAGATAGAGATAGAGGTAGAGGTAGAGATAGAGATAGATAGATTTACTGTTCTCACTAAAATTTCAAGCTCCCTATATGTAAAGAGTGAAAATCCATATTCTTTTCCTAATTTTAATGAAAATGCTTTGAGATTCTCTCCACTTTGAATTGTGTTGGTGTGAGCTTTTTGTAAAAAAGCTTTTTGTAAAAGCTTCCCTTTATTATGCCATTATACACCCCTGTATTCCTGTCTCTTCATGTTCTTACCATGATTTATATTTTTGTCAAAGGCTTTCTATTCTCAGACAGTAGTGTGGTTTCGGTCCTTCAGTATATTCATGCGCTGGATTGTCTTTATTGATTTATTTGAATTGAATCATCTCTGTATCTGCTAGAAGAAATAAAATTGAACATTAGATAAACTTTTTTGTGTCCTTGAATTTCGAGTGTAAGTATTTTAATGAGAATTTTAGATCTTTGTACACTAGAGTTATTGGTCTTTGATTTTTTTTTTGTCATTGAATCTTTGTCTGAATTTGTAGTTAGATAAACAATGGCTTCATAAAAATAATTTGGAAATGTTCCTTCAGTTTCTGTTCAACCGAATAGATTGAGGAAGGTTGATGTTAGTTCTTGTTCGAAGATGTAATAGAATTTTGTACTGAATTCAACTTGCCCTAAAGTTCTTTTTGTTGGAATATTTTTAAATTACTGCTTCTCTCTTGATGGATTTCATGTGTCTATTAAAGTTATTTGTTTCATCTTAATTTAACTTTGGAAGATGGTATTTCTTGGGACATTCTTTTCTTTTAGGTTTTCCATTCTGGTGGAATACAGATTTTCATAAAATGTCCTTAAGATTCTCTGATCTTCTTTAGTGATTCTTACATTGACTCTCACTTAACCTCTAATTTTATTAATTTGGGCCCTCTTTCCTTTGGTAAATTAGGCTGAAGATGTGCTGATCACACATTTTTTAAGAACCAACTTGTTTCACTGACTTTTTTTTTCATTTCTATTTATTAATTTCAGCCTTAAATTTATATTTCTTCATATTGGCTTTTTTCAAGTATTGTTTTTCTAAAGCTTTTGAATTATGTCAGTTCTCTCCAGATTGTCACTGTAGGCACTCTGTGCTGTGAAACTCCCTCTTAGACTTGGCTGCATTCTGTCCCATAGACTTTGTCTGGCAGTGTTTTCTTTTTCATTCAATTCTACAACGTTTGTAGCTTTCTTCCTGCCTGGTTTCTTCCTGGACCCAATTTTCTTTCAGTAGTGTGTTGCCTAGTTTCAATAAATGTCAGTACTTTCTGTCACTTATTTTGTTTTTTTGGGTTCAGCATATGATTTTATATAAAGTTTTTTATTTAAATTAATTTGGGTTTGGCATGTAAATGCTTAGAATTATAATATTTTCTTGATGGAAATTTATTCAATGAGTAAGTACTGTCGCCCACCATCACTTTAAGTACTTTTTGTTTAAAGTTTATTATGTCAGAATTTAATATACTCACTCCTTCTTATTTATAGATTACATTTAATTAGAATTCCTTTTCTATCTTTTATTTCTAAGGTGGGGTCTTTACTTGATTGCGAGGTGATATTATTGGAGGCACTGCAAAGGTATCTACTGATTCTGGGCCAATCTGTTATTCTAGGACTTTTTTTACTGAAAAATTAAGACCGTTAACATTGAGACTTAGTAATAAAAAAAATGGTTCTTAATTTTTGTTATTTCATCATTTTAGTCATATTTTTAGATTTACTTTGCCTAACTCCTCTGTGATGATATATTCCTTTTTTCTTCAAATTTTTATTAGATATTTTCTTCATTTACATTTCAAACGCTATCCTGAAAGTCCTCTATAGCCTCCCTCAAACGCCACCCTGCTCCCCTACCCACCCACTCCCACTTCTTGGCCCTGGAGTTCCTGTGTACTGGGGCATATAAACTTTGTAAGACCAAGGGGCCTCTCTTCCCAATGATGGCCAACTAGGCCATCTTATGCTACTAGAAGATGGGACTAGAGACACGAGCGTTGGGGGTACTGGTTAGTTCATATTGTTGTTCCACCTATAGGGTTGGATACCACTTTAGCTCTTTGGATAATTTCTCTAGTTCCTTTGTTATGCACATCCCAGTCTCTGGCACTCCTTCATTGGGAATAATGTGTGTTTTGTTCTTAATTCAAAGAAGGGGTCAAGTGTCCACAATTTGGTCTTCCTTCTTCTTGAGTTTCATGTGTTTTGCAAATTGTATCTTGGGTATTCTAAGTTTCTGGGCTAATATCCACTTATCAGTGAGTACATGTTATGTGAGTTCTTTTGTGATTGGGTTACCTCACTCAGGATGATACCCTCCAGATCCATCCATTTGCCTAGGAATTTCATAAATTCATTGTTTTTAATAATGTCCTGGATTTCCTAGATGTTTTGAGTTAGGATATTTTTGCATTTTGCATTTTCTTTGATTGTTGTGTCCATGATCCCAATGGAATCTTCTTCACCTTAGATTCTCTCTTTCATCTCTTGTATTCTGTTGCTGTTGCTCATATCTATGGTTCCTGATTTCTTTCCTATAGTTTCTATCTCCAGAGTTATCTCCTTTTTGGTTTTCTTTATTGTTTCTACTTCCATTTTTAGATCCTGGATGGTTTTGTTCAATTCCATCACCTGTTTGGTATTGTTTTCCTGTAACTCTCTAAGGGATTTTTGTGTTTCCTCTACAAATGCTTCTAGTTGTTTCCCTGTGTTTCCCTGTGTTTCCTTCTTAACGTCCTCCATCATCATCATGAGAAGTGACTTTAGATCCATGTCTTGCTTTTCTGGTGTGATGGTGTATCCAGGACTTGCCATGGTGGAAGAGTTTGTTTCTGATGATGCCAAGTAACCTTGGTTTCTGTTGCTTCTGTTCTTATGCTTGCCTCCTGCCTTCTGATTATCTCAAGTGCTTGTTGTCCTCAATATATCTGATTGGAGCCTGTCCTTCTTATAATCCCTGTTGATTCTGGACTCCTCAGAGTCCAGATTTCACTGTGATCCTTTGATTGTGGGTTCCTGTGAACCTGAGATTCTGGGTGTGTCTGAGTTCTTGGCAGTCAAGTTCCACTGAGACTCTGAAATACTCGTGTGACCCAGCTTCTGTTATCCTGGGATACTGTTGTCCTAAGATCCTGGGTGTGTTACAATGCCTGGGAGTGGTGTCTTCTTTGAGGAGGGTGGAGCTGTCTGGTCAGTGGTCCCAAGAACACGTGGAGAGTCCTCTAGGGACCGTGGGGGTGTCCACCACTTCCGCACCCATAGTGACCTGGTGCTGGTCCTGACTGGAAGAAACTTGTGCCCCTGGTCTGTCTGATTTTCTGCTTACCTAATGCAGTCTCAGGACCCCTGCAAATGGATTGGAACAGAAGTTGTGTTCCACTCACCAGTGGTCCCAAGATCACGTGGAGAATCCTCTAGGGACCATGGGGGTGTCCGCCGACTCTGAGCCCAAGTTGACCTGGTGCTGGTACTGACAGAGCCATGTTTTCAAAAATTGGTCAGACAGCTGAATCTGCAGGTTTGATGGGTGACTAATTGGCCTGCAGTATTAATTATTCCAATAATATATTCCTGATGCAAGAAGGTAGGCTTTTCTTTAGACTGAAATATTTCTTTTAGAATATTCTACAGAGTTGTTTCTGTAGGCATAAGTTCCTTAAATTTCTTTGTATCATTAAGTATTTTTATCTCTTTTAATCATGACAAATAATTTTAATATTTAATGTGTATAATACTTTGTATGGTTGATCATTCAGAGCTTGTAGAATCTTAGATGAGGTTGTTCTGGTACTCAGAATTTTTGTTTTAAAGTTGGATGTTCTTCTAAAGGGTCTGGTTTTGTGTGTGTGCGCATATATATATATATATATATATATATATATATATATATATAGTATATGTGTGTGTGTGTGTGTGTGAGAGAGAGAGAGAGAGAGGGAGAGAGAGAGAGAGAGAGACTTGGTCTTTTCCCTTGCAGGTTTTACTATCCTTTTTAGCCCTGTACATTGAATGTTTGGGATATTATATGCCATTGGAAGTTTATTTTCTCTGTCTGTTAGTTACTTGCCTAGCATATGCATTTTTTCAATTTTTTTATTAGATATTTTCTTAATTTATATTTCAAATGCTATCCCAAAAGTTCCCTCACCCCTCTGATCGCCCTGTTCCCCTGCCGACCCACTCCCACTTCTTGGCCCTGGCGTTCCCCTGTATTGGGGCATAAAAAGATTGCAATACCAAGGGGCCTCTCCTCCCAATGATGGCGGACTAGGCCATCTTCTGCTACATATGGAGCTAGAGACACGAGTTCTGGGGGTTCTGGTTAGTTCATATTGTTGTTCCTCTCCCAGGGTTGCAGACCCCTTCAGCTCCTGGGGTTCTGTCTCTAGCTTCTCCAATGTGGGCCCCGTGTTCCATCTTATAGATGACTTTGAGCATCTACTTCTGTGCGAGACAGCTATATCAGGGTCCCTTCAGTAAACACTTGCTGTCCTATGCAATAGTGTCTGAGTTTAGTGACTGATTATGGGATGGATCCCCTGGTGGGTTACTCTCTGTATGGTCCATCTTTTCATCTTAGCTCTAAACTTTGTCTCTGTAACTCCTTTCATGGGTATTTTGTTTCCTATTCAAAGGAGGATTGAAGTATCCGCGAGCTGGTCTTCCTTCTTGATTTTCTTGTGTTTTGCAAATTGTATCTTGGGTATTCTAAGTTTCTGGGCTAATATCCATTTATCAGTAAGCGTATATCCAATGACTTCTTTTGTGATTGGGTTACCTCACTAAGGATTATGTCCTCCAGATACATCCATTTGCCCAAGGATTTCATAAATTCATTTTTTAAATAGCAGAATAGTACTCCATTGTGTAAATGTACCACATTTTCTGTATCCATTCCTCTGTTGAGGGACATCTGGGTTCGTTCCAGCTTCTGGCTATTATAAATAAGACTGCTATGGACATAGTGGAGCATGTGTTCTTATTATCAGTTGAATCATCTTCTGGGTATATGCCCAGTAGAGGTATTGTTGGATCTTCTATGTCTAATTTTCTGAGGAACCACCAGAGTGGTTGTACAAGCTTGCAATCCCACCAGCAATGGAGGAGTATTCCTCTTTCTCCACATCCTCACCAGCATCTGCTGTCACGTGAATTTTTGATCTTAGCCATTCTGACTGGTATGAGGTGGAATCTCAATGTGGTTTTGATTTGCATTTCCCTGATGATTAAGGATGCTGAACATTTTTTCAGATGTTTCTCGACCATTCGGAATTCCTCAGTTGAGAATTCTTTGTTTAGCTCTGTACCCATTTTTAATGGGGTTATTAGTTTTTCTGGAGTCCAGCTTCTTTAGCTCTTTGTACCTGTTGGATATTAGTCCCCCTATCAGATTTAGGATTGGTAAAAATCCTTTCCCAATCTGTTGGTGGCCTTTTTGTCTTGCTAACTGTGTCTTTTGCCTTACAGAAGCTTTGCAATTTTATAAGGTCCCATTTGTCAATTCTTGATCTTACCACACAGGCCATTGCTGTTCTGTTTAGGAAATTTTCCCCTGTGCCCATATCTTCTAGTGTTTTCCCCACTTTCTCCTCTATAAATTTCAGTGTCTCTGGTTTTATGTGGAGGTCTTTGATCCACTTAGACTTAAGCTTTGTACAAGGAGATAAGAATGGATCAATTCGCATTCTTTTACATAACAGCCAGTTGTGCCAGCACCCTTTGTTGAAAATGCTGTCCTTTTTCCACTGGATGGTTTTAGCTCCCTTGTCAAAGATCAAGTGACCATAGGTTTGTGGATTCATTTCTGGGTCTTCAATTCTATTCCATTGATCTATCTGTCTGTTGCTGTACCAGTACCATGCAGTTTTTATCACAATTGCTCTGTAGTACAGCTTAATGTCAGGCATGGTGATTCCCCCAGAGGTTCTTCTATTGTTGAGAATAGTTTTTGCTATCCTAGGTATTTTATTATTCCAGATGAATTTGCAAATTGCCCTTTCTATCTCAGTGAAGAATTGATTTGGAATTTTGATGGGGATTGCGTTGACTCTGTAGATTAGCATATGCATTTTTGAGTATTTATGAAAAATTATATAAAATATTGTTTATACCTTCGGTTTCTTCTTTTTACTCTTCATTCTTATTGGCTGTAGGTCTTTTCATATCTCCTGTATTTCCTGGATGTTTCATGTCTGGATTTGGTATTATTTACATTTTTTAAAATGGAATGATTCATTTATTCTACTTTGTCTTTAAGATAGACTTGATAATCTTTTTCTACTTCATCCCACCTGTTAGAGAGGCTTTCCTCTTAGCATTTGCTTTAACTCCCTAAATTTTTTTCTTTTTTACTTTTCTTTTTTACTTTTTCTTTTTTACTTTTTACTTTCTTTTTAAACTTTTATTTCACTTTGGATCCTCTTCAGAGACTCTTAATTCTTTTCCTTTTTAATTTGTTTTATTCAATTTTCATTTGATGAATTGCTGTCTATTAGTCCATTCAGCTGCTTTAGACTTCACAATCCTTTTTCAGGTCTTTACTCCTTTATTCATTTATTCAACCTCTGAGTTCCTTGAATCAATTCATGTCTGTTATTTTGAAGTTCCTATCTGATACTTCAGTTATATCACTTTTCTGAACAAGTATTTAAGGGGATTGCTGGTTTCTGGAGGAGGTATATTGTCTTGAATGTTCATGATTTTATGTCAGTTGTATGGATGAATGCAAAGCATCTACAGTCTGTGTGTGCTAATAGCCAACCTTCCCTGTATTAGGTGGGTATTCAGGTATTTATTTAAGTACTACCAACATGCTAATTTGTCTATCAGGTAAATGGTACTTGATTTCTAGTCTGGGGCCATTGTGGGTTTCTAGATTGAGAGTCCTAGTCACTTCCACTGAGTGTAGGAAGTAGGATGCTTGATATTGAAGAAGACATATAGAGCGAAAACTGCCTTGCATATCTCTAACTGAGATTCTGGGCTGGTGTCCATGCTATCCTGGAGACCAGCAGCAGAAAGAAGGAAGAAGGAAGAAGTAACTCAGAGTCTAGAGATGGATGGGCTGGCTCTTAGAGTTCCTGAGTTTAGACTCTAGGTTAGATTCCCAATTGTCCCTGATTGGTGACATAGGTGGGGTTTTTTGTTGTGAGCAGTTGGTGACAAGGAAAATGGACTCTCCCTACATGTTTCTTAGTAGGATTCTGGGAATACCTCCATATAGACCCAGGCCTCACCAGTGGGTGGGATGGATGACAGTAGGGACAGTGTACACTGGGTCTAGAATTGCCTATTCAAAGTTCTGGTTTGAATTCAAGGTTCCATAACGGAGCTACCCCACATCAGCATCGTAGGTGGGAAGGCTGATAGGTGATCAGACAGGGAGATAAAACTGTCTCTAGAGGCCTCTAACCAAACTTCTGAGTGTGGCTCACATGATCTAGTGTCTACTGATGTGTGGGGGTGGCTATCAGTAGAGGGTGCAAAAGGAGCTCTAGAATTTCCTACATGAGGTTATAGTTTGCACAGCAGGTTCAGACTTCAAATATTTATAAATAACCCTGATGGTTTGGTGGCTTATTTTAACCTTCTTTAGCATTGATATATCTATCATTCAGTAAATTTTGTAGTTATGAGAAAGCTTGCACAGGATTTTTTGTTTAAAGTGATCTGCATATGGTTATAAGTACTTAACTTAAGCCATCTTTAAGAATACCACAAACCAACTACATGCCTCACATATTTTATGTTAATGAAGTCACATTGGTTACTTTTAATATATATCCCTAGTTACATTTGTGGCTGCAATCTCACTTAATATTTTATCTTTTAACATATAGCAATTATTATTAACCTGTATGTATATCGCCACTTAACAATCACATTATTATATATTTGTCTATATATTTACGTTAACCAGTGAGGTTATATGTCCATATTCAAGTGTTGGTGAATCTTATCTACTTTTGTAGTCTGAAAAAATGTTCATATGTTTTATTTGCTACAAGATTCATTTCCTGGTACAGCTTTCTTGAATAGCATATTATTCCCACTAAAATCATTTAGATTTCTACTTAAAAGTTCGACAATAATCTTATGGAGTTTTCATAGTATATAATGAGTTGCTTTTCTCTTATTAATCTCAAAGTTCCATGTCTTTGACTTTTGAAAATAAAGTTATAATGTGTCTTGCTATAAAGCATTTTAGTAGATATCTTAAATTTTTTTTTACTTATTTATATGGTGTATCTGTGTATATGTGTGTGTGTTTCTGTATATGTTCATATATAACTACTTGAATAACAATTGGGTGTGAGAAGTCAGACTTTGAAGCACTTATGAGATAGGGTACCTTTATTCACTATTGCTTAAGGCAGGTTAGGTGGGTCTGAAACTTCTGAGGAGTCTCTTGTCTCTTCTTTCCACCTCTTTTCAGAAGCACCTGGACTGCAGATTCATGTCACTTTGCCTGAATTTGTGTAGGTTCTGAGGATCCAAAGAGTAGGTCCTCAACTTGGAGCAGCTGGTAATTTACATCCTGACTCATCTCCCCAGTGAATGTTCAGCTTTAAAGATGATTAGTAATCCAAATGCCACAAAGCATTATTATCTAATGCTTAGCACATAAGGCTAAGGCTACCAAAAGCTGAGAAGAGTAAATTTAGTTCATAGGTGCTATAGTAATTATTAGTCATTATTTAAAATAATTATCCACAAATTTGTGACATGAAGATATGTGCATATATGACTTCAGCATCAGTAAATTAGGAATTTAGGCACAGCCTTGGAGGTTTTTTTTTTTCCCCTTGGACCTCAGTAGGCAGTAAAGGGGATATTGTTTAGAAAATGGACTTATAAGGTGGTACAACAGAGAGCAAACCCACTACATCACCCTTCTGCATTCCTATCATGAAAGATTTATCTTCAGTTTGCAGTAGCTAGAGACTCCAGCTTCCTACTGCCTACTGTCTTGGAGCCCCCAAGAGTTATTTGCTACCTTGAATAATGAAGCTTAGAAGATATTACAATGTAACAAGTAATGTTCTTCTGAAAGACCCAGTGGGGTTAGTTACAACTGTTAATGTGCTCTATACTATATTCTTTAATAATAGATACTTTAATGAATTTAGACCTTTCTTTTAAATTTAAACTTTAGTTTGAAAACTTGCTGTGGGAGTTAATACAGATTTCCATTTGTCAAGTTTATAATTTCTGGATGAAATCAATACATTAAACTGTATGTTATCATTTATTTGCAGGGACATGAATGGCTTATAGAAACACAAGCACTGAACATACTACTTTGCATAGAAGAAGCTCAAGGAATCCTTAAATATGTCCTCATTAAGTTTTACACATGCTGCTCCAGAGGCAGGAAGGAAGATGTCTATCTCTCATTGGGCTAGTGGCCTTGCCATTTGTTTTAAGATCAGAGGTAAAAGAATTAGAATGCAATGAGCTCATTATATGCTATGTAAAGTTTAATAGGTCATAAATAATGTAGTTATAAAATTAACACAATATTCTTACTGAAGCCTGTCAGTAGCAAAAGTGAGTCATTTATAAAGACCATTTTCGAGAATAAGGAAATGAGAGAAAACTATGGTGATACACACATAAAAAGATGTCATGAAGATACTTGTTATTGTGAATGCTAACTTTAAAAACATTATCAAGTTTACACAAGTTGGCCAGTTTCACACACACACACACACACACACACACACACACACTACTACTTGAATCACATATAGATTAAAATTGTATGTTAAAAGTAGGTGATTTGAATACTGTACTTTCTCAAAAATAATAGGTTTTGAGTGAAACATGAACACAGAATCATCAGAACTACAGCAAATGAATCTAACTTATATTTCTACCCAAACACCAAAGAATGAGCATTCTACTCAGCAGCATATGGAACATTTTCTAAAACAGACCACAGTTTGGGATATAAAACAAGCCTGTACAAATTCTAAAGCATTAAAATCTCACCCTGCATATCATCTGATCACAATGAAATAAAACCTTAAATTAACAGCAACAGACTTAGTAAATACATAAACCTGTGGAGATTAAACAACTCATTACTAAACAATGAAGAAATGAAGACAGAAATAAAAACCTTTCTTTAACTAAATGAAGATGAAAGCAACACAACAAAAGCACTGGTACTCATTGAAAGCAATCCTAAAAGGGATAATAAATCTAAATGCCCACACTTAGAAAAACAGACAGAACACAAATAAATAGCTTAATGATGCAATGCAGAACTGTACAAAATCAAGATTAAAGCATTCAAATCCTGTCAATGGCAAGAAATAATAAATGCCAGAGCAAAATTAGTAAAATATGAACAAAGAAAAAATACAAAAAAGTCAACAAATCTAAGAGTTTTTTCTTTGAAGAGATAAACAAAATTGGCAGACATTTGGATCAACTAACCAAGAGAATAAAAGGGAAGACCCAAATCAGTAATGGATAGTGAAACTTTATAATAGACACCAAAGAAATTTAGAATATTATAAATGAATATTTTTAAAAAATCTGCACTCCATAAATCTGGAAAACCTAAATTTAATGGATACATTTATAGATTCTTTCATCCCCCACCATCCCAAAAGAACAAGAAGTCAGCAATGTAAACAGATCCATGACAAATGAAGAGATTTACAATATTTTAAAATCTTCCAGCTAAAAATAACATTAAATCCAGAACAGATGGATTTCCATCAAAATTATATAAGCAATTCAGAGATCTATAGTCAGTTGGGAAACTATACAAAATACATAAACATAAGAAAAATGCCCAAACTTCTTCTATGAAGCCATTATCACTCTAAACCAGAAAAGAAGTCAAAACACAATATTAAAGAAAACCCCAGGCCATATCACATATCCCCAATGAAACTCAACTAAAAAGTACTCAATACAATAACTGCAAACAGAATACAGACATTTATCAAAAAATTATATATTATGACCAAGTATGCTTTATTTCTGAAATACAGAGATAATTTATAATACTTGTATCAATAAATACAATCAACCATATATATTTACTTAAAGACAAAATTATATGATCATATCAATAGATACAGTGAAAGCCTTTGATAAATTCAAACACACTCTTCTAATAAAAGTCCTAGAGAGTAAAGGCCTATAGTTACCATACCTCAATGTAATGAAAGCTAAATATAAGTAACCCATATCCAACTTCATCCTAAATAGCAAAAAAACATTTAGTAAGCTTACTGAAGTCAGAAATTAGACAGGAATGCCCACTGTTGTCATTTCTTTTCAACAGGTTCTTGAAGTACTATGTAAATCAATATGGCAAGAGAAGAAAATTCAATTAGGAAAAGAAGACCAAAACGTATGCCTATCTTCACATTACATACTATGCATTAGGGATCCCAAAATTTCAACCAGATGACTTCTAGAAATAACAAGCCAATTTAGCAATGTGGCAGGATACACAATCAAATTGCACAAATAAATAATATTTTATATACCAATTACAAATTACAAAGGAGATAACCTATACATTCAGAGAAAATTAATATACAGGAATGAACCTAACCAAGAAAGTGATCACCATTTGACAATGAAATTTTTAAACATCTAAAGAAAGCAATAGAAATGACATTAGAATTCTTTATATTGAAAAACACTCCATATTCATGGAGGTGGCGCATACCTTTAATCCCAGCACTCGGGAGGCAGAGGCAGGCAGATTTCCGAGTTCAAGGCCAGCCTGGTCTACAGAGTGAGTTCCAGGACAGCCAGGGATACACAGAGAAACCCTGTCTCAAAAAACAAACAAACAAACAAAAAATCAACATTGTGAAAATGATCATTCTAGCAAAAGCTATTTAGAAATGCAATTCAACCCCAATCAAACTCTCCATCTTACTCCTGCAGAAATAGTAAAACTATTCCCAAATTCATATGAAATCACAAAAGACACTATATAGCCAAAACAATACTGGCTAACAATAAAAACAATGCTGAAGTGATTACAAATGAAGATCTTAAATATATTGCAGAACCATAGTAATAAAAACAATATGGTATCAATGCAAACATAGAAATGTTACCAATGGAGCAAAATTAAAGACCCCGACATGAAAACATGTAATTTTAGTCATTTATTATTTGACAAAGACACCAAAAGTATAAACTGGAGACAATAACCGGCCAATGCAGATGTGGAGTCTCACTTTCAACCATCAGACTGAGCTCAGGGAACCTGGTCGGGAGCTGGCAGAAGGACTGGAGAAGCAGAGGGGGATTGTAACCCCATTGGAAGAACATAGGCTGGCTTGACCACTCATTTCTCCCAGAGACTAAACCACCAACCAAGGAGTGTACCTGGAGGGATCCATGGTTCCAGATACATACATAGCAGAGGATGGTCTTGCCTGACAGCAATGGGAGGGGAGACCATTGGTCCAGAGAGGTTGGATGTCCCAGAGTACGGGGATGCTAGAGAGGGATGTGGGGAGCACACTCATACAGGCAAAGGGGAGGGGGAGAGCTGATGTGGGATGAGGTGTTGGTGGAGGGGTAACCAGGAAGTAGGATATCATTTGAGATGTAAATGAATGGAATGATTAATAAAAAAAATGATGCTTGGCAAACTAGATGTTCATATGCAGAAGGATAGAATTATAACATGTATATCACCTTGTATAAATATTAATTCCAATGGATTAAAGGTCTATAGGTGAAACCTGAAAAACTGAAACTCCTTTAATAGAACATAGGTCATATCCTAAACATTGTAGGGTAGGAAACAACGTCCTGCCCAGGATTCCCTTGACTCAAGAATTAAGGTCAACAACTGAGAAGTGGGACTTCGTGAAACATAGAAGCTCTGCATAACTAACAAAATAGTTGTCTGAGTACAGAGGAAACCTACAGAATGGAAAGAGAATTTTTACCGACTACACATTGGACAGATGCTTAATCTTCAGAATATATCAGATTAATTTGTTTCTACTAATATATTTTTTTCATTTTAAATCTCAAATTCAGCTAAGATCACTTCAATTCTCATGGGAATATAAAAGCCATTCAACCCATTGACAACTGTGATTTCTTTAATCTGAGTAGTTATAGCATTATTTCCTGTATAAACAAATAGTTTATTATCTATAACCACAGGAAACTCAAGAGTCCTTTTATGTATCCACCAGCCCTCATACTCCTTTGTTTCAGTGTAGAGTTATTATTGTCCCTGTGAAGTTTCAGTTATACTAATTTTCCTTTGTTAATCCACATCTCCTTGAGTGTAATTGTGTCTCCTTGTTGTCTATCTTGTAAACCAAGTGCTCAAGTGTGGAAGAAGGACTCTTGTGCTTAATTTCATAGTGTCATTTATCTATAGTGTTCCTTGGAAACCACCATAACAGGTGATAAGAGAGATCATGGATTCTGCATCTACATCCATGTAACCATGGTACTAGCAGTTATTTCGGACACAGTAGAATACCTTAGCCAGTGTAAGTGTACATAAAAAGATGTCTAGATACCAAAAACTTTATAACTAAAGAAGTTGACAAGAGCTCATAGTTAAAGAAGGAATCAGTGACTTCATACATCTTATGTAGAAAACCACTGTGAAATTAGTTGAATAGCCCTCCATGTTTTCCTATGTAGCACTAGCTGTATCTGCATTAAAGATGGGTTTTGTTCAACCAGAAACTGCCTCTGCTCAGATGAGACTATATATGTATTGATTGGGGACATTTAGTTCATTATTCTTTCTTTCCATGTTACTTTTGTTGTTAAATATTCTAAAGGCAGTTTATAAACATTCCTACTTAGCAAAACATCTTCAGGAAAGTCTTCCCAAGAACAGTGATTCTCAACCTTTCTAATGCTGTGACCCTTTAATACGGTTCCCCAGGTTGTAGTGACCCCAATGAAAAAATTATTTCATTACTATGCCTTGACTGTTATCAATAGTATTATAAGTATTGGCTATGCAGGATATCTGATATGTGATCACCAAAAGGGGCATAACCTATAAGTTGAGAAATACTGCCTGTGACCTTCTATGCACAGACTTATATAGAGTCCTCCAATCTAACCCCAGGGAAACATTACCCATGTAACAGTCATGCCACTACTGTACTAGTGTATACATGTTTTTTGATAGGTGGGAATTGTAGCATGCAGGCTCAACAGCTGGGTAGGATCACTGGTGATTTTTTTCTCCCATTGACCTTCACAACATCCTGTTTCTAGAAAAGCTTGTCAGCAAGGAGGAAGCTTCCAGCTTAGATCCAGCTTGATCACTCTGCCTTTATAGTCATACTTTGAAATGTGATTAGCAATAGATTCTTAACATCTATTATAAAGTAATGTGGCAATGCCATCGAAATTTAGTTCCCAGCCATATTTGGAGGATGGGAGATTTTATGTTTTTCATGCGAGACAACTCAACCAAGTTGGCTATCTCTGTTCAAGGTCGTTATTTTTAAATACAGTTTAATTAGCTCACAGTGTAGTAAGTATCTGAGCCTTCCCTTCTACTTTAAACTTCAACAATTAATGCCATCTTTAAGAAAATTATTCCAAGAAAATAAATGCAAAGGAATTCTTCCATCTCATTCTATCAAGCCAGCATTACTTTGCCAACAAAATGCACAACAATGAAAAGCAATCCACAGAGTAGTGTCCCTCACCAATTTAGCATAACAATTCTCAACAAAATACATGCCCCAGAGCATCATCAGCAAATTAAAAACAGCATTTACCAGGATCAAATGGCACTTATACCAGATACAAGAATAATTTAGTATGTTATGTAAATCAACAACCGTGATATATCACATTAATCAAATGAAGTACAAAATGACATGTCTGTACCAGTAACTGAAATAAAAAAAGAGACTAACGAAACTCAGCATCCCTTTATCCCTTCATGAGGCAATCTACTAGCACCTTAAATATAGAAATAACAACATAAAGAACAGAAATAATATACCTTATTTGTGGTCACTGGAGTTTCATCTATCCCCAAGGCTATTGTTGTTTGTTTGTTTGTTTGTTTGTTTGTTTGTTTGTTTCAGTTTCCTGAGACAGGGTTTCTCTGTATAGCCCTGGCTGTCCTGGAACTCACTCTGTAGACCAGGCTGGCCTCGATCTCAGAAATCCGCCTGCCTCTGCCTCCCGAGTGCTGGGATTAAAGGCGTGTGCCACCACGCCCGGCTCATAACAGGCTATTGTAATGCTGTTGGTTAGGAAGTACCGAGTTTCTACTTTAGTCTGGAAGAACACTGTTCATCTTTCCATGTTTCTTCTTTATTAGACCATGGTAAATTATATATGTCTAAAATCACACATATTTCTATTAGGTTTTTCTGTTGCTAGGGTTTTCTGTTGTATAATTATTCCTTATTCTAATGAGCCTTTCTGTTTCTGTCACATCAACCAAGTTAACCTTATTTGTTCTTGATTTAATTTCTTCATGGCTCCTCTCTATGTTTACCTTTCTCAATTGAAGTGGGCAAAGCTACATCAGTTCTATTTCTCATTTCAAAAACTCATTTCTTTATTTCAATGATTTTTGATATGTTCTTTACAGTGAATATCATATACTACCCTCAGCTCGTTATTTTTTCCTTCTAACGTTTATGTGTTTTGTTTATGCTTGAGATACAGCAGTACAATATTTATTTGCAGTGTCGTTTCTCATTGCTGTAGGTGTAGGATTCTATTAAAAACTCTGCTTTGTATTGCACAAAGTGATTACAGAGAACACCTGAGTGTTTTAATGGGTAGTATTGAAATAATAAATTAAATGTGATGGCCAAAACATAGAAAGCAAAATTATTGAAGTACTCTTATTTTCTTTATTACCCAACACTTGGAGCTTTTGGTATCACAAATTATATTCTTTATACTTTTTCTTCCTTAACACCGTATTCCAGGTGTAATTATTTCACTTATTTTGTCCTTTTGATTTCCTACTAATAGAACCAGGAGAGTATTTTTCTTTTCAGTCTACCATGTGAAAGCAATCTAATTCCCAGGACGCTTATTTTTGCTATTAGTTATACACTCAGGTGTTTTCATATTACACTGTCACTCTCCTTTTTCAGTGCACAAAATTCCTTTTAGCATTTCTTAGAAAGAATTTTTGTTTATACTTAATCCGTTCTAAATTGTCTAGAAATTCCTTTGTTCATATGTTACTTAGAATATACATAGCTTTCATGAATAAAATATACATAGTTGGTGAGTTATTTTTCCATTATCACATTGACTATTTCATCTGATTCTTTCCTGGCGTCAGAGTTTCTGGAATAGAATCCTCTTCCAGGTACTTCAGAACAAACACTGAATTTGTCCTTGTGTGAAAGAAAAGTTCATTTATGAATGTCATTCAAGGTTCTGTAGTGGTGGTATATGCAATAAAATACTTCTGTATTATTTCTATATTCTAAAGGTTCTACTTACTGAAGCTTTTTAATGGACTTATCAGGTTGTGCTTATATATTTTGTGTGTGTTTATCATACTTAAATGTACATACATATACATATATATGTTGTGGTTTGGTCTAATGCTTGCATTATTTTAATTGGCTCCCCA
>LR749741.1:1786062-1836062 GCA_902729485.2 Mus minutoides | reverse complement strand
TGGTTTATTTTATTGGATTTTTATTTATTTTTCAATCAATCTTTTATCACGTTATTTAATTATTTCCTATTTGTTAAGTTCTGTTATTATTTCTTTGAATGAAGCCTCCATGCACCAGTAGTTCTTGAGAACTCCAAGTCCTTCTTGGACCCAAATCACTGAAAAGTCTTTAAATAACATCACAAAGATCTCATAAGTTATTTTTGTATCTTTTCATTCACTTTTCTCTCCTCTGACTGTGACTCCTTGTGAATTGTGTGTCTTATTCATCACTAATTATGTTTCTCTTGACCAGATGTGCTTTTGTCTCTCTACTACATTTTTTGTTTTGTTACATTTGTTTTTTAGCTCCCATATCTCCTTTGGGATTTTCTTTTAACTTTTTTAGTATTGATTTTGTTTATTTTTGTTTATTTGTGTGTGCACTTGTATGTGTGTATAGTGTGTGTGTATAGTGTGTGTGTGTGTGTGTGTGTGTGTGTGTGTGTATAAAACAGAGAGACAGAGATGAAGACAGACAGATACACACAGACAGAGAGGCTAAGAGAGAGAAAGAGAAACAAAGAGACAGAGAGACAGAGAAGCAGACTGAGAGACAGAGAGTGAAGGAAGTTTGTCTTTGTGCCTATTTGGTGATTATATGTATGAGTCTGAACACTTACATGTCACAACACAAGTGGAGGGTTTAAGGGACAACTTTAGAATTTCGGTTCTCTCTATGAATTGTGGGTCCTGAAGGCTGAACTTAGGTGTCTGTTTAGACATAGATGACCTTTTATGACTCAGTCAGTCTGTCACAGCATCTGGTAGAACTTTTGAATTTCAGCTTCATTGTTACATTTATCTGATTGATGTTTTTCATTTACAATTCAGTAAATTTTCTTAAAGTCACTATTTAAAGTTTTGCCTCTGACAAATCATTAGCCTACATCTATTAATGTTTAGAATCTATGACTGATGTCTTGTTTTGTCTTTTTAATGAGAAAATCTTAAACTCTATATAGATTCACATCTATATTGACAGATTTGACACATTCATCTTCAGAGACTGGGTTTTCTGGGAAATGTTTCCATTTGGGTGGGCTTATTTGGAAATTCTATGAGGACTTAACTTTTTATTCTGATATAAAAATTAAGAGCTTCAAAGCCCAGGTGAATGTTAATCTCGTAATTGCTTTCCAATTATAGTAGTACCCAACCTGGATGGGAGATTCTCAGAAGGAGGACTCAGCATGGAAGTATTGATTTGACAATCAGTAATAGACATGTTGTGCTTGCTAAAGCAACACAAACCCAAATGTCTTCTTTGATACAGTCTAGCAAGGAGCAAGGATGGAAAACCACCATCACATTCTATACAACAAGTACTTTTAACCTCTTCTCTCTTTGGAACTAAGAAACTACAGATGTTTCAGCTTTGTTGGTATGTATAATGTAGAAGTCAAACACCCAGAACCTAGAGCTGGAAAAATGTAAAATACATCCTGATCAATTTCCAATGTAGAAATTATGAAGATAGTAAGGATTCATATAATCATTATGACAAAACCTTGGTATGAAACCATTATTGTAAAAGAATCATACTTTGTGCTGACCAACTAGAGTTCTCCTAACTTTTACTGTGCAAAAGGTGCTTCATAGACTCACCTCCACGTTTTTTAGCCTGTAGAGAGAACTGTTCATGTGCAGATAGCTGTTCCAGTTGATGTACACATTCAGAAATACCAGTGGGAAATCCCGCTACACCCTTTCTGTAGCTTGCTTCATTATCTATGCTCAATTTGAGGCTTTGTGGAATGCTGGTGAGTCAGAATAAAATTTATAAAGCAGTTTTCTGAAATCTCGTTTTGTACTCAACCTCAGAGAATGAAGAAATGAGAGGCTTTCTTCTGGCCTATATTCAATTTCTCCCTCAAGATCCTAGCCTGGATTTGAATCTGTAAATAGTATGAGGCTAAAACCTCTAAGTGTCAGGTATCAATCTCTATATAATCTTTCAAAGATGACACATCATCACAGTGATTTTCAGGTAGAAACTGGGTAAACTTGGAGCAAGAGAAGAAAAGAATTATCTAAGATTCATTGAACCTCACTCACCTCAGACCTGCTTTAAGGACTGACTTATAAACCAATTCTATATCTAACAGATGAAGTAAGGGATTATTCTTCTTGCTTATTCCTCGATTCTATAGTTATTGCATACACAATTACCAGCATATGTTAAAATGTTTTCATCTGTTCTCAGGAGAAACTATTTTGAGATGTTTTTTAAATTTTATTTTAGTTTTTACTTATTCACTTTACATCTCGCTCATTGCCCCCTTCCCGGTCACCCCCTCCCACAATCCTTAATTCCTCCACTCCTCCTCTTCTCCTCTGAGTAGTGGTGTCCCCACTTAAAGTCTCTGCAAGATTAGGTGGTTGCTCTTCTACTGAGTCCAGAAAAAGGCAGCCCAGCTAGAAGAATATATCCCACAAACAGGCAACAGTGTTTGGGATAGCCCCCATTCCAGTTGTTCAGGACCCACATTAAGACTAAGTTGCACATCTGTTATATGTGTGCAGGGAAGCCTAGGTCCAGTACATATATGTTATTTGGTTGGTGGTTCAGACTCTGAGCGCCCCAAAGGTCCAGGTCAGTCGACTCTGTTGTTCTTCATGTAGAGTTCTTATCCCCTTCAGGGTCCACAATCTTTCTTTCTATTCTTCCATAAGAGTCCCCAAGCTCCATTTCACTGTTTTTGGCTGTGGGTGTCTATATCTGTCTGAGTCAACTGCTGGGTAAAGCCTCTCAGAGGACAACATGCTCCTGTCTGCAAGCATAACAGAGTATCATTAACAGTGTTAGAGATGGTTGCTTGCCCATGGCATGGGACTCAAGTTGCGCTGGTTATTTGTTGGCCTTTTCCTTGGTCTCTGCTCTATCACCCATGCCTACATTTCTTGTACACAGGATAAATTTTGGGTTGAAAGTTTTATGTGTGGGTTGGTGTCTCTATTGCTCTATAGGGGTTTGTGCATGGGTACAGGAGTTATCCTCTTCCGGTTCCATATTTCAATTATTTTGAGACAGCTTAAGAAAAAATAAAAAAGGTCATGAACAAGAAAGAGAGAAAGAAATAAAGAAATAAAGAAATAAAGAAATAAAGAAATAAAGAAATAAAGAAATAAAAAAAGAAAGAAAGAAAGAAAGAAAGAAAGAAAGAAAGAAAGAAAGAAAGAAAGAAAGGAAGGGAGGGAGGGAGGGAGGCGGTTTCAGAAAGGAAAGGGAAAGGGAAATGATATAACTATATTATAATCTCAAAAAAAAAAAAAAAAAAACCAAAGTAACTGAAAAAGAAAGACGTTAAGAAAGAAAAACATTTGCTCCCATGTGTATTTTGTTAACCCTTCTAAAAAGGACGGAAACACCCACACTTTGGTCTTCTTCTTGAGCTTCATGTGGTCTGTGAATTGTATCTTGGGTATTATGAGCTTTTTGGCTAATATGCACTTATCAGTGAGTACATACCATGTATGTTCTTTTGTGATTGGGTTACCTCAGGATGATATTTTCTAGATCCATCTATTTGCCTAAGAATTTCATGAATTCATTGTTTTATAAGAGTTGAGTAGTACTCCATTGTGTAAATCTACCACATTTTCTGTATCCATTCTTCTGTTGAAGGACATCTGGATTCTTTCCAGCTTCTGGCTATTATAAAAAAGGCTGCTCTGAAAATAGTGGAACATGTTATATGTTGCAGCATCTTTTGGGTATATGCCCAGGAGTGGTATAGCTGGGTCCTCGGGTAATAAAATACTCATGAGAGCAAATATGGAAACAAAGTGTGGAGCAGAGACTGAAAGAAAGGCCATCCAGAAACTGACTGCCCTACCTGGGGATCCATCCTATATACAGTCACAAGACACAGATACTATTGTGGATGCCAAGAAGTGAATCCTGACAGGAGCCTAATAAAGCTGTCTCCTGAGAAGCTCTGTCAGAGCCTGACATATACAGAGGCAGATGCTCTAAGCCAAGCATTGAACTAATCACAGGTCCCCAATTGAGGAGTTTCTCTAAGGACCGAAGGAGCTGAAAGGGTTTGCAACCTATTAGGAAGAACAATAATATCAACCAATCAGAGCTTCCAGGGTCTAAACCACCAACCAATGAGTACACAAGGAGGGACCCATGGCTGCAGATGCATATGTAGCAGAGGATGGGTCTTGTCAGGCATCAATGGAAGACGAGGCCCTTGGTCCTGTGATGGCTCATTGCCCCAGTGTAGGGGAATGTGAAGGTGGAAAGTCAGGAGTGGATGGGTGGGTGGGGGCACATCCTCATAGAAACAGGAGGGGGGATGAGATATGGGGTTTCTGGGAGTGGTATTTGGGAAAGGGGATAACATTTGAAATGTAAGTAAACAAAATATCCAATAATAATAACAATAATAATAATGATAAAAAGAAAGAATGGAGTAGACATTCATGAGAAAGTGTATATGATTAATGTCTTATAAAATAGGAGCATGCACAGAAGGTAAAAGCAAATGCAGCCTATCTTCAACAAATTTACAATTACCTAATAAGTAAAAGTAACTATGTCCCAAAGGACACTCAGTGTGTGGACTGAACAGCTGATGGAATTACTTACATGAAGGACAGAGTAAGGCGAACAGCTGTGACTTAGTATGAAAAAAAAATTTTTTAAGTGAGAAAATTAAGGCATATTTTTTATAACACACTTAATGTCTGAGTTGCAGGGAAATACAATAGGGTGCATTAGTGGTAATAATAAGCCATTGTTATTTGTAGGGACTGTACAAACAAAGGAAAGATTTCAATGCACTACTTTAGAACGGGTGCCACGCCTGTCAAGGATACTTACAATTTTTTCTTCTTAACTTGCTGTTTTGTTTTGTTTCCGGTAATGTCTTCTTGAGTTTATTTACCCTTCAAATATCCATTCTTACAGGTCAAGTGTTTGGATGAAATTTGATATGTTTTGTTTTTATAATTATATTTTTGGTATCAAGGATTTTCAGTAACTTTCTTGCTATGACATCTCTTTACATGCAGAGAAGGATTTTTCACCTTGTATGCTTGTTGGGAAGTTGCATGTCACCAACTTAAGTCAGTTGCATTTGCCTTGGTTTACAGTTAACCTTAACCTCGTATTATTTTATAAGGCACCTTTAGTAAATTAGCCAACCTCTTATGTACTAGCTTATTTGTAAAGTGTATTCAGGATATTCTGGACTTTTTTGGACAGATGAGGAACTGCCTTTGGTTTACTCTTGCTACTTTCAAAATCCTCCCTAATTCTTGTCAGTGTTAATTATAGTGGGTCTCAGCATAAAAAAAAAAAAATTGGTACCTATCTACATTAGTTTAAACTGACACATATTATGCATATTTGTGAGGCATCATGTGATACTGGTACATGTCTACATTAGTTTAAAGTCACACAAATTATGCCTATTTGTGAGGTATCACATGACATTGTTCAATACATGCACCGTGTGATCTTCAAATCAGGGTCAGCATTTCATTTACGTAGTTCACTGCTTTTTGTAGAAGACATTCAAAATAATTAGGTTAAGCAAAATTAGCCAAGAAGACAGGAAGTAGGGGGAGAGAAGGATCTGGAAGGGAGAGAGGGGAGTGAGGGAAAAGTGGAAGCTGGTTCAGATACTAGAGGAGATGGGGAAGAAGTACAGAAGGTCAGGAATTTATAAGGAGGTATGAAGCAGTGGGGGAGGGGAACTGGAGGTAGCCACTAGAAAGTGCCAGATGCCAGGGACCTAAGAGGTTCCCAGGACCCAACTAGCACATTAGCCAAAATATACAACAAAGGGGAGAAAGAACCTGTAGAGACCATATCCAGTGGATTGGCACAGCCCCCAGTTGAGGAATGTGTCCACCCACCCACCCACCTCAAAAATATTAATCCAGAATTCCTCCTGTCAAAAGGAAATGCAGGGACAAAAAGTGGAGCAGAGACTGAAGGAAAGGCCATCCAGAGACTGTCCCACCTAGGGATCCATCCCATCTACAGTCAGCAAACCTAGACACTATTGCAGGTTGCAAAGAAGCACTTGCTTACAGGAGCCTGGTAAAGCTGTCCCATGAGAGGCTCTGCCAGAGCCTGACCAAACCAGATGAGAATGCATGGAGTTAAACATCAGACTGAGTGTAGGAACCCCAATGGAGAAATTAGGGCAAAGACTGAAGGAGCTGAAGGGGATTGCAACCCCATAGGAAGAATAATATCAACCATCCAGATTCCACCCTCCACCAGAGCTCCCAGGAATTAAACCACCAACCAAAGAGTATACATGGGGGAGACACATGGCTCCGGCTGGATATACAGCAGAGGATGGCCTTAACTGGCATCACTGGAAGGCAAGAGTGGGTGGGCGATTGAGGGAGCATCCTGAGAGGTGGGAGGCAGGGGGGGGGAGGAGAGAGGAGGTTTGTGGAGGGGAAACTGGGAAGCGGGTAACATTTGAAATGTAAATAAATAAGATAACCAATAAAAATTTTAAAAAATTTTTAAAAGAAAAAAAATAGCCAAGAAAAAAGAGTCAAACATTGCATGATAACAATTACATGTAAAAATTTAAAAATGTCAAGTGCAGAATGTGGGTGAAATGATAAGTATGGTCAAAAGTTACAAACTTCCAGTCACAAGATGAATAATTTCTAAAGGTATAACCTACAGCACAGGTTAGCTACATGATATAATATGAAATTGAAACTTGCGATGGCAGTAAAAAATTATTTGTCAGAAGGAATGCAGGGTGTCATTTCAAGTTTCCTCTCTCTGTAGGGACTGTCTTTGAGTCCTAATATGTGGACAATATGGAGAATTTTTCATGATTTGCTGAGATGACGGTATATTGTTTAATGTCTAGGTGGAATGTTCTGTAAGTATCTGTTAGGTTGATTTCATTTTTGATATTACTGAATTCCAGGGTTTCTTCATTTGGCTTTTATATGAATGACCAATCTACTGATGAAAGTGGTTACTAGAATCAACTACTATCACTGTGTTCTTATTGTCAATATATGATTTTATATCTATTAATTTTTATTCACACAATTAGATGCCCTTGTGTTTAGCATATAAATATTTAAAATTGTAATATCAATTCTTTAATGATTAAATGGTATCCTTCACTATGACTTCTGATTAATTTAATTTAAATTCTATTTTACCAGATTTTAAAATATCCATAACTGCTCATTTATAAGTTATAATTATGTGAATTAATTTTTCTGTTTTTTTAATCCTAAAGTTGTATCTATTCTTGATGTTGATGTGTCTTGCTTGGAGGCAGCAGGAATATGAACCTGTTTCTACTTCAATGTGTACCCTGTATGCTGTACCCTGTTTTTACTGGAGAAGTTATATCAGTAATATTGGTGTTAGAGTTGGGAAATATTTAATAATTTCTGTTATTTAATTTTGGGTCATATGTAGATTTATTTTTTCTTAACTCTTTGCAGATTATTTATTCCTAGTGTCCTCTTGAATGTAGGTAGCCACTTCAAACTGAAATATTATCTCCAGTCTCCTCTGTAGAGTTATCTTGTGGGAATAAATTCCTTATAATTTGCTTTTGTCATGGAATATTTTTCTATCTTGAATTATTACTGATAGTTTTCCTGGTTATAATATTCTGGGTTGGCATCTTAAGGTCATTCAAAATTTGTAGAATATCAGTTCAGGCCCCCTTCTGGCCTTTAGAGTTTCCATTATAATGTTGGGTACTATTCACTTGGCCTTTTTCTCTTGGAGCTTTCTATATCCTTCATTTGTTCTATACATTTAGAGGTTTGATTATTGTATCCTCAGGGAGTTTATTTTCTCATCCTGTTATGTGGTGTTCCGTATGAGTCTTGCACCTTGATCTATCTCTTTCTTTACAATTGTGAAATAAATGTTTCATCTGTGATGTTGTTTAAAATATTTATGTGCCTTTTACTTTGGTTTCTTCTCTCCCCTCTACACTTTTTTGTAGATTTGTTCTTTCCATACTGCCCATGCTTCCTAGATATTGTGTGCCTGGGTTTTGTAGATGTAACTGAGTGATCCATGCATTCAAGTTTTTCTTTGCAATTGCAAGTTCTCTCTTTCACTTCATCCAATTTGCTGCAGAGGCTTTCCTCTGAGCATTTTCACTTCCTGAGTTTTTCATTTCAGTTTGACTTTTCTCCAGAGGCTCTCTTTCTTTACCAAATTCAGTTTTCATATCTTGAATTGTTTTCCATGATTTCAACCATTTCTCCTTCGCCATCTTCATTTGGGCACTTATTCATAGCTTTCTTGAGCTCCAATGACACATTAAAAGTTTCTATTTTGAAGTCCCTGCCCCAAGGATCAGTTGCATCACCTTTCTAAAGGAATATTAAAATAAAGTTGCTGTCTTCTGGAAGTGGCATGCTGTCTTAGATGTTCTAGTTTGTGATTAGGGGCAGGATTTAGGAATCAAGAATGAAGACATTTGTGGTCTTTCTTCTTGCCTTTGTTGGGTGAATGCTCTGGTATTTATTTAGTGTTGCACCAACATGTCATTAATTTTGAGTCTGGGTTTATGTGTTTAGAATCCTAATCATCCCAATTTTCTCTTTCTAATTTTCTGAGAAACTGCCAAATTGATTTCCAGAGTGACTATATAAGTTTGAACTCCCATTAGTGATGGAGGAGTCTTCCCCTTGCCAGCATATGCTGTCACTTGAGTTTTGATCTTAGCCATTCTGATGGATATAAGATGAAATCTAAGTCATGATTTTATTTGCATTTCCCTGATGACTGAGGGCACTGAACATTTCTTTAAGTGTGTCTCAGCTCTTTGAGATTCCTCTATTGGGAGTTTTCTGTTTAACTCTGTACCCCATTTTTAAATTGGGTTACTTGGTTTGTTGTTGTCTAACTTCTTGTGATTCAGGGTTTTGAAACCAAACAGCCCTAGAGCAAGTGTGGTTGGTGGCTGATAGGTGGGGAGTCAGGGAGAGGAAACTGCGTCTAGAGCCCTCTATCAGGGCTTCTGAGTGTGGTTCCTAAGACCGAGTGTCTACGGTGCTTGTGGTGGTTGACATTACAGGATGCAGTAGCAGCTCTAGGATCTCCTACCTGAGGCTCTGGTTTGCACTGCAGGTCCAGACTCCAAGCATTTGTACATTGCTATGGTAAGTGGGTGGTTTATTTTGTTCCTTTTTAACTTTGATGTATCTTTTATAAAATTTTCTGATTACCAGAGAGATTGCCCAGTATCGTTTGTTCTGTATATGGTTATAAGAACTTAAAATCATCTTTAAGACAACTACACACTTTACACAGAGTGTGCTAATGAAGTCATTTTGATTACTTTTAATATATATTTTTATTGTTTATCTTATTTCTTTACATTTCAAATGTTATCGCCCTTCCCAGTTTCTCCTCCGCAAGCATGCTATCCTATCCCCTGTTCCCCAAGCTTCTATGAGGGTGCTCCCACATCCACCCACCCACTCCTGCCTCACCTCCCTAGCACTCCTCTATGCTGGGGCATCAAGTCTCCACAGAACCAAGGGCCTCTGCTCCCACTGATACCAGACAAAGCCATCCTCTACTTCATATGCAGCTGGAGCCATGGGTTCCTCCATGTGTACTCTGTGGTTGGTGGTTTAGTCCCTGGGAGCTCTTGGGGTGGGGGTGGGGTGTGTACTTGGTTGATATTGTTGTTCTTTCTATGGGGTTGCAAACAGCTTCAGCTCCTTCAGTCCTTCCGCTAACTCCTCCATTGGGGTCCCCGTGCTCATTCTGATGGTTGGCTCTCTGCATCCACATCTGTAGTAGTCAGGCTCTGATATAACCTCTTGGGGGACAGCTATACCAGGCTCCTGACAGTAAGTGCTTCTTTCCATCAGCAATAATGTCTGGGTTTGGTGTCTGCAGATGGGATGGATCCCTAGGTGGGGCAGTCTCTGCATGGTCTTTGCTTCAGTCTCTATTCCACTCTTTGTTTCTGCATTTCCTTTAAACAGGAGAAATTCTGGGTTAATATTTTTAAGATGGGTGGGTGTTGTAATTGCAATTTTGCTAAATATTTTTATTTTTTAACATGTAGTAATTATTTTTAATGTATACAGTACCATTTGATAATTGTCTTATGTTATATGACATATATACATATATATGGCACACATGCATATATATATATATATATATATATATATATATATATATATACACACATATATATGTGCACGTGTGTGTATGTGTGTATGTATTTGGTATCACCAGTGAAATTTATATATCCATATACAAGTGTAGTGTTGACAAACTTCATCTGCTTTTGTTGTCTGAATATATTCATGGGAAAACCTGCAATACTATTTTATCTGGAAAATAAAATGCATGTTATAATGTTCTGCATTAACTATTACACTTGATATTGAATAGTGGTATCAGAGCGACTGCTATGTAGTCTGAGGTTTGCTTTGAGTTTTCATGAAATTAATGAACTTCATGAGAGTATACCTTCATTTAGCCAGAAGGTGTTTGTTTTTAAATACAGACTCATGTCATTCAGGCTGGTTCTGTACTTGCTCTGTAATCTTGAACTGCTGGTCTTCTTGGCTCTTGTCCCTGAGTGCTGAAATTATAGACTTCAGAAGGTGAAACATAACTCCTTTGGCAGTTGGCACATAGCTTGTGTAATGTGTATAGTGCTCTATGGTGTTTGAATGTGATTTAATATTCTCTAAATGACAGAGAGCCAGGATGCTGTCTATGTGTTGATCAATTAGATGAAAATATAAGGAAGAAAAAGGCAATGGAAAAAAGATGTCATTTAGGAGTTGCCTGGGAGACTCTAATGTTATCATTCTCAACCAGAGTTTCAATAAAAAATATTCTATTTTCTCAGGACCTGTGCTATCTAGAATCATTGTGTCTTGTAACTTAATGAATCCAAAGTCAGATTTGCACAAATATTCTTTCCAATTTTTTTCTATTGTCCACTTCTGAAGTGTCTTTTAATGGGAGATCCTGCAAGCCACAATCTTAATAGTGCTACATTTAAATAGATAATTCCAAAAGTTAAAAATAAAAATATTAACTTCCCAGAAAAAATTAAATACGAAAGTGTCTGAATAAAACAATATAATTTCAATGACCATAAAAGATATTCCTGACAAAATTCACTGCTGTAAAACTATTAATACTCTCCAAATAGAGTAATAATTGTGACAATTTATGTCAAAATACAGTAACATATTTGATAGAAATGACAAGCTAATTCTAAAGTTAATTTGTGAAAAATACCAAATAGTCAAAATGTTTTTAGAAAAGAAAGAAATCTGATATAAAACACACGGTAACATCACACGTCCTCTCTCATGAGGACGTCAGATTTACTGGATTAATACTCCATCTTCAAAAGCAGTCACATCCTGAAACAATAGTAGTTGGAACTACAGTTTAGGAATTTGTCAGGACAGAATTCCTCTCATTAAGTAATTGAAATATGTTATTTAAATAAATTACAACAGAATGAGCCTTGAACATAATCAGTAAGATTTCTGTAGTAAATCAGTCAGGTTTTTGTGATAGTTTTGATGTGCCTTTTAACTGTAACTTTTATTTGTGTTACAGAATCCATTTGTAGAATTTGTTTAGAACAAACAGTTCTGAAGGGAAACAGTAATCAATCACAGTTTTATATATTTACCTGAAACATATGTATCTGTTACATATGTTTAAGTAAAAAGAAACTAATACTAAAAATGAATAATTCCTTTTTTGTTATAACACAAATCTATATACTCTAGTAATTATGAACTATGAATCAAAACCATTGTGAACCACTAGTGACCTAGCATGTAACTTTTTAATCACTAGCTCAGGAAATTTTCTTTAATTTTTTTTTCTGAAGAATTATCTTCTGTGGCCTTTTGGAACTCAGTGTGGTAATTCTTTTCTTGTTTTATGTGGTTAGCTTTTCCACCAGTAAGACATTCTTGTATCTATAAAAATCATCACACTGCATGGGAGAGATCACTTAGTTGATGAAGAACCTGTGCCTAAACACCAGTATATTCTTTATTAAATTATTTTATTTACTTCCATTCCACATGTTACCCTCCTTCTGGGTCCCCTCTCCTAGAGTGCTTTACCTCACCTTCCCTCCTGTTTGCCTCTGAAAGGGTGCTACCCCAACCCCATCACTCACGTACCCACTCCCACATCACACCTTTGCCCCCAGCATACCCCTTCCCTGGGTCATCAAATCTCTACAGGATTAGGTACATCTTCTCCTACTGAATCAAGATAACCATTCTTCTGCTGTGTATGTGCCAGGGGCCACAGACCAGCCCATATATGCTCCTTGGTTGGTGGCTTAGTCTCTGGGAGTTCTGAAGGGTGTCAGAACAGCAAGTGCTGAGAATCAGAGCAGTGTTGGGAAGCAGAGACAAAGGACTGCTGGGACCATCTGTCCAGCTGCCTAAACCTCTGTAGTAAGCTTCAAGTCACTATCAGACTCTATCAAAACCAAGGTGGATAGTGATTTCAGAATGATATAGATAGATAGATAGATAGATAGATAGATAGATAGATAGATAGATAGATAGATAGAGATAGATGATAGACAGATAGATGTCTCCCTCCCTCCTTCTCTCCCTACATGTCCCATCTCTTTTCCCCAAACAAATATACATCAATATCCACACATACACAGTTATACATACCATCTCACACATATGCAAATGAACACACAAACACAAACAAACCAGAAAATACCAAAGTGTTAAAAGTAAAATATAAAATCCATGTATATCCCTGCAGTGTACCAATACTTTAGGATAAACTCTGTCCTACATACAGAAAGAGTACACGTTTTATGAACACAATCCACACTTCCTGGGCATTCATGCCTACAACATACATCTACACTAAAGATCCAAAAGGGAATTATGTCTGTCTTGAAAGAATCCCCTGCCACCTCTGGCACTGACAAGCCATGGAAACAAATAAGCATCCAATATCTACTTAATTAGCTTTACAACTTAAATCATCATGACCGAAATTCAATAAGAAAAACTTAAAAGACAAAAATACAAAACAAACAACACCAATTTAGATGAGGGTTTGATTTGTTGTTGGGGAAAAATGTAAATTGATAACACTGAGAAACAATGTGAAAAGGGGGGATAGTTTTAATAATTGGCAGTATATACTAAACACATTTCTGCAGGAACAAAAATACTTTAAACAAACTGAACAGAAAACTCGAGCACAGTTCATATACCTCGAATTAAAATCGAATCCATTTTAGCCCATACTCTTATCATTTTCTCTTACTTGATTTGATCACAGGTTTACTATAACCTGGTTTGACATTCCATGTTTCTTTTAATCGCAGGTGCTCTGAAAAACTCTGAAAGAATGCATACCTGTAAAGCATGCACAACAGATGACTTGAGGATACAGTCTGCAGGGACTTCTGCCCCTCGTTTGTTCTCTCAAAGGAGGACACGGTGACTCTGTGTCAGACCCTGGTGCATGTGAAGATCACTTGCCTGCAGCCTTGGCTGTAGATACTTTTCCTTTCTATATAGCCAAAAGATGGATGTGATCAATGGAGTAGTCCCCCTCCCAAGAATTGATGATACTCCTGATGTTCACTATTTATAGCCTGGCTATCCTACAGTGCACATTGGAAGTCAGAGACACATTATCACAATGAAGCCCCACCCCCAAATACTTGATACCTAGCTACTTCTCATTGTTCACCTACACTGACCTAGGTCATGTGCTTGAGGAACATCCTTTACTCCAGAATGACTGCTATTACCATGACTGTGTGTGGAAACCCCGAATCCAAGTTGTTCTAAGCACCTGTTTTAGAGCTCTTCAAGACATATTAAGACATAAATGGTTCTACTTATGACATCATGCCCAAGAGTCCTTCTTCCTCATTTGAGCATCTAGTTTACAAGTGGACATTGGGGACACCATCATTCTCAATGAGATGTGAATTAAGAGAGAAAGAACTAGAATGGCAAATGAAAGTAAAAGTAAAATACATTGAGACAAATCAGTTATAAGAGATGGCGGTTAATAAATATTAAATATTCTTGGTATTAGATTAAAAATGATTTGTTGATATGGAAAATGTTACAGCCTATCAGAATTGACTTTTTACATTTATCAATGGAATGAGTAGCTATTATGTTCAAACAGTTTCTTATGTGGTTTTAGGTGGACTTGAGTTTTTCCTGAACAAAATCTGGTGTAAGTAAAAGGAAGTTTATATATCAGATCTTAAAAGACTTTTTCTAATTAGAAGAGAAAGAGCATGTAACATCATAGGCATGATATTGTCATAGACTTTTGAGCAAGGCAAGAATAACCTGATTATTTAGGATTAGCCCCTATTGGAACAGTTTTTGAACAGCATCAAAGTTGTAGACCCAGCATTTTCTTGTCAGACTCACTAGGTAACTTAGCATATACTATAGTACACAGCTGGGTCATAATTTGGGTATGGATCATATTGGTCAAAATTTGGGAGGAAAACTGCATATTGGCCCTGGGGGTGGGGAACTTTATCTACTATATTCAGCAGCTGCAGTTATGCTTGGTGATGAAACAACATTATCAGAAAGACATGTTTGTACTACCTAACAGCTGCAGAAAGACTAGTGACATAGAGGTTGTGTGGGAATAGATTGAGGAAGGAGAGTGGTGTCACAGTGAATTCTGTGAAAGTTACTCATTTCTAGACGTATGCCTTCAGACTTCAGTTGCTCCCTTTGTCATGACATAAGTCTTTTTGTAGACCAGTATCATGCTGGTTTCATTTTGATAGCTCTGCAGTTTAACTCAAAATTGGGATTTGTACTACCGCCGGCCAGTTATTATTATTATTATTATTATTATTATTATTATTATTATTTTGCTTCTTCATTTTTTATTAGATATTTTCCTTATTTACATTTTAAATAAATATCCCGAAAGTACCCTATACCCTCCCCCTCCCTCTGCCCTACTCCCCTACCCACCCACTCCCACATCTTGGCCCTGGCATTCCCCTGTACTGGGGCATATAAAGTTTGCAAAACCAAGGGGCCTCTCTTCCCAATGATGGCCGATTAGGCCATCTTCTGCTACATATGCAGCTAGAGACACGGGCTCTGGGGGTACTGGTTAGTTCATATTGTTGTTCCACCTATAGGGTTGCAGACCCCTTCAGCTCCTTGGGTGCTTTCTCTAGCTTCTCCATTGGGGGTCCTGTGATCCATCCTATAGATGACTGTGAGCATCCCTTTCTGTATTTGCCAGGCACTGGCATAGCCTCACTCAAGATAGCTATATCAGGGTCCTTTCAGCAAAATCTTGCTGGCATATGCAATAGTGTCTGGGTTTGGTGGCTGATTATGGGATGGATCCCCGGGTGGGGTAGTTGTTCAGAATTATTTTGACTCTATTGGGAATTATGCAATTCTATACAAAATTTAAAATTGTTCATTTCAATTTCTGTGAATAATTCAATTGAAATTTTGATGGGGATTACATCAAATTTGTACATTGTTCTTGGTTGGTTTGATGTTTTCATGATATACTCCTGTCAACTAATGAGTATGGGAGGTCTTTCCATATTCATGTACCTTCCTCAAACTCTTTTTCACTGTCTTAAGAGTGTTTATACAAGTCTTTTACTTCCTTGGTTAAATATGTCCGTATGTGTGTGTGTGTGTGTGAGTGTGTGTGTGTGTGTGTGTGTGTGTGTATTCTGTCAAAGTAACATATATATGTTTATATGTATATTATGTTATTATAAGTGGCATTGTTTCCTTGATTTCTTTCTTGATGTTTGTCATTGATATATAGGAAGATGATCAAATTTTGTATGTGAATTTTGTTTTCATGTAACTTTGCTTAATACATTAATAAGCTTTTAATAATAGTAAAGTAATAGTTTTGTGGAGATATTAGTGACTTTTACAAATACTTCACCTGCAAATAAGGAGACTTTGTGGGCTTCCTTACTTAGCATCTATCTCCTTCACTTCTCTTTTTGCTCAAGGTAAGCCTTCAATCATTGTATTTAATAGGAAGAGGGAGAATGAACATGCTTCCCTTGTATATAATTTTGATGGGCATGCATCAATGATGATATTGGGTGCTGAATTTGTTGTATATTATCTTTACTCTACTGAGATATGTCTACTGCATCCCAATTTTATATAGGACTTTTATCATGGGTGAGTCATGGATTTTGTTCGAGGCCTATTCTGTCTCTAAAGAAATGATCACAAGATTTCTGTCCTTTATTTATTTGGTAGTGGAGGAGATAGTGATGGTGGTGATCATAGTGGTGGCAGTAGTGGTGTGTGTGTGTGTGTGTGTGTGTGTGTGTGTGTGTGCATACACATGTTGAACTGTCACTGTATCCTTAAGATGGTGCTGTCTCGATCATGTTTGATAATATTTTGATATGTTCTTATATTTGGTATCAAGTTTGATTGGGAAGTGTATATACATATACTTATACATATACATGTATATACTTTCTAGACATCTCTAGCAGGCCACAAGCCTAGTCTTTTAGCTACATATCAATTCAGTCATTACATCAAGTTCCCCTTTTATTATCCCATGGATCAGCATTCCATGACCAAAGCCTCTTGCTTCTTAGAAAGAGACTGCCAAGCACATTTTTTAACAATGCAAATAAATTAAGAGATATATCTGCCTTTGTGGTCACATTTATATTCTTTCTAAATATATGGAGTCCTTTTATGTGTCTGCTTCAGAGAAGCATTGTTTCAAGTATCTGCTTTAACAAAACATTCCTTAACATATTTGCTCTAACCAAACACAATTCTCGAAAGAAACCAGAAATTTCCACTTCAGCCTCTCTTCCCTCCAGTGCTCCCATCTTCTCTCTCCCCAAGATCCATCTGTGCTCCCTTTCCCTTCAGGAAAGGGCAGATTTTCCAGAGAAATCAATGGAAAATGGCAAAACAAGATGCATAAAAATAGACACAAATGCTCTTATCAAAGCTGGACTAAGCAACCCAGTATGAGAAAAAGGGAGTCAATAGCAGGCAATAGAGTGAGAGATACCCCAAGTCCTACTCTTAGGAGTCCCAAGAATAGCCCAAAGCTAAACAACCAGCATGTATGCAGAGGACCGAGTGAAGAACCATAGAGGTTCTGTAATTGCCTCTTCAGTCTCTATGAGCCCCTATGAGACATACTCAATTGATTCTGTGGGCTGCAAACAACCAATTCTTCATTTCATTAGTCAAAAGAGTTGTTTCCTTTGACATATAGAAGCATCTCAGTTTCATGGTGTCTCATTTATTAACTGTAACTCTTAGTGCCTGCACTGTGTTCTCTTCAGAAAGCCTTTTGTTGTGCCAATGAATTCAAAGCTATTCTCTACTTTCTTCTACCAGGTTCAGTGTATCTGGCCTTGTGGTGAGGTCTTTAATCCATTAGGAGTTGAGTTGTGTGCAGAGTCACAAGTATGGATCTATTTGCATTATTTTATATGCAGCCATCCAGTTTAACCCATACCGCTTGTTGAAGATGGTGCCTTTTTCTTATCTGTATTTCTGGCTTCTTTATTAAAAATTTGTGTGTAGAATTTTTTCTGGGTCTTCAGTTTAATTACATTGATCTATGTTGCTTTTATTAATATAGACTTGTAGTACAATTTGAGACCTGTGATGGTGATAACTCTGGAAGTTTTTCTTGTTTGTTTTGTTACAGTTCTTTGGGGATTTTGTTTTGTTTTGTTTAATATATATATATGTATNTCTCTCTCTCTCTCTCTCTCTCTCTCTCTCTCTCTCTTTCTTTCGCTCCTCCTTTTTATTTATTTATTTTTTTGTCTTTGACTGAAGTACCCATTTCTTCTATCATGAGGCCTATGATTTTTTTTATTTGTATTCTTTTGGTAAGGCTTGCTTTTGAGGTTCTGGTTTATATGCCCAAGATTTTTATTTCTAGTTTTCTTCAGTACTGGGGAGTTTTAGTCATTCTATTTCCAGTTTCCCCCCTCAGTTTCAGGGTTTTTTTCTTTAGTTATTCTAGTTCTACTTTCATATCTAGAACTGTTTTCTTCATTTCAACCCATTGATTGCTTGTGTTTTCATATATTACTTTATCAGGTTTATTTGCATATTCTTTAAGGTCCTTGAACATAATCATAATAGTAATTTTGAAGTCCTGTGTTTTAGCTATGTTGCAATTCAACCCTACTACAGAAGGGTTGCTTGGCTCTGGTAGAACCCTATTGTCTTGGATGTTATTGTGGTTTTATGCTGTGACCTAGACATCTAGGTTTTAGATGATTGTATTTCTAGCTTGTTAGATGAATGTTCTGTTCTTTGGTTTCTATGGCCCTCTCTGGACCTTAGAAGAGTGTGGTAGCTATGGGTTGCTTATAGAAGAGTGTGGTAGCTATGGGTTACTTATAGAAGAGTGTGGTAGCTATGGGTTGCTTATAGAAGAGTGTGGTAGTTATGGATTGCTTAGTATGGAGTGCTTCCTAGTCCCTACCATGTATGATCACTGAAAGTTCTGAGAAGAAATTGTTTCTAGGTTTTGAGATCTAACAGGAATTATTTCTAAGTATTAGGATCTAACAGTAAGGAATGGGTATAGGCTAGAAAGCAGAAGGGCTAAGCATATCTACAACATGAAGGAAAGCTAAGTCTGCCAGGAAGATCTGATGAATCTTCGTGTATTGAAGGCAGAGTCCCTTGCCGGGCTCTGCTACAGAGTTAAGAATGAGATTAGGTGATTGGAGATGGAGAACATGAAGAAGAATAACTATTACTTACCTGATTCCTGGGCCGTGTTGCCAGGTAGTGATTTCCCAGATAGTACTCTGAGTATTTATACTTGAGAAAAATCAATGGAATTAGGGAGAAAGCCTTCAGGAGCAGATATGGATAGTCACCTAGGGAAAGAGCAGAGAGGAAAGAGAGACTTTTATGTTGACAACAAGCTTTAATCCATTGCCATTAGATAGAATATAAATTGTGATTTCAATTTTCCTATATGTGCTGTGACATGTTTTGTGTACTGAGAGATGGTCTACTTGAAGAAAGTCCCCTGGGCTGCTGGGAGAAACAAGAGTTCTTCCATGTTTAAGCAGACTGATACATACTTGCCTATGGGTAATCACTTCTGATTAGTATCAATTTAAAGTCTATTTGTTGGTAGGGATGAGTTGAGTTGATGGGGTCATGGGGAAAGATGGTGCAGGGGTTCCTGAATCCTCTATTCTTGCTGATCCACATTAATCAGAGACCCACTCTTGCAAAAATCAAATCCACCCTGTCTTTGCTGGATTCACTCCTATAAAGACCTCCAAAAACACTCCCACTCCACCTTTCATAGCCTCTTCATTTTTTTTCAGTAGTACTAGTAAGAATATGCATGACATGTGGGTCAGGGTGAGAAGGATTCTCGTATCACATGAAGCACGTGTAGAGGCCAGTACATAATACAAGACAATTCTATAGGCTTACCTACTTGTGAAACTCAGGTCATTTGTGTAGTAGACAGTACTTTTACAAACTCATCCATCTCTTTGTCCTTTAAAAAAACATGACTCAGTGATTTCATTGCTGAGTTAATGTATTTTATTAAGAATAAAATAAGGAATATGGGCATGGGTTATTTCTCAGGCTAAGGGGAAATAGGTCAAATAAGCTGGATGAACAAAATCCAGCCAACCACAGGTGACAGCTCATCAAACCAAGAAACCTGCAGCACACTGCACAACAGACAGGTGTTCACCAGGCTGAAGCAAGTCATCTCCTGGTAGGACAGTTGGCTTGAGCCACTTCTAGGCAGTTCAGTCTCTCTCCAGTCCTTCCAGTAAACTGAACTGTCCTCTAGCTTGTCCAAGCAGATCATCTGGTTTGAAACTATCTCTCAGCAATCCTTACACTTTCACATGATCTGGAAGGAAAGACCTAGTGAATTTGGTTAGTTTACCTGATTTCCTAAAACTATTGTTAAGCTTCCTAAACTTAACAAGTTGCACTGATGAATGGAATGTTTTATCTCCCCTTAGAACATCCTGTGGACTCACCTCCTTTTCTTTTTTATTTTCTTCATGTTTTTATTAGATATTTTCTTAATTTACATTTCAAATGCTATCCCAAAAGTTCCCTCTCCACTCCCCCCACCCTGCTCCTCTACCCACCCACTCCAACATCCTGGCCCTGGTGTTCCATTGTATTGGGGCATATAAAGTTTGCAATACCAAAGGGCCACTCTTCCCAATGATGGCCGACTAGGCCATCTTCTGCTACAAATGCAGCTAGAGACACGAGATCTGGGAATTCTAGTTAGTTCATATTGTTGTTCCTCTTCTAGGGTTGCAGACCCCTTCAGCTCCTGGGGTACTTTTTCTAGCTTCTCCATTGGGGGCCCTGTGTTCCATCATATAGATGACTGTGAGCATCCACTTCTGTATTTGCCAGGCACTGGCATAGCCTCATATGAGACAGCTATATTAGGGTCCCTTCAGCAAACTCTTGCTGTCCTATGCAATAGTGTCTGAGTTTGGTGACTGATTATGGGATGGATCCCCGGGTGGGGTAGTCTCTGGATGCTTTCATCTTACCTCCAAACTTTGTCTCTGTAACTCATTTCATGGATATTTTATTCCCCATTCTAAGGAGGAATGAAGTATCCACACACTGGTCTTCCTTCTTCTTGATTTTCTTGTGTTTTGCAAATTGTATCTTGGGTATTCTAAGATTCTGTGCAAATATTCACTTAGCAGTGAGTGCAAATCTAGTGACTTCCTTTGTAATTGAGTTACCTCACTAAGGATGATATCCTCCAGATACATCCATTTGCCCAAGAATTTCATAAATTCATTGTTTTTTATGGCAGAGTAGTACTCCATTGTGTAAATGTACCACATTTTCTGTATTCATTCCTCTGTTGAGTGACATCTGGGTTCTTTCCAGCTTTTAGCTATTATAAATAAGGCTGCTATGAACATAGTGGAGCATGTGTTCTTATTACCAGTTGGAACATATTCTGGGTATATGCCCAGGTGAGGTATTGCTGGATCCTCAGGTAATACTATGTCCAATTTTCTGAGGAACAGCCAGACTGACTTCCAGAGTGGTTGTACAAGCTTGCAATCCCACCAGCAATGAAGGAGTGTTCCTCTTTCTCCACATACTCTCCAACATGTGCTGTCACCTGAATTTTTGATCTTAGCCATTCTGACTGGTGTGAGGTGGAATATCAATGTTGTTTTGATTTGCATTTCCCTGATGATTAAGGATGTTGAACATTTTTTTCAGGTGGTTCTCAGCCATTCAGTATTCCTCAGTTGAGAATTATTTGTTTAGCTCTGAACCCCATTTTTAATGGGTTTATTTGTTTTTCCTGTAGTCCAGCTTCTTGAGATCTTTGTATATATTGGATATTAGTCCCCTATCAGATTTAGGTTTGGTAAAAAATCCTTTGCCAATCTGTTGGTGGCCTTTCTGTCTTATTGACAGTGTCTTTTGCCTTACAGAAGCTTTGCAATTTTATTAGGTCCCATTTGTCAATTCTTGATCTTACAGCACAAGCCATTGTTGTTCTGTTTAGGAATTTTCCCCTGTGCCTATATCTTCAAGGCTTCTCCCCACTTTCTCCTCTATAAATTTCAGTGTCTCTGGTTTTATGTGGAGGTCTTTGATCCACTTAGACTTGAGCTTTGTACAAGGGGATAAGAGTGGATCAATTCGCATTCTTCTATTTGATAACCACCAGTTGTGCCAGCACCATTTGTTGAAAATGCTCCCTTCTTTCCACTGGATGGTTTTAGCTCCCTTTTCAAAGATCAAGTGACCATAGGTGTGTGGATTCATTTCTGGATCTTCAATTCTATTCCATTGATCTACCTGTCTGTTACTTTACCAGTACCATGCAGTTTTTAATCACAATTTCTCTGTAGTACAGCTTAATGTCAGGCATGGTTATTCCCCCAGAGGTTCTTTTATTGTTGAGAATAGTTTTTGCTCTCTTGGGTTTTTTTTTATTATTCCAGATGAATTTGCAAATTGCCCTTTCTAAATCAGTGAAGAATTCAGTTGGAATTTTGATGGGGATTGCATTGAATCTGTAGATTGCTTTCGGCAGGATAGCCATTTTGACTATATTAATCCTGCCAATCCATGACCATGGGAGATCTTTTCATCTGAGATCTTCAATTTCTTTCTTCAGAGACTTGAAGTTCTTGTCATACAGATCTTTCACTTCCTTAGTTAGAGTCACACCAATATCCCCTCCCTTTCTCCCTGCTTCTATGAGGGTGCTTCCCCAACCACCCACCCATTCCTGTCTTACCTCCGCATCATTCCCCTATGTTGGGGCATTGAGCATCCACAGGACCAAGGGCCTCCCCTCCTATTGATTCCAGATAAGGCCATCCTCTGCTACATAAGCAGCTGGAGCCAGGGGTCCCCCATGTGTACTCTTTAATTGGTGGTTTAGTTCCTGGAAGCTCTGGGGGTTCTGGAGTGTTGATATTGTTGTTATTCCTATGGGGTTGCAAACCCCTTCAGCTCCTTCAATCCTTCCACTAACTCCTCCACTGGGGTCTCCATGCTCAGTCTCATGGTTGGCTATGAGCATTCTTATCTGTATTCCTCAGGTTCTGGCAGAGCCTTTCAGGGAAAGTCATACCAGGCTCCTGTCACCAAGCGCATCTTGACATCCACAATAGTGCCTGGGTTTGATGTCTGCAGATAGGATGGATCCATAGATGGGGCACTGTCTGTATGGCCTTTTCTTCAGTCTCTAATTGACTCTTTATTCTTGCATTTCTTTGAGGAACAGATTGCTACCTGTTTTCTTAATACATATGATTACAGTTCTAAACTTCCCCTTTAGATGGTTTACAATCTATACCATAGAGTTTGGAATATTATTTTATCCCATTTCTTTCTTGATGTCTCCAATAATAATGCCATTCACTATTCAATAAAGTTCTTCTAGTTGAGTGTGGATTCTCAGTATACTGTTTTTCTGCACATATCTCCACTGGCTTAGTAAGTTCAGTTATAGACCTTGCTTCTTGCAAGACAGGCATTGCATACATTATCTTCTCTGTTTTTTTACATGAAGTTTCTCTACTGGGAATTATGATCTACATTCATATCTAGGCTCCAAGGGAAAAGTTTTTATTGAAGGCTTTGCTTCATTGATGTTTAGTTTCTTGAGTTCTTCACATAACCTAAATGGTAATCTTCTGTCAAACATATAACTCACAATGTATTTCTTCAATTCATAGGCATTTGGTTGTTACTTTATTATGAAAAATCTTTTTATTTTGATGGAGTCTTATACATCCACTATTGGTCTTATTTTCTGAATCATCAGTCTAATTTACTACTGAATTCTTACCCACTTGCCTCCAGAGACCCAATCCACGCAGTCAGGGGACCAAAAGGGTCTGTAGCAATTTACAATGTTCTTACCTATGTCTATGTCTTAAAGGTGACTCTCCAAGTCTTCTTCCATTAGTTGCAGAGTTTTAGAAACTCCAGAAAATCTTTGGACCATTTGAAATGTTGTTTTTCTGTTTTTTAATTTGAAAGGCAGCATGAGATATAAGGATCACTTTTCCCATCATATAAATATATCCTTTGTTGTCAGTATCATGTGTTAAAAATGTTGGCTTTTCTCCAATGTTGTGAATTAGGCATCACTTTCAAAATCAATTGGCTGTAGTTATGGGAACATACCTTTGAATCTTCTGTGCTGTTAATAAACATTTCTGTTTTTCACTCAGCTACCAGATGTTTTGGTTATTTTTGGCTTTGTGATAAAGCTTTAAATCAGACACACTGACACTTTAAGCAATGTGGTTTTTCTTGGGACTGAACTAGTTATCCAAGCTCTACTGTATTTTTCCTTTAATGGACTTAATAAAACATCCATTGTAACATTATTTGTTTTATTTTGCTGGCTTTGTGAAGAATTTAATTAGAATAGAAGTACATTGAATTTGTAGAAGGTTTTGGTTGGGTGGTTTTTCACTTTGTCATTTATTTCAATCTGTGATCATAAGAGGTCCAGAGAGATAAAACTCTTCATATGTCTTCCTAACTGTTTCCTTAATCATAAATGTGTTCATTATAGAGGGTTTTCACTTCTGTTTAGAGTTATTCTATGCTTCCTTTTTAAAAAGATATTTTGAATGAATTTATTTGCCTTGTTGCTTTATTAGTGTGATTGTCATTTATAAGGACAGAGTCTGGTTCCAGGCGCATTGGAACACATTTCAGTCATGTTCTTCTCACCATTTTCTATGCTCTTTCTGTTTGATCTTTTGAAGTTATATACTATGTGATTGGATCATGATATTTTCATTAGAATTCATTGTTGATTTTTTTTCTGTACTTTATGTGAATTTTTCTTTGGGCCCAGAGTGTTCCTCTGCAACACTGCCCTTTCATTTTTGACGGAAGGTTTCACATTGAACCTTATGGCTACATTTCTACTAAAGTTCCTAGCAAGAAACCCAAAGAATCAGACTCATTCCCTCACTTTGAAGAACTAGTGTTTAAAATACATGTATTTGCAATGGTCTTGCAAACTTTATATGCCCCAGTACAGGGGAACGCCAGGGCCAAGAAGTAGGAGTGGGTGGGTAGGGGAGTAGGGCCGGGGGGGGGGGGAGGTACAGGGTACTTTCGGGATAGCCTTTTAAATGTAAATAAAGAAAATATCCAATAAAAAAAAAGACTTAAAAAAAAAAATGAACACTGACTGTTCTACCAAAAGTCCTGAGTTCAATTCCCAGCAACCACATGGTGGCTCACAACCCTCTGTAAGCATAGGATCTGACAATCTCTTCTGGTGCATCTGAAGACAACAACAGTGTACTCACATACATAAAATAAATAAATTAAAACAAAACAAAACAAAATACATCTATTACTTCTGGGTCAAAGCTGTGGTGGTGGCAAATTCAAGTCCAGTCTATCCAGTGGTCTTCTTTGATGTCAGCCAGGAAGTTGGTCTCATAAGCATCGAGCTCTTTGCAGACATGGTGCTTAAAACGGCAGAAAACTTTAGGCAATTCTGCACTGGAGAGTTCAGAAAAGATGGCATTCCGATAGGATAGAAAGGCAGCACCTTCCATGGTGTCATAAAAGTTTCATGATTCAAGGTGGAGATTTTGTTAACAGCGATGGTACTGGAGTCGCCAGTATTTACCGAGGTCTACTTGCAGATGAAAATTTTAAACTTAAGACACTCAGCTCCAGGCTTGCTTTCCATGGCAAACAGTGTGATTGGCTGGATGCAAAGCATGTAGAGTTTGGAAGAATCATTGGTGGACTTCTTGTGATGAGGAAGATCGAGAATGTTCCCACAGGCCCCAACAATAAGCCCAAAGTGCCAGTGATGACCTCACAGTGCAGGGAAGTGTAATGTAGACAAGACGGAACCAGTCATGTTTCTACCATTTGGGTCCTCTGCTGTTTTGGTGTGACATTCCCCCTCAAGTCTGACAAGCTGTACTGGTCTCTATATTTGTTTCCCTGTCTCTACAGTATGAGATCCAGGACCTGGAAGTATCACAGATCAGACCCAACAATCTGTTTAAAATTTGAACTACATATAAAGGATTTTTTTTTTTTTTACAAAAAATACATCTATTAACCACACATTAAAGACAAATCTTTTGTTAAAAACATTATTATTTTTTTTTTGGTCTGGGCTTTGGAAATCTGAATTCAGATGTTGCTTGTATTGTTGTATTGGTGTTTGCAAGCACTTCATCTGCTATGCCCTTTCCACAGCTCAAACTTGGGAAGGGGTATTGCTTTTCTTTAAATGATTCATAAAATATATTTTGGTAACATGATTTTCCCTACACAAACTACTTTGAGATTCCCTAAAACATGTGTAATCCTTCCTGTGAAGAACCCCTAATGCCCCTTGGTTCCATACCAGACACCTAACCTCTTTGTGTAATCAAATCAAGCACATATAGCTAAACCAATTAAACTAACATCCATATTTAAGAAAAACACACCATGGTTTGTGGGGCAATGGGCTATGCACAGGCAGCCTAGGTCTGGAACTCCGTGGGACCCGGTGGGTGGTAATTTCCACCTACATGGGACATTCGATTATGTTTCCTGGACCCCTGGCTACTGTCAAAGTCACTGCCTCCACAGCCTCCACAGGAGAGGCACATGGCTATCAGCACCAAGCCTTCCTACATGCAAATAAGGTTTTCCCCAAACTCAGTCCAAGCCAATGAGTAGTACCTGCTGTTGAACCGAGTTACCCCCAGAACTGTATATAAGTCCATTCAGGGAATTAAAGGTACACGAGAACTAGAACTACCCCTTCATCTGAGTGTTTTGTTCCAAGAGCTCTATGTAACACTTGGGAAGAGATCTTCCCACCCCAAGAGCCACCTGAGGTCCGGCCGCACTCCTCACTGGATAGTCGGCTTCTCATTGTCCCAGCTCGACCTGCCTCAGTTCAGAGCAACTCTGAGTTACTGAGAGACCTAGAAATCATGGCAGAGACTTTGTCCCCCTGTCTGCACTCATTTCCCTTTCTTCACTGGAACCCTTATACCAGGCATGGACAGAGATTTCTGTGGAAAACCTCTGGTACCCAGGTCCACAAAGCTTGTCCTTCTTGGTCTAGCTTACCTTCCTTAGGATGATTCCATATATTTGCTGACAAATTTGATATTTTTAACAAGTGAATGCTATGCCTTGGTATAAAATATCATTTTGTTATCTTTTTATCAGTTGATTATCTTTTTTGTCATTGTCCTGGATAATATGAATAAAGTAGTACTAAAGAAGATGAGCAATTATCGCTATAGTAAGGTATGATCCTTTTTCTCAATACTTAATAGAGCTTATAAAAAATCTGTTTTACCTTTTCGAGTAAACTCCATGTTGATTTCCACAAAACTACACTAGTTTGCACTCCTACCAGCAATTAACAACTATTTCACATTATTTACATCTTAGCCAGCATATGTCTGCTTTCACTAATGTTGATCATTGAACCTGAAATAAAATGAAATCTTAAAGTAATTTTAATTAATTTTCTACTTAATGTTGGTTATATCTGAAAGGTTGATACATGTTAATGTTCTCCCTTGACCTTTTCTTCGTTGGATTTCCATATCTGTACTGTGACCCTCTTTGGATTTTCAGATCTGTTTATGGTATACATCATCATAACAACTTCTTTGTAAAGTCAATATTTGACCTGATATTTTTCACTTTCTTAATTTTCTAGAATGTTCATGTTAAGCTAACATGAACTGATGGCATGAAATAGGATAAATTCATTGTCTGGAAGATTTAGAGATCAGAATCTCAGTAACTTGATGTTCCCAAGAGCCAAACTTCCTCTTATGCTGCTAAGGAATGATTAATTACAAGACTATTCTTCAGTCTGGTGGTTCCTTGAGCAGTAGACATTATGCTACTTGTTACCAACAATTATAGGTGTTCAGATTTTACTCCATTTAGATGAATTGTGAATATATCAAGACACGTAGTTATAAAAAATATTCTGAGAGTAAAAGCCATACATGATAAAATGTCAATTGTAACATTTTCCATTCAGTACTTGATGGACAGGTAGGTTCTTTTGAATTGCTGCTTACTATGAACAGAGAAGCAAGAAATATGAATTAGAAAGTAATTCTGTAATAGCATGCAGCGTCATTTGCGTATGTGTCTGTAATAGCATGCAGCGTCATTTGCGTATGTGTCTGTAATAGCATGCAGCGTCGTTTGCGTATGTGTCTCTGAGTGCTATAGTTGCAGATTGTGGTTGGTTGGTTTTATTTATTTATTTAACTTTTTAAGAAATCTCTACACTGACTTACATCATGGGATATCAATTTATACTCTCTCTTACTTGAAATGCTATTGCTAGGATAAAACCCCGACCAAAGGCAACTTGTCTTGTCGAGAAAGGTTTATCCCTGCTTACAGGCTCACCTCAGGGCCATCTTGGAAGGAAGTGAGTAAAGGAACTGAAGTAGTGCAGGAAGCTGCAGGCAAGAACTGAAGCAGAAGCCACTTCCTTATTCGTCATAGTCCTATCATCTAAGGAGGTCAGGACAGGAACTCAAACAAGTCAGGAACCTGGAGACAAGAATTCAGGTAGAGGCCATGGCAGGGTGATGCATGCTGGATTGCTCAGAACCAATGATCAATAGCCCAGAAGTGGCATCACCAACAACGGGCAGGAACCTCCACCATCACTCATTGAAGGAGACAATGTTCTACAGAATTGTCTACAGCCTATTCTTGAGGGGACATTCTCTCAGTCGAGGTTTCCTATGCCCGGTTACCTTGTGTCAGGTTAAGAATAGCACTCTTATTAGCTCTAAATATTCAGCATAACCAGGAAATATCACAATCAAAATTATGATCTTAGGACTCTGAGTCCTCTACTGTTTCCAGACCTGACAGCACCAAAGCCTGCCCCTAGTGACTAGCTTCCTACATCCATGATAGAGCCATCAAAACACTAAACAACTCTCCATACCTTCTTCCATTTGATTTCTAGTCCCACTGTAGAGACATAAGCATTCAAGTGAGCTCCCTTGGTCATCTCACAGATGAGTGCTTCTAATTGTAGAATGATAGCACATTTATTCCCTACTGAAATCTGATTTCCCTTACTAATGTGAGGAGTAATTTTAGATTGTATATTGTTTTCTTAAAACCTATAACAACAACAACAACAAAAACCCAACATGGTAACTTCTGATGCTCAACATTTATTCAGCTCTGTTATAAAATGAAATCATGAAGATATTTACAAATTTTTGTCAGATTAAATAAATATGGGCAAAGTCAGTTTTCTTTGGTAATTCAATTTAAAATCCCTCATAAATGCTTAAAAAAAAAAAATAAAATGCCCTCAAAGCAGTGCTTGGGCCCCAGTCTAAGCTGAGCACAAGCCTGCCTGGCAGCTACTCTTTAGCTTTCCCCAAACACCATCTGGTGTGTGTCTACCCACAAGCCCCTTCTCTGCTGATGCCACCATACCACTCCATTCTCAAAAATATCATCCCAAAGATCCATGACTGAAGGATGGGCAGGCATGAGAACAAAAATTTTCCCATGATGTGAACTACATAGAAAGGTTATGTAGGATGAACCAAACTAAAGGAAATAATAGGAAACAATATTTGGGTCCAAAGAAAGGAATGAGTATAACGTAGAGAGTGTGACTATAAATATGAACCCATAACCCATAAATATGAACAACATACCACTAAGAACAAAAATCAACTTGATGACAGTAGCTGACATATTTTAATAGTAACTAAATAGTGTCAACTCTCCATTCAAAAGCATAGGCTCATTAAATAGATGTTTTTTACATCTACTTACTTGTTTTCTACAACAAAGTTGCAGCTCAGTTTTAAAGATAGGCACTGCCTTGGAGTAAAAGGACAGACAAAATTACTCCAATCAAATGAGACCAGGATGTAATCAGGCTTAACTTTCACAGTATCTGAAAAAGTAAACCAGTTTAAATTTAATCAGGGGAGATAAAGAGGGACACTTCATTATAATACATGGGAAAGCTAATCAAGAAGACCTTTCTGTCTTCAACATGCATGTACCAAACTCTGATTTACTCTCTTTCTTAAAATTTACTACAAGGTTTAAAGGCTCAGATTAACATCAATCCATTAATAGTAGGTGATCTCAATACCCCACTTTCTCTAATAAACATGTGATTTAGGAAAAATGTACAGAGAAATAAAATTAATTGACATTAAGCATCTTAATGGGCTCAATACATATCTGCAGACTATTGCACACAAACACCAAAGAATACACACGTTCTTTTCATTAGCATCTAAAAGTATTGGGGACCAGGACAATCCAAGGATTTCTCAGAGGCCCTGATAGGAAAAAGAAAAGTGTGTGTGTAGGGGGGGGCAAGGGGGAGTTAAGTTCTGTGTTCTTGCCCAGTAGACAAGGACCACAAGGGAGTCAAGTTTTCAATCCCCAGGAACTCTGCTTTCCCCGAGAAAGACTGTGGTTATCAGTCCCAAAGCTGCTGTGTGCTTGATCTGTGAGACACTTGGAAGATCCTGTTGTCATTTGCATGATACTGTGTCATAAGCTTTCTGCTGACGATGATTTGTTCTGAGATCATTTTCTCCTGACTTTGTTTCCCACTGCAAACAGTCCAGGAGACACAGTGTTACAGAATGAACTTGCAGGCACGAGCCACCAGCTCATGAAGTCTTCCTCACACCAGCTTTCTGTCCTCTTTATTTCCTTATCCCTGCTTTTCCCATTGAAACTCTGAAGTTCAGGACTCTAATTTGTGCAGATCAAGTTACTGAAGCTTTTCCAAATCAGACAATATTAAGGCCACAAAGCAGATAACTACAAATGCAAAGAGACTAGAAATCTCATTATATCATATATCTGATGATAATGCAATACAATTTAAAACTGATAAAAACATTTTTTTAGAATATATGCTAATTCAGAGATTAAACAACTCATTACTCATTGGTGGGTCAAATAAGAAATCAAATTTTTTTTTTCTGAAACTATATGAAACTGAAACACAACCAAACTTCTGGAACACACAGCATGTGATTACAAATACAAGTATCTACTTAAGAAATCAGAGGTGGTGCTGGGCAGTGCTGGTGCTCGTCTTTAATCCCAGCACTTGGGAGGCAGAAGCAGGCAGATCTCTGAGTTCGAGGCCAGCCTGGTCTACAGAGTGAGTTCCAGGACAGTCAGAGCTACACAGAGAAACCCTGTCTCAAAAAACCAAAAAAGAAAAAAGAAAGAGAGAGAGGAAAGGAAAGGAAAGGAAAGGAAAGGAAAGGAAAGGAAAGGAAAGGAAAGGAAAGGAAAGGAAAGGAAAGGAAGAAATCAGAGTTGGAGGGGCACAACATTTTAGATGGCAGTGTCTGGGTGGTTGACAGAGAGGCAGAGGTGAAGGTCCCATTCACAGAAAGTACTAAAGTACTCAAGGACTGCCTGGGAGCCACACAGTAGTTCTTTTCTTTTCTTTTCTTCTTTTTCTTTTCTTTTCTTTTCTTTTCTTTAATTTTCTTTTCTTTTCTCTTCTCTCTCTCTCTCTCTCTCTCTCTCTCTCTGATGTAGAAGTAAATCATATAAATTGTCAACATGGGGCGAAAATCAACGTCTTTCACCAAGAGTGGGAAGTTTATGAATCCCATAGAGCAAGCCCTGTTTAGAAAGGGAACAAAAAACAGTGCATGATGGTCTGAGCTGCGATTTTGAAAATGAAAGATCCCAAACAGATTACCCGGGACGTGGAGAAATGGAATGAAATGGAGTTTAACCCAATGCAACAGCATCAGTTGAATGAAAAAGTACTGAAAGACAAGCGGGAAGAACTGCTGGAAACCTTTGAACGACTTTATGAAGAAGAAAACCCAGATATTTACAAAGAATTGAGAAAGCTAGAAGTAGAATATGAACAGAAGAGAGCTCAACTGAGCCAGTATTTTGATGCCTTCAAGAATGCTCAGCGTGTGGAAGTAGAGAGCATCCCTTTGCTGGACATGCTACATGCTCCTTCCATCATCTTGGTCCAGGACATTCCTCTTCCTGGTGCCCAGTCTCACTCTCCATCCTGAAGAAAGCCTCAGTATATGGGCCTCCAACTCGAGCAGTTTCTATCCTTCCTCTCCTGGGGCATGTTGTTTCACGTTTGCCTCATGGCAGAAAAGTGCCGTGCTCTCCACTTGGCCCACCTCCTCCTCAAGTTCTGCATATGTTTGACTGTAAAGTGGGATTTGCTCTAGATCTTCCTTCTCGTGCTGTACAGTCCAAACTTGCTTAACACAGTCATGATGACGACATGTCCAGCACCAGTGAAGATGAAGGCTATCCGGAAGACATAGATCAAGATAAGCATGATAATAATAGTGAGGACAGGACAGTGGCACTGACAGAACACAGAGAGTGACAGAGATGAAGTTTGGGCACCGCGATGACAGTGAGCGCGACAATGATGAGTATAAGTCAGGCCTCAGAGTCCAATTTGCAGATAAACCTGGGAAATCAAGGAAGAACATGAAAAATCTGACTCCTCTTCAAGCCATGATGCTTTGAATGGCAGGTCAGGAAACCCCTGGGGAAGAACGGGAAGTGGAGGAATTTTCAGAGGAGGATGATAATGGATGACTCTGATGATTCTGAAGAAGAAAAGCAATCGGAAAAGCAGTGTGAAGATTCTCACTCTGTTGGCACATCTGCTGCCTCTTCACAGCAGCAGGCTCCTCCTACTTCTCATATACAACCACCTCCCACGCCAGGATGGCCACCTCTTGAACCACCACCTGCCCATCCTTACAGCCTCCTGGACCACCTACAGGCCTTCGTCCTGGGCAACCTCCATGGGATCCTCCATTCCTGAGACCACCTGGAATTCCAAGAATCCAAGGACCTTTACCATGACTTTTACCTCCAGGACCACTACCAGGCTGACCTCCTGGCCCTTCCCCAGGCCCAGCTCTAGGTCTGCCACCTGCATCCTCTCCTTGAGGACCTCTACCAAGGCTACCTCCTCCTGCACCTCCAGGTATCTGCCCTCCTCACCCTGGCATAATGCGTTCACACTTGATAGCACCTCTTGGACCTGTCCCACCTGGCCTTTTCCCCAGCTCCTTTGTCCAACCCAGTTGAGTACCCCGCTGAGCCTCATTCTGCCACTGAAGGCAGATGATGCAAGTGCAGTCACCATAGAGAAGAAAGCCACAGCTACCAACAGTGTCAAGCCCCAGATCACCAATCCCAAGGCAGAGCTCACACAGTTTGTGCCCATTGCACTGAGGGTGCGCTGCGAGAATAAGGGGACTACTGCTGTTCCCCAAAGAAGGTCAGAAGATGACTCTGTTGTGCCTGTTGCCAAACAGCCCCAACATCTGGACCCTCAGTCCCTGTCTCAGTACAAACTATGGGACGATGTTTGTAAAGAGTTTATGAAAGAGGTGGAAGGGCCGCTGTAACAGATTCTCCTGCCAAGACAGGCTTCTGTTCAAAATACTGGTTTGAGGAACAAGAGGCTCTTGTTAAACTTAGAAAGTGAAGCGCAAAGTCCACTGTCAGGTATTTTCCAAGTCCAGTTCCAGGAGCCTTGTAATGTTTGCCTGGTGGGGTTCTCTTTCCCCACCCTTTCCCCTGCCCCTCCCCCCCCCACACACAAGGTGTTTCTTTACAATAGACCAGGATGGGGAGCACTGCTGCGAACCCCCGTTCCCTGTGAAACCTCATCTTCTCCCTCTCTTCCCCTCTCCATTTTGGGAATTCTGTCAGGGAGGTCCTACTTTCTTGTTTTGACTCATGTACTGTGAGCACTAGAGTAGAAAATTCTGGAGGAAAAAAAGTTATTTCATCTTGACTTTTGTGTTTATTTTTAATATTTTCCTGTAAATATTTTGTAATATTTTCCTTGTAGTGAAACGGATTACAATATCATTTCCTAGTTCAAAGCAGGATGTGAAAAGAAAATATACAATTATGGGATTAACGTTATTTCCCACAAGCTAAACTCGTCGAGTGTTTCATGGAGAAATAAAATGTTCTATACCAAGAAATAAGAAAGAAAGAAAGAAAGAAAGAAAGAAAGAAAGAAAGAAAGAAAGAAAGAAAGAAAGAAAGAAAGAAAGAGTGTGTATAGCCAGCAGAGGTGAACTGTATGCTGTCTTCTTAGTTCCATCCTCCAGCCCATGGCTCTGACTGCCTTCCAGAGAAGGCCTGCTGTGCCCTGGGAACATCCACATTAGATGCCTCCCTGCTGACTCCCTGATTTCTGTGACCCTCTGGAGCACAATCAGTAACAGTAAGCTTCACTCTGTCCCTTGAGCTTCAGCACCAGCACAGCAGCTATGTTTGCCTTCCCCCAGGAGATCTGCTGGGCTCTAGGAACATTTAGATCCATGTAGGCCACAACAAACCAGAGGTGAGCAACCTCTGTTCCCTAAAATCCATTGTCACACTCACTGCTATGCCTGGCACATGGAGGAGTCCTGCTGGCATAAGGAATTCCAGGCAACACCAGGAACAACCAGACAGCTTAAGACCCATTCAAGAACACAGCCAACATGAACCACGGCAGTATGACACCACCATAGCCCAGATATCCTACTAAAGCAATCCCTTGACATCCTAAAATCAATGAAGCACTAGAAAATGACCTTAAATCCAATCTCAATGAATATGATAGAGGCCTTTAAAGAGGCACTGAATAAATCCCTTAAAGAAATACTGGAAAGAAAAATTAAACAAGTGAAGGAAATGGACAAAACTGTTCAAGCCTTGAAAATAGAAATAAAAGCAATAAAAAAAAAAAAAACTAAGAAAATCCTGGAGAAAGAAAGTCTAGGAAAGAGAACAAGAACTATCGACACAAACATCAGCAGCAGAATACAAGAAATGGAAAGAAGAATTTCAGGTATAGAAGATACAATTGAAGAAATAAATACATCAGTCCAAGAATCTAAAAATTCATGACAGAAAATATCCAAGACATCTGGGACATTATGGAAAAAAAACATACCAAAGAATAAAAGGAATAGAAGGAGAAGACCCCCAGCTCCAAAGTGCAACAAAATCGTAGAAGAAAACTACCTCAACCTAAAAGAGATGCTGACAGATATATAAGAACATTACAGAACACCAAATAGATTGTACCAGAAAAGAAAATCCTCCCCCCATATAATAATCAAGGCACTAAGTGTACAGAGGAAAAAAGAAAGAATATTAAAAGCTACAAGGGGAAAAGGCTAAGTAACATATAAAGACAAACCTATATGAATTATACCCAATTTCTCAACGGAGACTTTTAAAGCCAGAGGGGTCTGGGTTACTATACCCAGCAAAATTTTTAATCACCTTAGATGAGGAAAGAAAGATATTATGTGACAAAACCAAGTTTAAACAATATCTATCCAAAATTATAGACCTATAAAAGACACTAGAAGGAAAACTCCTCCAACCCAAGGAGGTTAACAATACCCCTCCCCCCCCCAAAAAAAGAAATAATTGCACAACAGCAAAATCAAAAGAAGGAAAATACACACACACACACACACACACACACACACACACACACACACTACCAACAATAACATCAAAATAACAGGGATTACCGGTCATTGGTTATTAATATCTCTGAACATCAATGGACTCAGTTGCTCAATAAAAAGACAAAGGCAAACAGAATGGACAGGAAAACAGGATCCATCATTCTGATGCATACAAGAAACACTTCAGCAACAAAGATAAATATCACCTCAGAGTAAAAGGGCTGGAATAAAGTTATCCAAGCAAATGAACCAAAGAAGCAAGCTGGATCGCCCTTTGTACCACCTAATAAAATAGACTTTCAACCAAAGTTAACCAAGAGAGAGAGGGAAGGAATGCTGGTGTATCCATGAAGTGTTTGCAAGTGGACTGACCTGCCACTGCTAACCTGTGAACTGTACTATTGATTTCCAGACAACACAGACAGGAGTAGGCCAAAGAACCTTTCTAAACAGGTCCACTTCCCCCCTATCCTCTCTTTTCCACTACATCTAGTGGATGGTGGGCTACAATGGAGGTTAAAAGTGTTTAAGAACCATCATTAAAAATGAGGTTTGAACAGGGCACAACAATTTATAATCTAGTACCAAATAGCTAGCCCTGAAATTATGCATAATAACACTATATAGTGATGTTTAGGAATATATATGTATACACATTTATACATGCATATACATATGCACATATATGTATACATACATACATATATAACAACAATGAAAATTAGATCCAAGAGTTTGAAACAGATCAAGGAATGTTTTAAGAGAGGCTTTGGAGGAAGTAAAGGAAAGGGGGGCATGATGTAATTATTTTATTATCTCATAAAATTAAAAATTAATTTTTCAAAATGGAAGAAGGCAAAACTGAGCTCAGGATGTGATAGGTGAGAGAAGAATAAAAATTACAATTAATTTCCCTCTGGAAAAAAATAGTGAAATCAATATTTTTTTCAGAAAAAAAAATAGGGAAGAGATCAGCAAAACTGAGGCAAAGTCTTCTGTATTTTTCCACAGAGTTAGCATACAGAATCTGTGTTCCAAAGGAGCTGAGTCAGCATCTCATGCTGGCAACAAAACTTGGTACTCTAAGAATCAGCAGGCAGATCTTGTTTCGAGGATATAAAAGAGACCAGTTGAGAGTTCACATGTTGAGAGGATGTGGGCAGAGGAAATTTTAGTGAAAGCATAGCCTCGGTTGCAGTAGAAGCTCCAGGATTAAAATCCTTGAGAAAACAGTGGCTTGGAACCATGTAGTAATGTCAGAGTCCCCAAAGAGAGCCCATGAAAGACTATTGGTGAAAGGACGGGCCAGTTGCAGCAGGACACCCCAGTATTTTGGAAATAGCAGTACCATAGGATGACCACCAAGGACAGCAGCAACCAGAAAGTAGTGCTGGCCTGAAGCTATCAAAGCAGTTGCCTATCCTATGGATGACTAAGCCCAAGAAACAGAAGTAGCAGCTAAGGGCCATCAGAGCCCAGAGGAATGTACTCTCAGACACCAAGCCCTAAACTCTTTTCACTGTTGGACATTGGTTTTGCTTTAACATGATTGTGAATCTTTTCTGGCTCTTTCCTTTTAAAATAAGAGATAATTTATTTTTATCATTTTATAGTTGCCTAGAGTTAAGAGAATGGAATTACAGAAAGTCTTTGAACTTTGAAAGAGAGTTTGGATAAGTTAAAGAAGTTGAAATATGTGCAAAGTGTCTAAAATTTAAAGACTGTGAGACTTTTAAGAAGTCAAAACGTTTTATGTTGTAATATTAATATTAACATACTACCATGGAGACAAGAAAGGAAAAAAAATCAACTTGAAAGGTAATGTATGTATTTGTCAAGTTGACAAATGGTCAATTGTGCTGGCTTGCTTGATGTCAACTTGACACCAGCAAAACTGATTTAGGAATTGAGATAATGCTTCCATAAGGTTGGCCTATAGAGATATCTGGAATGTATCTCCTTGATTAATGATTGAAGTGGGAGGGCCCAGCCAACCCTGCACAGGTGGTCTAAGAAAGTACTAATAGCAAACCACTAATAGCAAGCCAATGAGCAGCACACTTCCATGGTCTTTGCTTCAGTTCCTGCTTGCATTTTCCTAACTCAGTTCCTACTATGACTTGCTCAGATGATGGACTACAAGCTGTAAGATGAAATAAATCATTTCCTCCCCAAGGTGCTTTTGGTCGTGATATTTTATCACAGCTAAAGTAACCCTAATTCAATGCATTAAATTATATATCTGATGTGTATGATATTTTTACATACTTTTATTTTTTTCAATGCTCTTTGGTTTTCTTACTGTCGAAAAAGTCTGTGAGTTTTGCAAAATAGATGAGTGTATAAAGGCACTTGCTGCCAAGCCTGAGTAGTTAGGTTTGATCCTTCAAACCTATACTGTAGAAAGACATCTGAGTCCAAGTTGTCCTCCTATTTCCATGGGTGTCCTTTGTCAACACAAACCCTAACACATACAAGCACATGAGTACATACACACAAAAATTAACATTTAAAAACAATATCAAAAAAATGTTTTGTTGTAGGGACAACAAAAGGCTTACAAAGTGCTCTCATGCTTTTGGAGATTTTCATGAGTGTATTCCTCGCCATGATTTCTATTCTGTAATAAAATTTTACTGTTGTTGTTGTATAGTCTATTTCTTGGGCTTCCACTAAAACTGCAGATGGCACACACCAGCCATGACTATACTGTCAGAGCACTCTTAACTCCCTGGGACACCTACTTGCACATGCCAGTTACACATACAGGTGGTCTCATATCACATATTACCACCCTCTTATTTCAGAACACATGATTTCTGTTAGCATTTCTTGGAAGGGAGGTACATTTATACTGAATTCCTCTAGTTTTTATTATGTGTAGAAATGCCTTTATCAGTCCATAATTTCATATAATAAACATCACTTTCTTGGTTATAATATTCTTGGTTGGAAATTTCTTCACCACTAGCACAATGACTATTTCATCTGATTCTTTCCTGTTCTTATATTCCTGGTGAGAGATCTGTTTAGAAGCACTTTAATAACATGTCTCTTTTGTCTCTTCTCTCAGTATTCTCTATTTCTCTTTGAATCCTGCAAGCTTGATTATAATATGTGAGACTGACTCATTTCTTAAAATTTTATTAGTGATTTTTCAGAAATGGCTCCTACAATGTGAGGGGTACCCAGCTGGTGAGTACCCCAATTGTCAACCCACACAGACCCACATTGAAACTCCAGATTAAACAAAGATCTTGAGTAAACTCTAACACTAGCTCCAAAGACCCAGGCTTCCCCACTCTGAAGATACTCTGTCTTCCTCTGACTTTTGTTTCAAGCAGAGCTACTACACCGGGCCCTCCATCCAAATCTAGACAGCCAACAGACACATCCCCCCTCATGCTCATGAGATCCTGGCCAGGCTCTCCCAGCCCCTCTGACTTTCTTCTCTCCCTGACTCTCGTCCACCCTCCCCAAACCCCACCACCAGGCACTTTGTCACCAGTGTGGGTGTGGGACCCAAAGGCCAGCCAACAAGCTTGCTCTCTCCCACCACCTGCTTAAGTTCTAGCACTGCTGCCTCCAAGGTGTGGCCCCACTCCCTCTAGCTCTGTGATACAGTGCCACCAAGTCTCTATGGCTCTTCTATCTCCACTCTACTTTTAGCGTGTACACCTTCTCTCACTACCAGCCACGAGGAAAAAAAAAAAAAAAAAAAAAAGCAGGGTAGGGCAGTGAGTAGGCAAAAAGAGCCTGCCTCACAAAGACAATAGATAAGCTCTTATGTCCAGGAAACTCTTAACCCAAAAAATTTTCATGCTTCTTTATTTAAATGTTTGTTTTTCTCTCTACCATCCATGCCTTCTAACCTAAAATTGTCCTAAAAATGTTCATTTCATTTGAAATTTCTTTGAAGTTTCAAAAATCATATTTAATCTACTCCCATAGGTCAAACCAACTATACTAATAACCATTATTTGATCCTTAATTAGCAACCAGTTTCCTTTTACATACAAGCTATTACTGCCTATTCCAGATTCAGAATTAGCATGGTATTTTCTTCTTTAGCCATCCAAAGCAGATAAATCCTCAACTCTTCCTTAATACCACACAGGTTAACTTCCGATTTAAGGATGCCTACCAGTACTAAATTCCTCCAACACTCTTGCTTTTTTTTTTAGGACCATAACAACAGAACAAGATGTGATCCCAAACAAACTGTCACAAGCTTAATATTACCCACCCTGAGGGGGCTCTCTGTTCCTCTGTTATGATGACTCTAAAGATTTTTCTCTACAAAAGGGAAAAAGACAGGGTTGCCGCCACAGGCTAGATGGAAACACAGACTGATCTGCCATCTACTTGAACCTGCCAGGGCAATGAAGCTGCCTTTGTCCAGATATATCATCTGATTGAAGACTTCCAAGACAAACATGCTAAGACCCACAGATGACAGCTGAGACCCACAGATGACAGACTTGGGACTTTCCAGCAGCAAATAAACTCTTTTGCCTGAGCCCAATGGCTACCAAACTTGGGGAAACATACATGGTATCTATGTAAAACCAATGTTAGTACCCTTACAAACTGTACAATCCACTGAACAATTAATTGCTTCCATAATCCCTTGTCTTCCTAGCCTGCCCCCCCCCCACCCTGTTATCCCTTGGGCTTATGTTGTGTTACTCTTCTGGCTTATGTTGTGCTGCATCTCTGGCTTATGTTTTGGTTTATTTTGATGCTTACACCCATCCCACATAACCATTTCACTACAAAAACATTAGAGACAGTCACTGCAATCACACCTCTCCTTTATAAAAAGAATAGGAGGAGCTGTGAGATAATGGACCATGCTAGGAAACTTTGTAAAGTAGAGCAAGTCTGAGACCCCAGTACCAGGTACTCAACCACCTGAGATAGTGGGTGTCTCCCTGCTCCCTACACATGCCACACTTCCCACATAAGGTAACATGGCCTGTGGTCACGTAGCTCCAGGACAGGGTTCTCCATGCTAATAAGGTACCTAGAGGCCCTGAGGGTTTAACCAATGAGCTTTCCTTCCAGAACATTCTTCACTGTAAAAGATGTTTAATCTCTGGTCTACCCTCAGAAGTTGGTATGCATCCATTTTCCAAAATGAACAGTCAATAATTGGTATCAATAAACATGGACTTTCTCTTTCATTGAGAACTGCCTTGGGGAGCCTGGATAAGGTTTCACCTTCACCTATAGAGCAGCAACCTAATTCTCCTGTAAAAGCCTCTCTGAACTTCCAGACAACCAGTGCTACTTTCCCCCATGAGCTAAGCCGGAGTTCCCCATTTCCCCTGCCCCAGGTTCATTGTCATCCTCTGCTTGCCTGCAGGCCCCCAATGATCTCATCCCAGTGGCTGTGTGGAACAAAGGCACCACAAAAGAGCTTTTTTCCTACTTGTTTTCATCAGGCCCTACATCCAATTCCTTGCCTTGAGTTCCTACCCCAGTTCCCTGGATTATGGACTACAAGCTGTGAAATGAAGTCAACTTTTTCCTTGACAAGTTGATTTTGTAATCACCTTTGATCACAGCCTAGAATGTCACCCTTTACAATGCCTCCTAAGGGTAATGGAGATAGTTTTGACAATTCCTGTTAGAAGTGTTAAAAGAGAGAAGAGGAACATATACCCTGTATTTCTTTTTACTCATTTTGGTACTCTCTTATTTTTCTAAGTTACTTTCATGTAAGAAAAAATTATCCCATAAAAAAGGTTGCAATTTTCAAATACCACCTGAAAAAGAACAGAATGTTATCTAAGTTTCAGCTGAGAAAGCAGATCTCAGTATTCAAATTTCACCAAAAAAGAAAGTATTCAATGTCAAAACCTCACGTAATTAAAAAATAAAATAGCTCAATGCTCGTTACATCTGGAGAGCAAAATTATCTAGTTTTGTAAAATAGTTCCACATTCATGTGCAATTTCCCCATGTATTGGTCTATAATATTCCAGCAGTAGAGATGTTACTGTTCATGTCAGAAAGCTCCACAGGGATCACAGAGGGCAACATTATTTTAGGACCCTAAGGTTTCTAGACTACATATTAAGAAGTCCTAACATACTCATATATCATTATTTTAAAGCCATTTTAGTTTACTTTTAATGAAATTGGTGTGTGTGAGATCCAAAACAAACAAATAAAAACAAAAACAAACAAAAACAGAGCTTGTGGATCCTGCGTTTTATGGATTTCGGCTGAGAATCTCTGTTTCTTTTTTTTTTTTCAATTAGTTTTTATTAGATATTTTCTTAATTTACATTTCAAATGTTATCCTGAAAGTTCCCTCCCTCCCCCCGCCCTGTTCCCCTGCCCACCCACTCCCACTTCTTGGTCCTGGCAATCCCCTGTATTGGGGTATATAAAGATTACAATACCAAGGGGCCTCTCCACCCAATGATGGCTGACTAGGCCATCTTCTGCTACATGTAAAGCTAGAGACACATGTTCTGGGGGTTCTGGTTTGTTCATATTGTTGTTCCTCTTCTAGGGCTGCAGACCCCTTCAGCTCCTAGGGTTCTATCTCTAGCTTCTCCATTGTGGGCCCTGTGTTCCATCATATAGATGATTATGAGCATCCACTTCTGTACAAGAAAGCTATATCAGGTTCCCTTAAGTAGGCACTAGCTGTCCTATGCAATAGTGTCTGAGTTTAATGACTGATTATGGGATGGATCCCCCCTGGTGGGGTAGTCTCTGTAGGGTCCATCCTTTCGTCTTAGCTCTAAACTTTGTCTCTGTAACTCCTTTCATGGGTATTTTGTTTCCTAGTCACAGGAGGAATGAAGTATCCACATGCTGGTCTTTCTTCTTGATTTTCTTGTGTTTTGCAAATTGTATCTTGGGTATTCTAAGTTTCTGGGCTAATATCCATTTATCAGTGAGTGCATATCCAATGACTTCTTTTGTGATTGGGTTACCTCACTAAGGATTATATTCTCCAGATACATTCATTTGCCCAAGAATTTCATGAATTCATTTTTTTTAATAGCGGAATAGTACTCCATTGTGTAAATGAACCACATTTTCTGTATCCATTCCTCTGTTGAGAGACATCTGGGCTCTTTCTAGCTTCTGGCTATTATAAATAAGGCTGCTATGAACATAGTGGAGCATATGTCCTTATTACATGTTGGAACATCCCCTGGGTATATGCCCAGGAGTAGTGTTAGTGGGTCCTCGGCTAGTATTATGTACCGTTTTCTGAGGAACCACCAAACTGATTTCCAGAGTGGTTGTACCAGCTTGCAATCCCACCAGCAATGGAGGAGGGTTCTTCTTTGTACACAAGCTCACCAGCATCTGAAGTCACCTGAGTTTTTCATCTTAGCCATTCTGACTGGTGTGAGGTAGAATCTCAAGGTTGTTTTGATTTACATCTCCCTGATGACTAAGGATGTTGAACATTTCTTTACGTGCTTCTCAGCCATTCAGTATTCCTTAGTTGTGAATCCTTTGTTTAGCTATGTGGCCCACTTTTTAATAGGGTTATTTGGTTCTCTGGAGTCTAACTTTTGAGTTTTTAGAATATATTGTATATGAGGTCTCTATCAAATGTAGGATTGGTAATGATCATTTTCCAATCTGTTTGGTTGCCATTTTGTCCTATTAACAGTGTCCTTTGCCTTACAGAAGGTTTGCAATTTTATGTGGTCCCATTTGTCGATTCTTGATCTTAGAGCATAAGCTATTGGTTGGTGTTCTGTTCAGGAAAATTTCCCCTGTGCCCATGTGCTTGAGGCTCTTCTCCATTTCACTGTATATGTAGTGCATCTTGTTTCTAACAAAATAGTAATACAGTAAAGATACAAGACAAGAGAGAAAGAGAAAGCTTGTTTGGTAAAATGAATGTTGCAAATGAATACAGACATGAGAAGAAATCACCAAAACCTATGTGAAATATTTTGTTAGTTGACAGTGCTTGAAATGCCAGCCATGAGAAGACAGAAATATGCAGGTGTTTAAGGCTTGCTGGTGAGCAATTCTTCCCTCTTTAGAGAGAACTGTGTCAGTGATCGCCTCTGTGCAGAGAAACAAGGTGAATGATGGCCTAGCATTGAGATCCAAAACTTGCCATAGGCTTCTCTAAATACAGACAGAAACGCACACACAAACACATATATACGGAGACACATATACACACATGCTTATAGACATATACACATTCTTATAAAAGCACAAAAATGCAATAAATATATGAAATACTAAACTTTAGTAATAATTGCTCTAACAAGATGCATAGCTCTTGAAGACTCACTAGCCAGGATGAACTGTGACCTTTCCACAAATATCAACATGCACACGAGGTTCATAAAAACACTATAGTACACACACACAAACACACACACAGAGGCAGCAAAATTAAAACAATCATATGAAAAGAGAAAAATGACAAAAGTTTTCTGCCTGAGAGAATTTTCTGACTACCAAAGCAATGATAACAGTAAGACAGAAACAACCAGTCAAGTGTGCTCAGGAAGCAGGACAGTGATTGAGGAGGAAAACAATTTAAATGACTACATATATAAAAGCAATGGCATTCTTAAAATATACAATTACTGTTGAGGAAAGGGTGAAATTAGAATATTCTCAAACAATGTATAAATAATGACAATTAAAGTTTTTCATTATGTTAGGAACTAGGAGTGCTTTAGAAATATATTTACATTCACTCCTTCAAATGGAGAAATATATTTACAGAGGTGTATACTACAGAATTAAAGAAAAAAATATAAGTGCATTATTGAAACATCTTGGAACAACGACTAATTGATTTTAACCCATTCTCTTCAGTTATGCCATCTAACTTAACTTGACCATGATTTACCAATGGCTATGTTTGCCCTTATTTGCTTGTTTCTTTTAGTCCTGCCTCTCTTATGACTCAACTCTGTCAGAATACACCACTGTTGCCTGCAACCACACAGAGTGAGGACTGGGACAACAAGGACTTCTCAAGCTCCTCCTTGAGAAGGATATAAGATATAATGACTGGGGCTAAGGCCCTGGTCCATAAAAGGAACATGTTCCTTAAGTTCTGCCTATGGGGCCGGGCGTGGTGGCGCACGCCTTTAATCCCAGCACTTGGGAGGCAGAGGCAGGCGGATTTCTGAGTTCGAGGCCAGCCTGGTCTACAAAGTGAGTTCCAGGACAGCCAGGGCTATACAGAGAAACCCTGTCTCGAAAAACCAAAAAAAAAAAAAAAGTTCTGCCTATGGTTGTTGTTCTTCCTCTCTCAATGGTCACCAACTAGACATGCTAAATACAGTAGCCTTCAAGAAGCAGTGATAGCTTGGAGGGTCACTGGCACTAGCAGAAACAATAGTTCACAAGTTTGGCTGTCCTATAGCCTGAAGATTGGGGGACAGAGACACATAATCACTATAAAACCCAAGAAAAACTTGATATCCAGAAACTTCATACTAATAACTTACACTCAGCAAGGTGATCTCCTTGAAGAACAGCCTTTTGTGCAGAATGACTGCTACTACCATGGCTATGTGGATGAAGACCCAGAATCCCTGGTCATTGTCAATACCTGTTTTGGAAGTTTGCAAGGCATACTAGAGGTAAATGGCACAACTTCTGAAATCATGCCCAAGAGTTAAACATCAACATTTGAACATCTAGCTTACTACCAGACAGTGGGGAGTCAGAATCGTCTCCTATGAGATGTGGGTTATCAGAAGAGGAAATAGCATGACAAATGAAGCTTTGAGAAAGCAATGACTCCACACTTTTGCAAATCCCCTATCAGAATTGGTGGACCCATCACAGGTTTATTGAATATTTTGTAGTAATAGGCCATAAACAGTATGTTCATAGAAATAACAATATCACAAGTTGTATTCAAGATATGTTGCAAATACTCAATGGAGTAAATGGTTATTATCTTCAACTAGATAGTGATGTGGTTTTAACCTCTCTTGAAGTGTGGAATGAAATAAACTATATCAATGTAGAAGTCAGTATATTTCAAGTCCTTGATAATTTCTTCATTTGGAAGCAAAACATGTTTGGCAATCACATTAGACATGATATCATACAACTTTTAGTCAGACATGGATATGGTTTATATTTAGGGTTAGCTTATTTAGCTGACATTTGTACACCTTACAATTGCGGAATTAGCACTTGCCTTTCTGATGTAATATCAGAAATGGCACACATTATAGCACATGAGATGGGGCATAGCTTGGGTATGAAACATGATGTAAGTGGATGTACTTGTGGATTAAAAGACTGGCTAATGGCCGGATATAAAACGAGTTCTACAAAACTTAGCAACTGCAGTTATGAAGAAATGTTTTCAGTTGTTACCACCAAAAGTTGCTTATATGATATTCCAGAAGCACTAGTAACAAACCTGACCATGTGTGGGAATAAGTTGGTTGAAGAAGGAGAGCAGTGTGATTGTGAGAACACTAAATCCTGTTTAAAAGATCCATGCTGTAGCAGCGACTGTGTTCTCAAACCTGGTGCTCAATGTGCTTTTGGACTTTGTTGCAAAGATTGCCAGTTCCTTCAAACAGGCACTGTGTGTAGACAAGAGAAAAATGAGTGTGACCTTCCAGAGTGGTGCAATGGAACTTTAGCTGAGTGTCCAGGAGATGTGTATAAAGCAGATGGAATCCCTTGCAGTGGTGGTGGTTATTGTTATAAAAGAGCATGTCATCAACGTGATGAGCAGTGTCGTAAGATTTTTGGCAGTGGAAGTAGAAGCGCAGATGAAATTTGCTACCTGGAAATGAACAAACGGGGTGACCGCTTTGAGAACTGTGGCAATGATAGCTCTACATATAGAAGATGCCAACTCGCTGATGTACTCTGTGGGCGAATTCAGTGTGAGAATGTGAGAGAACTTTCCCAAAGAAGAAACCATGAGACAGTGATTATACTCACTTCAGTAACATCACCTGCTGGACAATGGACTATCATTTTGGGATCACCATAGATGATGTTGAAGCAGTGAGTGATGGCACAGCTTGTGGTCCAGACCATATATGTATTGACAGAAAGTGTGTCAGCAAGTCTGTTCTGGTAAGTAACTGTACACCACAGTTATGTCATATGCAAGGGGTCTGCAACAATAAACACCACTGCCATTGTGATGTCATATGGAAACCACCAGACTGTCAACTACGTGGCCATGGAGGTAGTATAGACAGTGGACCATCTTCTGGGACATTACCTAGCAAGAGGAAGTCTGGTAAAGGTAAAATCCTGGTGGGGCTTATTATTCCTTTTACTATTGGAATATTCTTTTTAATTATGCTAATTTTGATGATAGCGTCATCCCAAAAAGGAAAAGCAGTAAAAGAACCAGAACCTAATGCTCAAATTTCACCTAAAACGTCAAGTGAGGAACATAATAAAATTAAAAGGAAATCAAAAAGGGAATCCAAAAATGAATCCAAAAGGGAATCAAAAATGGAATCAAGAAAAGACAAAAGAGTAAAACATTCATCCTTCTGTAACTTCATCTATTACTGTATAGACTTCTCAGTGTAAGAATATCACTATGTATGTATCTGGAATCACAGCCTGAAGTTCTAGAGACCAGTTACCCTTGTTTGAATATCAAATGCATTTACCACCAAATAAAAGGAAGTCGGATGCATTCCCACCATTCTTTATTGTAAGCAATCATTTGTCTTATTTTTCAACAGAATTTGTGTCTGTCTCCTACAGCATAGGCCTACAACATGGTCCTGTGAATGTGTTTCTTTCCATTTTGTTTTGTCTCAGCTCTAAACCCCTTTCCCTTTCTATTGTTTTGCACAGGGGGGGGGGGGTCTCCAAATCCCATTTCCTGATGGCAACTCCTGTCTACTAGAATCTGCTCCTAAGAGAGCCAGATTGAAATTGGAAACCAAAGAGAATATTTTAGGTTCATCTCATGGTTACTGTAGTTTCAGCTCTCTCCTGCATGGTATCAGTAGATTTCCTTCTGCAGGTGATCTTCACACAGAGTTCAAAATTCCTCAACAAACCTCTCCGGTTAAGTGTACTGGTGCTCTAATGAAACACTATAACCAAACAACCTGATGAGCAAATGGCATATTTCTTATACTTCCTTGTCACTGTATATCATCAAAGGAAGTCAGAACAGGAACTTAAACAGGGTAGCAACCTTTGCCATTTTGCATTAACACCCCAGCATCAGCAACAATGGCCTGGGCCCTCCATCAGCTATTAAAGAAAAGAAAATGTTCTATAGGTACTTCTACATGTTCTACATCCCGATCTTATGGGGCATTTTCTCAGCCAACGGGCATGAATCAAGCCAACATAACACTATTGTCAACTCTGCAAATTCAGCACAACTAGGAAACATCACACCCACAAGTCTGATTGCTATGATCTAAGACCTCCATTGATGCCAGAAATTTCAGCATCCAACTATGCTCTTGAAGATTAGCTTCCCGGAGCCAACGGGACAACCTTCAATACTCTGCACAACTATCCACACCTTCTTCCCTTTAATCCCTAGCTCCAGTATAGAAAGCTACATATTCTCGTTAGCACCCATGGTCATCTCAGGGGTGAGTCTTTATCATTATAGACTAAGGGGACACTTTGTCCTATGCTGAAACTTGAGTTTCATCATTTCACTTTACCAATCTAGGAAGGTAATTTAAAGCTTGGATATTATTTCCCGAAAATATACAACAGAAAATGCTAGGTCCTGACACCTAATCATTAATCAACTTTGTCTATAAAATGAGATCGTGCAGATATTTACAAATATATGATGGATAAAATAAATATAAGCAAATCCCGTTTTCTTTGAAAATAAAATTAATTTTCCCTATTTAATGTTAAAAAATAATTTAAAGTCAGACAGCCTGTCCTCAAAATAGTGACAGGGTCTCAACATAATCTGCCAACCCAGGTTGTTTGTCACTAAGTTCTAGCATTCCCCCAAAACCCACCCCATCCCCACAGGTTCCTTCTCTTCTGCTTCCACTACACCATTCCATACCCAGTGTTTGGTCTGCTGAACACCCAAAATGGCCTCATCAATATGATTCTGCAAAATGTTTAATCTAACCCTGGTCCCAAACCAAGGCTTTGAAAGGATAAAAGGAACTTTAATTCTGGTACTGGGTCCAGGTCCTCAAGGGATTTAAGTTTTCAGTCTCTAGAAACTCTACTTTTCCCCTGAAAGGCTGCAGTTATCGGTCCCAAAGCTATTATTGTGTGCACCGTATATGACACACTAGAGAATGCTTGTGTTCGTTCCCTTTGCACAACATTGCTTGATCAATTTCTGGCTGACTCTGTCCCATTTGTGATAGGTTTCTGCTGATTTTGTCCATGTTTCCAAATGCAAGCAGTGCATGAAACACAATGCTGCTTAGCAAATTGCAGGTATGAGCCATCAGCTTATAAAAGCTTTCTGTCCTATGTATGTTCAAGTCATTGGTTTTTCCCCCATTGAAACCTCACAGTTTGGAACTTCCTCCTCCAGCAGATTCAAAGATCTGTAGCTTTTCTAAAATAAACCTAACTGGGGAAGACAAAGCGAATAATGACAAATTCGAGGATAGCAAATCATTCACTCTATCATATCTGAGGGTAAGCTTTTGTTCTGACCAACCAGAATTCTACTGACTTTAACTAACCAAAGGTGCTTCACAGCCTTACATTCTAGTTTCCCTAGCTTCAAGGGAGATCACCTTGTGTAGGTCACGTTGTCCTGAAGGCTCAATAAGCTTTTAGATTCCCTCAGCTTCTGTTGTTTATGGTCAGGATTGTTCTTCTCTCCTGTATTATATAAAGGCTTATCATCGAATGAAGGGAGGCCCATGTTATTTTCTTGTTATGGTCTTGCCCACAAAATATTTTAAAACCCACCTTTGGAATAAAGATTATTGTGTGAGAATTCACAAGAGACTATAAATCCTGCATCTGTCTTCATCTGTCTCTTATGTGTCTCGCAAAAGAAGCCAATCCTGACAATGACACACAAAATTATTTTCCCTACACCAGAACTCAAAATGCTATAATTACTAAAACCAAGTCAAAGTACTCATAGACACTGACCCAGCATGTAAGAGTTTTAATGACAGTTTCATCACATTGCCCTCAGATGTCTTTTATTTATTCTTTTACTTAAGCAAGAGGTTCTTAGCACTTTATATGGTAATACATTATATCTTTTAACTTCTCTTTCCAAATAATAGTATAGTAAAGATGATGAGGACAGAAAAGGGAGAGAGCTCATTCAGTAAAATGAATATTTCACAAGCGTACAGTCATGACAATGATCCCCAGAACCAAGGTAAAAAGTCTGGTTTATGGACTGTGCCTTCAAAGCCAGCAATGAAGAGACAGACAGATGTGGACTGCTACGGCTTGCTAGACAGTTATTCTTTCCCCTTTAGTGAACACTGTATCAGTGACCAGCTCTGCATCAAACAGCAATTCCCTCTGCAAAAAGAAACACAAAACATGTTTATATCCAATATTTATTTTATTAAATAAAATATTGAACTGTGAGAAGTCACTACCCAAGCAGGGTGTGTAGTTTTCAAGGACTTACTAGCCAGGAAGAACCATGCCCTCCACACACATATTAATGTGCACACAAGCTTCATATCTACACTAGTGTATACCCTCAGATAGTCATCATAATAAAAAGGAAGAAAATGTAAAATACACATGTGAATGATACTGACCCACAGAGAAATTTATGCCACACATGGCAGTAATAAGAGCAGACATAAAGGAACATACAAATGTACTTAATAACCATGGAAATATTTGAGGGGAGTTAGAATTTGAATCACATCACACACACACACACACACACACACACACACACACACACAC
>LR749741.1:1752089-1779069 GCA_902729485.2 Mus minutoides | reverse complement strand
AATTCAGCAACTGTAGTTATGAAGAAATGTATTCAGTTGTTAACAAAAGAAGTTGTTTATATGATATTCCAGAAGCACTAGTAACAAACCTGACCATGTGTGGGAATAAGTTGGTTGAAGAAGGAGAGCAGTGTGACTGTGGGAACACTGAATCCTGTTTAAATGATCCATGCTGTAGCAGCGACTGTGTTCTCAAACCCGGTGCTCAATGTGCTTTTGGACTTTGTTGCAAAGATTGCCAGTTCCTTCAAACAGGCACCGTGTGTAGACAAGAGAAAAATGAGTGTGACCTTCCAGAGTGGTGCAATGGAACTTCAGCTGAGTGTCCAGGAGATGTGTATAAAGCAGACGGAATCCCTTGCAGTGGTGGTGGTTATTGTTATAAAAGAGCATGTCATCAACGTGATGAGCAGTGTCGTAAGATTTTTGGCAGTGGAAGTAGAAGTGCAGATGAAATTTGCTACGTGGAAATGAACAAACGGGGTGACCGTTTCGGGAACTGTGGCAATGATAGCTCTACATATAGAAGATGCCAAGTTGCTGATGTACTCTGTGGGCGAATTCAGTGTGAGAATGTGAGAGAACTTCTCCAAAGGAGAAACCATGAGACAGTGCATTATACTCACTTCAGTAATAACACCTGCTGGACTATGGACTATCATTTTGGGATCACCATAGATGATGTTGGAGCAGTGAGTGATGGCACAGCTTGTGGTCCAGACCATATATGTATTGACAGAAAGTGTGTCAGCAAGTCTGTTCTGGTAAGTAACTGTACACCACAGTTATGCCATATGCAAGGAGTTTGCAACAATAAACACCACTGCCACTGTAATTACACATGGGAACCACCAGACTGTCAACTACGTGGCCATGGAGGTAGTATAGACAGTGGACCACCTCCAGTGCGTTTATCTCATTCCAATTGGAGTATGTACTTCCTAGCTTTTATAATTATGTATGTGCTTGGCTTTATTGCTTTGTATGGCATTCGTGAATTAAGGAAAAAGTCCTAAAATAATCTGTGCCAGACTCAGAATCTGTTGATAAAAATCTCACCAGGAAAAAACAGGATCACTGATCTTCAGACTTGCAAAATCTGAAGAAGATGCCACACTTAAAACAAGACAGAAATAATAATAATAAAATGTACCTTATAAAACTTCCTACAGGTATTAATGTGTAGATATTATAATCTCTCTCTCTCTCTCACTCTCTCTCCCTCCCTCTCACTCTCTCTCTCCCTCTCCCTCTTTCTCCTTGTCTCTGTCTCTGTCACTGTGCGTGTCTGTGTGTGAATGTGCACACGCACGCACACACACGTGCCCATGTGTTTGTATGAAATCCCATGTCAGAAGTTCTGCATCCTCTATTTTGCTTTAGGATCAAAAGCATTCACCAACAGATTAAAGAAAGTCCTATACAGTCAGAATTTCATTTCTTCAATTTTGACCTGTTACTCATAGAGTTGGTGTTTGTCTTCCATAAACATGGGTCCAACCCATGTGTGTGTTTCTTGGCATTTGGTGTCTCTCAGGTTTTCCCTTTTAATTCTTTTTCATGAAACGAGTGGGAGCATCCAATCTCATTTCTTCATGGCAATTCCTGTTCAGTAAAGGTTGGCCCTAGCAGAGCCAGAGTGAGTTTGGAAATCGGAGAAAACAGTGTGAGGTTCCTTGTTTGTTTGCTGTAGTCTCAGATCTTTTAATGCTTCTAAACCATTCAAGATTTCTCTGAGGAGAGTTTTCAGTTTTAGGTCTGTACTCCATTTTTTAATTGGTTTATTTGGATTCTTTGTCTTAACTTCTTAAGTTCTTTAAATATTTTGGACTTTAACCCTCTGTCTGCTGTAGGGTGATTGAAGATCTTTTCCAAATCTATAGACTCTCATTTGGTCCTATTGATGGTATCCCTTAACTTACAGAAGCTTTTCAGTGTCATGAAGTCCATTTAATTATTATTTAATCTGTTTTTAATTAGATTTATTTACTTATTCCCTTTACAACCCACTATCAGCCCTCTTCCCTTGACATTACTCCTTCATGCAAATAATCCTACAAATACCCCTTCCCCTTCTCTTTTGAGAATGGAAAGCCAGGCTGGGGGTATCCACCACCCACACACATGTGGAACTAGGCACATCTTTTCTCATTGAGGCTATAAATAGATGTCTATTTAGTGGCACAGTATTCACAGGCAGAGAGGGAAGGAACAAGCTTAGGTACAGCCCCTGCTTGGGTTGGTTGGGAGACCTTTAATGCCTGAGACACTAGTGTTTGTTCAGCAAGCTGTCTCCTGTACTGATGAACTCAAAGCAATGTTCTATTAGATTTAGACCAGCAGCATTTGTTGAACAAGCATTCCCTTTTCCATTGGATGGTTTTGGCTTCCTTGTCAAAAAAATCAAGTGTCAGTAGGTCTGTGGATTGTTTTAGTGCCTTTAATTAGATTCTGTTGATCAACCTGTCTGTTTCTATATCAAAATCATGCAGTTTTTACTACTATTTTCCTGTATTAAATGTTGAATTCAGTGATGGGAATATCTGCACAGGTTCTTTTATTGTTAAGGAGTGCTTTAGCTATCCTGGTTTGAATGTTTGTTTCCATATGAAGTTGAAAATTTTTTTTTTTTTCAAGCTCTGTAAAGTATTGTGTTGGAATTTTGGAGGGAAATCAATTAAATCTGAACATTGGTTTTGGTAAAATACCCTTTTGACACTATTTAGCAATTTGATCCTTGTGCATGGGAGACTTTGCATCCTTTGATATCTGTGGTAGGAAATATTTAAGAAGTGGCACCATCCCACTCTATATGCAGCTACTCACTGCTCCAGCCATCTCATGGTCTCTGCCTCTAGGCTATACCTAGCCATGACCTATAGTGATCTTCCCAGCTCTGGTTTTCTTGCCTCAAAGGTGCTAGTTCCTTCTCAGCCATCTACCCCCTTTGGCTAGTTGTCTCAAAACCCCTTAACCCAGTAAATTAAAACTCTAGAAGCTCATAATTGATTAGTCAGATTTATATATCAATAAATTCTCAATTCACAGATGTTCACACAATAATCTCAGAGCCAATTGATAAGATTATAAATTGCCCACCTAGATAAGACAAATTGTCCTATAACTATCCATCCCTTATATGATATTCAAAGATACCTGTGACTATTTAAAGCCCCCAGTGTTACAGACCCTCTCAAGTCCCTTGTCTGAAGTCAAGTGGGCAAGGAGCTCGGTGAATGTGACAAACAGACTCACACAAGGGAGTGTGGATCTGAGTGCAATTGTGAATTAAAGCATCAGACTTTTATACAGAGGGGATAGGAGACACCAGGCGAGATACATCCATGAAGCCACTATGATACAATACAAAGGAATGAATACATCAAAAGGACTAACAGGAGCCAGGTATGTTTACAGTAAAGATAAAACAGCTCTGCCTTGGGTCAGCTAAGGATTTCACACCCTAGTCACAATTTGTGCCTTTCATTTGAGCCTTGTGAAAACTAGCATTAGGGGGTTCTGCACTAGTGGGCCTCTTATCTCTGAGGCCCAGGTAGATTCTAAAAGAAGAGGTTTACCAACTTGCTTTTAATCTGCAAAGTAGTCTGTTCTACCTGGCTGTAATTAAGATACCTTTCTTCCTTAGCAAACATTCTGCAGGCCAGCTCTGAGCTACTTTGGCTTCTTCCTATGTAATGCTAATTAGTCTCCCTGTCCCTAGAGAGTTATCTGAATTCCCACTGAAAATCAAGAATTCTCTAGGAGCATTGGAACACTGGAAGTCCTAGCCTATGTCAGGATTCATTCTATGCTTAATATAAAAATTCCCACTGAATAAGTGCATGGATCCTATATGCCAGACTAAATGTAGGGATAAAGCTGGAGCTTTTAGGGCTATGGGAATGCCAAGGTTCCAGGAGGATGGGTTTCCTTTGAAACTCTTTGCCTCAGGACTGCTTCCAGGTTTCCGGCCTGCCAAGCAAGTCACTATGGGAGTAGATGTGGCACCCCAGGAATCTGGATCGTCCTGTTCTTCCTCCATTTTCCTTCCTTCTCCTCTGTCCCTGTCTCTGAAAACCTTAGCTCTGCCTCTTTTTTCCCTGTCCAATCTCAGGCTTCTTGTTGTATTAATATTTAAATTGATTGGACTACAGATATCTTCTCCATTTTTTTCTTCTTCAGAGACTTGAAGTTCTTGTCCTATAGATTTTTCATTTGCTTGGTTAGAGTTTCATAAAATATTTTATATTCTTTGTGGCTCTTTTTAATGATATTTTCTCCCTAACCAATTTCACAGGCTGCTTATCACTTGTTTAATGAGGGCTACTGATTTCTTTGTGTTAATTTTGTATCCAGCCACGTGGCTGAAGGTGTTTATCACCTGTAAAACGTCTTTAGTAGAATTTTAGGGATCATTTATATATACTCTCATATCATATCATCTGCAAATTGTGATACTTTGTCTTCTTCATTTTCAATTTGTATCCCCTTCGTCACCTTTTGTTGTCTTATTTCTCTTGCTAGAACTTCAAGTACTATATTGGATAGGGAGAGACTGGACTTCCTTGTTCTATCCCTGATTTTAGTGGAATGGCATTAAGTTTCTCCTCATTTAATTTGATATTAGCTACTGCCTTGCTGTATATTGACTTTATTGTGTTTTGGTATGTAACCCTTGTATTTCTAATCTCTCTAAGACTTTAAATATGAATGGGTGTTGGATTTTATCAAAGGCCTTTTTGGCTCCTAATAAGATGATCATGTTTTGTTTGTTTGGTTTTTTATTTACATGGTTGACTACATTGATATATTCTCATACATTGAACTACTCCTGCAACCTGGAATGAAGCCTACATGATCATGGTGGATGATGTCTTTGATGTGTTATTAGATAGATTAGGGTGAAAATATTTTATTGAGTATTTTTGCATCAATGTTCATAAGAGAAATTGGTCTGAAGTACTTTGTGTTGTTGTTGAATCTTTGTGTGAATTAGTTATCAAGATGACTGTGTCCTCATAAATTGAGTATGGCAATGTTCCTTCTCTTTCTCTTTTGTAGAATAGCTTGAGGAGTATTGGTATTATCTCTTCTTAAAATGTCTGATAGAATTTGGTACTGAAACCATCTAGCGCTGGGCTTTATTGTTTGGGAGGCTGTTAATGACTACTTCTATTTCCTTAGGGGTTGTAGGACTATTTAGATCATCCTGATCTTGACTTAACTTTGGTAATTGTTATTTCTCTAGAAAATCATAAATTCCCCCCTTCCTGTCCCCACCATCACCCTGTTTCCTTGGGTGCACAGTCTGTGCACTCCCCAACCAGCCCTAGAGGACTCCCCACACAATCCTGGGACCAGAGATGAGTGGAGCACAACATCAGTTCCATCTAGTCGCACAGGAACTGGGACAGCACTGGGGAAATACAGGAGCAGCCAGGCAAGGAACAGAGGTCCCTTCAGGTCCATGCCAGCGCCCCATTTCCTTGGGCGCACAGTCTGTGTACTCCCCAACCAGCCCTAGAGGACTCCCCACGAGATCCTGAAACCAGAGGTTCACAGGAGCCCACTATCAAAGGATCACAGTATAAGCTGGACATGGAGGAGTCAAGAATCAACTGGGATTATAAGAAGGACAAGCTCCAATCAGTTATGTTGAGAAAAGAAACCAACTGAGATAAGCAGATGGCAGGAGGCAAGCTTAAGAACAGAAGCAACAGAAACCAGGGTTACTTGACATCACCAGAACCAAATTCTCCCACCATAGCAAGTCCTGGATACACCATCACACCAGAAAAGCAAGACATGGATGAAAAGTCACTTCTCATGATGATAATGGAGGACTTTAAGAAGGAATTATAGGAAGTCACAGGTAAACGACTAGAAGCATATAAAGAGGAAACACAAAAATCCCTTAGAAAGATTCAGGAAAACAATACCAAATGGGAGACAGAATTGAAAAACAATCCAGGACCTAAAAATGGAACTAGAAACAATAAAGAAAACCCAAAAGGAGATAACCCTAAAGAAAGAAACCTTAGGAAAGAAATCAGGAACCATAGATACAAGCATCAGCAACAGAATACAAGAGATGGAATAGAGAATCTCAGGTGCATAAGATTCCATAGAGAACATGGGCTCAACAAACAAAGAAAATGCAAAATGCAAAAAGATCTTAACTCAAAATATCCAGGAAATCCAGGACACAATGAGAAGACCAAACCTACGGGTAATAGAAGTAGATGAGAATGAAGATTTTCAAATTAAGAGCCAGCAAATATCTTCAACAAAATTATAGAAGAAAACTTTCCATACCTAAAGAAAGAGATACCCATAAACATTCAAGAAGCCTACAGAACTCCAAATAGACTGGACCAGAAAAGAAATTCCTCCCAACACATAATAATCAGAACAACAAATGCACTAAATAAAGACAGAATATTAAAAGCAGTAAGGGAAAAAGGTCAAGTAACATATATGGCAGGACTATTAGAATTACTCCAGACTTCTCACCAGAGACTATGAAAGCCAGAACATCCTGGACAGATATTATGCAGACACTAAGAGAACACAAATGCCAGCCCAGGTTACTATACCCAGCAAAACTCTCAATTACCATAGATGGAGAAACCAGAGTAATCCATGACAAAATCAAGTTCACACAATATCTTTCCACAAATCCAGCCCTTCATAGGATAATAAAGGAAAAGCACCAATACAAGGACCGAAATTATGCCCTCAAAACAGGAAGAAAGTAATCCTTCAACAAACCTAAAAGAATACAGCCACAAGAACAGAATCCCAACTCTAACAACAAAAATGACAGGAAGGAACAATTACTTTTCCTTAATATGTCTTAATATCAATGGACTCAACTCCCCAATAAAAAGACATAGACTAACAGTCTTGGCTACACAAATAGGACCCAACATTTTGCTGCCTACAGGAAACACAACTCAGGAAAAAAAAAAAACAGATACTACCTCAGAGTGAAAGGCTGGAAAACAATTGTCCAAGAAAACAGTCTGAAGAAACAAGCTGGAGTGGCCATTCTAATATTGAATAAAATTGACTTTCAACCCAAAGTTATCAAAAAAGAACAAGGAGGGGCACTTCATATTCATCAAAGGTAAAATCTTCCAAGAGTAACTCTCAATTCTGAATATCTATGCTCCAAATGCAAAGGCAGCCACTTTCATTAAAGAAACTTTAATAAAGCTCAAAGCACACATTGCACCTCACACAATAATAGTGGGAGACTTCAACACCCCACTCTCATTAATGGACAGATCTTGGAAACAGAAAATAACAGAGACACATGGACACTAACAGAAGTTATGAAACAAATGGATTTAACAGATATCTACAGAATATTTTATCCTAAAACAAAAGGATATATCTTCTTCTCAGCACCTCATGGCACCTTCTCAAAAATTGACCATATAATTGGCCACAAAACAGGCCTCAGATACAAAAATATAGAAATTATCCCATGCATCCTATCAGATCACCATGAAATAAGATTGATCTTCAATAACAACATAAATAACAGATTGCCAACATTCACATGGAAACTGAACAACTCTGTAATCAAAGATACGTTGGTCAAGGAAGAAATAAAGAAATTACAGACTTTCTGGAGTTTAATGATAATGAAGCCACAACATACCCAAACTTATGGGACACAATGAAGGCATTCCTAAGAGGAAAATTCATAGCTCTGAGTTCCTCCAAAAAGAAACTGGAGAGAGCATACACTAGCAGCTTGACCGCACACCTAAAAGCTCTAGAACAAATGGAAGCAAATTCACCCAAGAGGAGGAGACTGCAGGAAATAATCAAACTCAGGTGTGAAAACAACCATGTGGAAACCAAAAGAACTATTCAAAAAAATCAATCAAACCAGGAGCTGGTTCTTTGAGAAAGTCAACAAGATAGATAAAACGTTAGCCAGACAAACTAGAGGGCACAGGGAAAGCATCGTAATTGACAAAATCAGAAATGAAAAGGGAGACATAACAACAGATCCTGAGGAAATCAAAAACACCATCATATCCTTCAACAAAACGCTATATTCAAAAAAATTGGAAAATCTGGTTGAAATGGACAAATTTCTAGACAGATACCAAGTACCAAAGTTAAATCCAGATCAGATTAATGACCTAAATGGCCCTATATCTCCTAAAGAAATATTAGCAGTCATTAATAGTCTCCCAACCAAAAAAAGCCCAGGACCAGATGGGTTTAGCACAGAGTTCTATCAGACCTTCAAAGAGGACCTTATTCCAGTTCCTCTCAAACTATTCAACAGAATAGAAAGTGAAGGTACACTACCTAATTCATTCTTTGAAGCCACAATTACTCTGACGCCTAAACCACATAAAGACACAACAAAGATAGAGAACTTCAGACCAATTTCCCTTATGAATATCGATGCAAAAATTCTCAATAAAATTCTCGCTAACTGAATCCAAAAACACATCAAAACGATCATCCATCCTGACCAAGTAGGCTTCATCCCAGGAATGCAGGGATGGTTTAATATACAGTAATCCATCAATGCAATACACTATATAAACAAACTCAAAGATAAAAACCACATGATCATCTCCTTAGATGCTGAGAAAGCATTTGACAAAATCTAACACACATTCATGATAAAAGTCTTGGAAAGATCAGGAGTCCAAGGCCCTTACCTAAACATGAAAAAAGCAATATACAGCAAACCAGTAGCCAACATCAAACTGAATGGAGAGAAGCTGGAAGCAATCCCACTAAAATCAGGGACTAGACAAGGCTGCCCACTTTCTCCCTACCTATTCAATATAGTACTTGAAGTCCTAGCCAGAGCAATTCGACAACAAAAGGAGGTCAAGGGGATACAAATTGGAAAGGAAGAAGTCAAAATATCACTCTTTGCAGATGATATGATAGTATATATAAGTGATCCTAAAAACTCCACCAGAGAACTCCTAAACCTGATAAACAGCTTCAGTGAAGTAGCTGGATATAAAATTAACTTCAATAAATCAATGGCCTTTCTCTATGCAAAGGATAAATGGGCTGAGAAAGAAATTAGGGAAACAACACCCTTCAGAATAGTCACAAACAATATAAAATATCTTGGTGTGACTCTAACTAAGGAAGTGAAAGATCTGTATGATAAGAACTTCAAGTCTCTGAAGAAAGAAATTGAAGAAGATATCACAAGATGGAAAGATCTCCCATGCTCTTGGATTGGCAGGATCAATATAGTAAAAATGGCTGTCTTGCCTAAAGCAATCTACAGATTCAATGCAATCCCCATCAAAATTCCAACTCAATTCTTCACAGAGTTAGAAAGGGTAATATGCAAGTTCATCTGGAACAACAAAAACCCTAGGATAGCAAAAGTTTTTCTCAACAATAAAAGAACCTCTGGTGGAATCACCATTCCTGACCTCAAGGTGTACTACAGAACAATTGTAATAAAAACTGCATGGTACTGGTACAGCGACAGACAGGTACACCAATGGAATAGGATTGAAGACCTAGAAATTAATCCACACACCTATGGTCACCTGATCTTTGACAAGGGACCTAAAACCATGCAGTGGGAAAAAAAATAGCATTTTCAACAAATGGTGCTTTTACAACTGGCGGGTATTATGTAGAAGAATGAGAATTGATCCATTTTCATCTCCTTGTACAAAGGTCAAGTCTAAATGGTTTAAGGAACTCCACATAAAACCAGAGACACTGAAACTTATAGAGGAGAAAGTGGGGGAAAGCCTCGAAGATATGGGCACTGGGGAAAAATTCCTGAATAGAACAGCAAAGGCTTGTGCATTAAGATCAAGAATTGACAAATGGGACCTCATAAAGCTGCAAAGCTTCTGTAAGGCAAAAGATACTGTCAATAAGACAAAAAGGCCACCAACAGATTGGGAAAGGATCTTTACTAATCCTAAATCAGATAGGGGATTAATATCCAATATATAAAAAGAACTCAAGAAGGTGGACACTAGAAAATCAAATAACCCCATTAAAAAATGGGGCACTGAGCTAAACAAAGAATTCCCAACTGTGGAATACCGAATGGCTGAGAAGCACCTGAAAAAATGTTCAACATCCTTAATCATCAGGGAAATGCAAATCAAAACAACCCTGAGATTCCACCTCACACCAGTCAGAATGGCTAAGATCAAAAATTCAGGTGACTGCAGATGCTGGCGTGGATGTGGAGAGAGAGGAACACTACTCTATTGTTGGTGGGATTACATGCTTGTTCAACCACTCTGGAAATCTGTATGGCGATTCCTCAGAAAATTGGACATTGTACTTCCAGAGGATCCTACAATACCTCTCCTGGGCATATATCCAGAAGATGTTCCAAGTGGTAATGAGAACACATGCTCCACTATGTTCATAGCAGCCTTATTTATAACAGCCAGAAGCTGGAAAGAACCCAGGTGTCCCTCAACAGAGGAATGAATACAGAAATTATGGTACATTTACACAATGGAGTACTACACAGCTATTAAAAACATTGAATTTATGAAATTCCTAGGCAAATGGATGGATCTGGAGGGTATTATCCTGAGTGAGGTAACTCAATCATAAAAGAACTCACATAACTTGTACTCACTGATAAGTGGATATTAGCCCAGAAACCTAAATTACCCAAGATACAATTTGCTAAACACATGAAACTCAGGAAGAATGAAGATCAAAGGGTGGACGCTTCGCCCCTTCCTAGAATTAGGAACAAAGCACACATTGAAGGAGAAACAAAAGGATGGACAAGCCAGTGACTTCTGCAGCAGGGGATCCATCCCATAATCAGCCTCCAGGCACAGACACTATTGTATATGCCAGCAAGATATTGCTGAAAGGGCCCTGATATAGCTGTCTCGTGTGCCTAGCAAACACAGAGGTGGATGCTCACAGTCAGCTATTAGATGGAACACAAGGTTCCCAAGGGAGGAGCTAGAGAAAGTACCCAAAGAGCTGAAGAGTTCTCCACCCCTATAGGTGGAAGAACAATATTAACTAACTAGTACCCCCAGAGCTCATGTCTCTAGCTGCATATGTAGCAGAAGATGGCCTAATTGGCCATCATTGGGAAGAGAGGCCCCTAGGTCATACAAACTTTATATGCCCCAGTACAGGGGAATGCCAGGGCCAAGAAGTGGGAGTGGGTGGGTAGGGGAGCAGGGCGGGGGATGCGGGAGGTTTTAGGGGACTTTCGGGATAACATTTGAAATGTAAATGGAGAAAATGTCTAATAAAATTGGGAAAAAAAAGAAAATCATAAATTTCACTTAGATTTTCCAATTTTGTGGAATACAGGCTTTTGAAATAACACCTGATTCTTGAACTTCCTCTGTATACTTTATTTTGTCTCCCATTTAATTTCTGATTTTGTTAATTTGGGTATGGTCGTTTTACTGTTGTTATTTTCGCTAAGGCTTTGCCTATCTTGTTGATTTTCTCAAGGAATCAGCACTTGGTTATGCTAATTCCTCGTAATGTTCTCATTGTTTTTGATTGATTTCAGCCCAGAGTTTGACTACATCTACTGACCTCTTGGGTGTGCTTGCTTCTATTTTTCTAGAGTTTTCAGGTATACTTTTTGATTCATTAATATGAGTATTCTCCAGTTTCTTTATGAATGTTCTTAGTGCTACGATTTTTCCTCTTACCACCTGCTTTCATTGTGTTCCATAAGTTTGGGTATGTTGTGTCCTCATTATTTATTTCTTCCCTACCCCAATGATTGTTACATAGCGAGCTGTTCGGTTTCTATGAATATGTATATATATATATACACGTTCTATTGGTTATGTTGTTGCTGAAGTCCAGCTTTAATCCATGGGGATCTGGTAGGATGCAAGGGGTTATTTCAAATGTATGATATGTGTTGAGGCTAGCTTTGTTAATTAATTTCCATAATTTGGTCAATTATGGAAAAGGTTCAAGGAGGTGCCGAGAAGCTATATTCTTTAGTGTTTGCATGAAGTGTTCTATTGGTATCTGTTAGATCCATTGGAATTATAACCTCTGTTAGCTTCATTATTTCTCCGTTTAGCTTGTCTCGATGATCTGTTCTTTAGTTAAAGTGGGGTGTTGAAGTCTCATACTATTAATATGTGGGGTTCCATGTGCAATTTAAACTTTAGCCATGTTTCTTTTACAAATGTGGATGCCCTTCATTTGGGACATAGATGTTCAGAATTAAGATGTCCTCTTGTTCGATTTTCCCTTTGATAAGTATAAAATATCCTTTCCCATTTCTTTTTATTAATTTTGCTTGAAAGTCTATTTCATTAGATATTACAATGACTACTCTAGCTGGCTTCTTGGGACCATATGCTTGGTAAATTTTCTTCCAGACTTTTACTGTAAGATAATGTCTAACTTTTTTGCTGAGATACGTTTTTTGTATACAGAAGAATTCTGTATGTTGACACTTCACCAAATTAAAAAAATAAAGTTCAATGTTCAAGTTGTACCTGGGCTGGAAAAAAAAAAGTTGTTTTCTTAAAACCATCCCAGACCATTTGGAATTACTCTATATATTTGTCTGTAATGTTCTGGCAATAGAAATGTTACTGCATGCATAATATAACTCCTCAGGGAATTTCAGGGGACCATATTATTTTAGGATCCTGTGATTTCAAGATTACAAATAAGGGATTCCTGACATATACGTGCTTTGCTAATTTAAGGTGTTTTGTTTTATTTATTTTTTTCCTGTGGTCCATAAACAAAGATACTGCTCATTGATCATCTGCATGCATTTTCACTGGGCTTCTCAGTTTCTTTCCATTACCACTGTGGTTTTTCACTTAGAGACAAGGAGACCACCAATCCCATTTGGACTCCCCAACCATCAGTAGTAGAATCTGCACATAGAGGACCCTGATTTGGACTGGAAAATGGGAGTGGCAACTGTTTGCATGAAATTCTTTTCAATACTCTTTTGTTACAGCTCTGATCTAGGTGGCATTTCCAAGTTTCACTCTGGATTTAAGTAGCATGTAGACTGAGCTGTTCTCTAAGAATCTGCACTGAAAGCCCTAGAGAAACAGCACTGCTCAGAAACAACCTACCTAGTACCTGATTGTTGTTGATTCATAGTGTTGAAATCTCTAGAAAAGTCCAAAGTATCTATCACCAATTTCATTAAACCTTCATCTAAGGGACTTCTAGGTTCTTATGTTTAGAGCTATAAGATACATTCTAAAGCTCTGGTTGACTATCCCCTCATCCTTCCCTTTGATCAGTCCTCACAGTGGACAGAGCTAATCAACTAGTCATCCATTCTTAGTTATCTCAGGGGTGTGATTCTCATTCTGGAAGTGAACTGAGTGACACAGGATATCCTATGTCACAGACAATAACAATGATGATCTCTGACTTTTATTCTAGCCATTTAAAGTCATGTGGACATGGTTTTAAGTAGAATTTTATCTCAATCTTCTGTCAACATAAAACAAAAGGACTTTCAACTCAGGGATTTAACATCTTTACTTGTACACTGGCTTTAAGAGCAAGATAAGAGAGCTAGTATAGAACCATGTGACGCGTGCCTGGTGAATTGAATTTAGTCATTAGAACCCATATGGTTGAAGAGGATAACTGACCCCTAAGTGTGTCAGTCACTTCAAGCACTCAGACACAATTGCATGCATGTTTCTATGCAGGCACAAATGATGAATAAATGTAGTCACTTAATGAAATACTTATACGCATACATATAGACATACATAAATGATGTCTCGAACATTTCAAATTTTATGCTGTATAGAATAATTATTAGCAAATCAGCTGTCCTTTGAAAACACAATGCAAACCCTAATTAAACTATTGAAGTAACAATTGAATAGCAGCTGAGAGCCAATGATCAAGGCTATTAGTAAATAAGCAGATATTTCAAATGTAGAGAGGCATGTTGGAATAAGAACTCCATCTGAGATGCATATAGGGTCCCCTCAGTCAGAAAGGAGGTCAACCATCTCTCCAACAACCTACAGGAGACTATGCTTGTAGATTAGATATAAGGAGACTTTAATTCTCTGTCATTGTGTCCTGGATTACAATATCTGCTTTAGACTTTTATCAACACCTATTCGTATATATTTGCTGTGTCAAATCCCATGCTTATCTATATTAAACAGTGAACAAATCAGGGTGACTAGCATCTGTATCACCTCAAATATGCAACATTTTTTGTGATAAAAGAATTCAAACCAGCATTCATCTGGTTCTAGGGAATAGTGTGGCTAAGGATATATAGTGACAGGAATTCTTATGTCATGGATGAAACTTGGATTTGGTCAAAGGACTTTTCTGTGACTAATAAGGCAATCAGGATGTTCTGGTTTTTTAGTCTCTATATGTTTTACAATGTTCACATCTTTGGGTTAAATCTGACTTGAATAGAGTGAACAATGTATAAATTGTGGAAAACTTTGTGCCTATGTGCTTCAAAGATATCAGTGTATTATTTTCTTTTTGATTTGCCTGTCTTTGGTTTTTAGATCAGAATTTGGAAATGTCTCTTGTTTTCCCACATTGCAGAACACAAAATTGGATCAGATGGGTCTGTTCAACTGTCTTTTTCAAATCTTCACTCAACTTCACTATCCTGTTCACATGAAGAAGTTTATGAATTTCTTTGAGGTGTTCCATTTTGATGGAATAAAGTATTTTAAAGTATTCTTACAAGTATGTAAATTTCTTCAGTGTGTGTTTAATGTGACCTTTTTCAACTCCTTTAGTAGTAATTTGTATCCTTTCTCTCTTTTTTTTTTAGTTAGCTTGACTAAAGTATTCTCAGTCTTTTAATCTTTTCAAACAATGTTCTTAATGTCTTGACTATTTTACCTTTTCATTCCTTATTCAGTAATTTCACCTGGATTATCATTATCTCTTCCTGTCTACATTTGTGTGAGTACTGATTTATCTGTTCTATTTTATTTAAATTTAATCAAATAAATCTCTTCCCAAATCCTCCACATTTCTGTACCCACACAATTCTTGTTGCTCATTATTTTCTCTGTTTTTCTCTCCTTTACGATTTCTTGTCTCCCTTTTCTCCCTCTCTGTCCTTTTCTGAAAAAGTTAAATAGAAAAACAAAAACAATAAAAAAATACATACTAAATGCCCAGGGAAAAAAATCCATGATTTCGATTTTTAAGCTATTCAAGATTTATTGTACAGTTTTTCATTTTAGACTTGTAATTTTTGATGTAGACAAGTAGTCCTATAAAATTTCCTTTTATGACTGTTTTCTCACAGTGATTTGCATATAATTTGTATTCTTTTTTCATTCAATTTGAAATGTTATTAATTACCTTCTTGATTTCTTCTTTTAACTAAATTTCCTAGTATGTTGTCTAGCACCCATGCCCTTGAGAAGGCTTTGTCCATTGTTGTGTCGTTTATAATCTGTTTCACCCATGGTGATCAAATGGAGTGCATCGTATGATTTCAACCGACAGTTGGTCTATTTTGGAGAAAGTTCTATGGGCTTCATTATAGAACATGCATCCTGTAGTTTTTCCTATGGAGTTTCTCTCCCGATGAGCTATCTATTTTGAGAATGGAATATTGAATCTGCACAGTATAATGAGTTGTCAGAACTAATTGATATAATTAACAACAATCAATCTGTTGTCATAAATATCACTTCTTTTGTAAAATTGGTTGCCTGTTATGCATGTTTATAATTGTAGCATTGCCTTATTGGATTTCTTATAATAAGTATTATAGTATTATAATAAGTTTTGATTAGTTTTAGTATGGTATCTAGATCTTGGTGGATGTTAGTTGAATTGGTGGTACAAGTCTAGACTCCTTGACTATGGGTAGAGGACAAGGTTATAGAGTGTTGCTAGTTGGGTTCATCTGCATCAGTGGGCCCCTCTATAAAAAGAGGGTTGTCAATGGTTATAGGAAGGCAGGTATGGAACATGTAATCCTTAGACAAATGCCATCTCTTTGTTTGTTTGTTTGTTTGTTTGTTTTTCTGGTGAAAGGACCTCTGATTCTGATGATATAAATTCACAAAAGAATTAGCTTGCATTTTTGTGGTGACTGATACACATTTGAACACTACTTCAAATATTTAGTAGTTAAATGTCTTACATTAGAAGTTCTCTCTGCAGATCCATGCTCATGATTCATTTCATTAGAGAATTATTAGTTCATGTTTTTAAAACAATATGAAATTTATCTTGATCACGTCTATACTACCCTTGCTAGACCAAATCTGCCTTAACCATTCACGATTACGGTATCCAACTCCTCCTGTTCTTGCTTTTTAAATTCAGTAGTAGTAATAGTTGTAATATGTATACATTAGTGAAGGTATATATATATATATATATATATATATATATATATATATATGTGTGTGTGTGTGTGTGTGTGTGTGTGTGTGTGTGTGTGTGTGTGTGTGTATGTATATGACTGATTCTAGTTGCTTACAGACAGTGATTCAGCTAGTCTGTCTAGCAATGAAAGATACAATCTGATGTAGAAGTTAAGTCCAAGTGTCTGAATGCTTCAGCTGGTCTTCAGGATACACTGGAATGCCAAAGAGGTAGACTCTAATGCCCATGAAGGAATGAACTGGCAAGCAAGAATGACAGCAAGAAAGAAAAAAAAAAATCCTTCTTGCATACCTTAATTGGGCCTTCAACCAGAAGGTGTGGCCCAGATTAATGGTGAATATTCCTACCTCAAAAAGTACAGGTTAATTTTCCTTCTTCAAAAAATTTATTGAAGAAAAATCCTTTACAAATATAGCTAGCTTCTTGAGTTTTAGTTAATTATAGATGTCAAGCTTACAACGAGCTATAGCCATCACAAGTCAATATTTATCAATTTACACACAATCCTATCTCTTATGTTTAATTTCCAAATGAAAACAAAAGCCTGGTTATAACATAACATGATATAACAGCCCAAAATATAACTCAAGTGCCTTATAAATTTTAGAATAAGAGGCAATGTGACTTAAATTATATGCTTAGTACAGGAAAATTGAACTATTTATACCACTGACATTACCTTAATTGTGTTTTATTAAAGTTACAGGAATATGGGTTGCATGTATCTTTAGCAGTAGGAAGTGGCTAAAAACAGCTGAATCAACAAAAGTCCTGTGCAGCATAGCAGTACCTCATGAAACCGTGAACCCTGGAGCACTCTGTACAAAGGGCATATATTCAACAGTTTGAAAAGTATCCTGTCCAGGTAGTACAGTAGATCTGAGTGACTTCTAGGCAGCTCAAACAGTATGTACTCCTTCTAGAATTTCAGCTTGCCTCTAGAGCATACAGGCAAATCAGTTGCTTTGAGAGTATCTCTCAGCAGTCCTTACACTTATATATGCTCCTGAAGGGAGGGTCTTAGTGAATCTAGTCAAATTAAGTTGTTGCCTGATTTACTGAGTTTTTCACTTCCTAAGCTTACAAAGCTGCACTGACAAATCGAATGGTTTACCTCCCCTTAGAGCATCCTGGGGTTTCTCGTCCCTTTCAACATTCTGTCCTGAACAAGCCTCACTCCTAGCAAATTCTGGTGGTACACATTCCTTTCAACATCCCACACTTAAAGCGCATCCCCCTAATGATCTCAGAAGAAACTACCAAACAACAGCCCTTCTCCCACCTGATGGCAATATGTTGGCTGCTTTGACTGTATTCAGGTTTTGTCCAGGTACCCATGGTCGCTGGGACTTCAAAAATTCAACACTCACATTCTGTGAGAAGAAAGTGAATCACAGCATTGTGCTTGGTCCATTGGATTTTGTGTTTCTTATAAGCTCTTTCTGTGGTATTGTTCAAGGCCATTTTGAGATGAGCACATTGAATTCCTTTACTCTGAGTGGTCTGACCCCTAAATTAACCAGTGCCCTTTACAAAAAGAAACTTCTTTAAAAAAGACTGAGACCATTGCTACCATGGAAAACATATATTTTGAGGAAAGATTGATAACATAATAACTTAATAAATCAATAGTGAATAGATAGGCTTCTAGAGACTGAACCTCCAAGCTATGGGCCTTAAGCAATTTACAGTACCAGGCAAGAATTCTCTCTTGTGTGGTTGGCCTCAAGTTCAATTAGAAAATACCTATTTCTCAGTAACAGCCATACTACTCTTTTGTCAGTTAGCACATCTTGTATGGAAGACCATAACTGTAGCAAACTGTATGCATAGCTGGGTGAGATTTTTGGTGAATCTTCTCCTTTGGAAGTACACATACTACATTCTAAAACAATGAATCTAGACAGAAGAGAGGAAGTGTGTAGTTCTGGTTCCAGGAAAACATTATTATGCTCAGGAGCCAGAGTTCTTATGCAGATCCTACCAGAGATGACCACCCAGGCTGAGTTTATATCCAACTGAAAGTCGTTTTTCCAACCTACTGGAACTAAACTCAAATATTCAGAACATAAGTATAGCCTCAACCATTTAGAACAGAATGCCTTATTAAGTTTTATTTTTAAAGACAGGGTTTCTCTACTTAATAACCCTGGCTGACATAGAACTTTCTTGGCAAACCAGACTTGTCTTGAACTCACAGAGATCTACCTGCCTCTGCCTTCCATGTGCTGGGATTAAAGAAGTGTGCCACCATCACCCCGCTTCTAGAGGGAAAGGCTTTTAAAGGCCAAAGACCACATGCTGGTATCTCCCTCTGAAGCTGTAGAAGGGGAGATGCGCAAACAGGCCCTTTAACAGATGCTAAGCCTAGTTAACTAGGGCATCTTTTTTAAAATTAATTTCATTTATGTATGTATTCATGTATTTAATGTATTCACTTTGCATCCTGCTTAATGCCCCTCCTACATAACCCTTCCCCTATCCACCCTCCTATTCTCCTATGAGGAGGTGGGGGTCCCATGGGTACCCTCTCACTCTGGCACTTCAAGTCTCTGGAAGGTTATGTGCTTCCTATCCTATTGAGGCCAAACAAGGCAGCCCAGGTAGAAGAACCTATTCCATGTCAGGTTCTTAGAATAGAACTGAATAACTTTCCATGGGATTCTCCATCAAGGAAATAAGATTCTAATCGAACCTGAAATGGTCTCAGGAAGAGTTCAGGATGGAAGAACCTCTGAAGTCACTTTCTCTGTCACAAAATGTGTGGTGTTTTCCCTTTTAGGGAATATTTTGTGAAATTTTATTGGTGTGAGTGTTTTAAGTACTGCTTCCATCCCACTTGTTACTATGGATCTCAATAACTACTTTGTCTCATTTAGGGAAGTCATATGTGTCCACACTCATCCATTTATTAAGACTGTACCTTGTATTCGAATGTATTGTTCATATGTGAGAGTTGAGGAATTCATGAATTATGTTGATGTTTGTTTTAAGAGCTTGCTTTCGATCTAAATATTAAATAATATGTGTCTTGGTTGAGGGTTGTGATGATGCTGCTGCTGCTGCTGCTGCTGCTGCTATGCCTGCAAATGGTAAATTATGAACCTCAAGATCTGATTGCCAAGATGAACAGATTCTCATGTACTCCAGACATTACTGTATAAACCCTGCTCTCCTATTTAAAGCTATTGTTAAGTAAAAGAGGATACAGCCAATTACTGTGGAGAATAGGGGTGGGCAGAGTTTTTGTTAATAATCCATGGTCACAGGTCAGGACCAGGAGGAAAGAGCAGAGGAGGAAGGAAAGAAGACAACAGGAGAAACAGAAAGGTCTCCATGAGGCTAGATGGGTCGTGAACATGTAGCCAGGAGAAGTAGACCCTGAGGACAAGCTGGTGGAGCAGTAATAACCCTGCTGAGACTCAAACAGCAAGTATTTGGGGAGCACACCAAGGGAATTATCCAGTCTAGCATATATAATAGTCTATTAGAGGTAATTCATCCATTAATTGTGAAAATCTGATTTTAAAAATCCATGGGACTCTGCCTTGATTATTAGGGGCTGGCCAGGACATATTAATAGCTAAAGGAGTAATAAATACCATTTACAAGTCTCCCCACTCTCATTCTGGTACTGTGGCCAAGGATTTCTGTATTTGTATATATACTTTCAAAAAACAAAGCACCTGTTATGATGTTGTTATTTCTACCTGTTTAACATCTGGCCAGTCTTTCTTTAAAAATATTTTTATTAGATTTTTTTTTCATTTACATTCAAATGCTATTTACATGAATATTAAATTCATTTACATTCAAAGCCCCCTATACCCTCCCCCTCTGCCCTGCTCCCCAACCCACCCACTCCTGCTTCCTGGCCCTGGCATTCCCTTGTACTGGGGCATATGATCTTCACAAGACCAAGGGTCTCTCCTCCCACTGATGGTCGACTAGGCCATCTTCTGCTACCTATGCAGCTAGAGACACAGCTCTGGGGGTACTGGTTAGTTCATATTGCTGTTCCTCCTAAAGGCTAGTTCTTTGGGTACTTTCTCTAGCTCCTTTACTACAGGCCCCGTGTTCCTTCCAATAGATGACTGTGAGCATCCACTTCTGTATTTGCCAGGAACTGGTATAGCCTCACAAGAGAGAGCCATGTCAGGGTCCTGTCAGCAAGCTCTTTCTGGCATATGCAATAGTGTCTGGGTTTGGTGGTTTTTGTCCAGTCTTAATGACTTCATTCCATCATTGAATTTAGACTTTGGATTTTTTTTTGATGGCATTAATGTATTTGTTTGTTGTTGTTGGTTTTATCTTTGTTTAGTTTTTTTAGAGTTCTCTCTGGTTTCTTAGTACATACAGTTACAGGCATAAACTTCCATATTAAGATTGCTTTCATTATATTCTGTAGGTTTGGGATGTCTTATTATCCCATTTCTTTCTTGATGTCATCAATGATCCTATTCGTTTCTCCTTTGATAACAGCTTTACTGTTTTCCTGTAGAGATATTCACTGGCTTAGTAAAGTCATTTACAGATCTTGCTTCTTGGAAAATGAACAAAAAAACAAAAAACACGTTTACTGCACATTATCTTCATTATTTTCTTACATGAAGTTTCTATACTGGGGATTCTCATCTGCATTCTTACCCAAGCTTCAAGAGACAAATTTTGATTGAATCATTTAATTTGCTGACATTTAGGTTCTTGAGTTTTCGTATAATATAGGTGAACAGTTCTCAAATTATTGGTTACTACTCCTTTAACAAGCTTCTACCTCCAAAAAATGTGGCAAAATTGCTGTTATGAAGTAACATCAAAAAGAATTTTGTGGTTGGGAGGTCACCATAACATGAGGAACTGTATTAAAGCATTAGAGTGTTGGAAAGGTTGAGAAAAGTAAACCTAAACAATAATACTATTGCTAAAAGTATATCTAACAAAAAGATCTTCCTCCTCCTACTTCATATTGAAACTTTACTTAATTGAGTTACTTCTGTTATCAATGTACAAAACCTTTGTGTTTGGGGAGGTCTTATATGTCAACTATTGATCTTTTCTGAGCAATCAGTCTAGTTGAGGAAGTCCTTAACTATGTGCCTTAAAGGTTATTCCCTACTTTTTCCTACATTAGTTGTAGAGTTTTAGGCACTGCAGGGAAACTTTGATCCACTTGAAGTGAGGCTTTTTGTTGGTTCGTTTGTTTGTTTGATTGATTGATTGATTGATTTTTATTTTGATTTTTTTATGAACTCTGAACCATAAAGGTAGATTTTCCTTGTAAATCATTGTTTACAAGCATTGTTCCTTAGTTCTCAGCAATGTTTGTTGAAGATTTAAATTTTTGTTGAAGTGTTGTGACTTGTGTACCTATGTCAACATAAAGTGTCTCTAGTTATGGGAGTATATCTTTGAATTCTCTGTAGCATTAGTATAAAAGCCTGTTTGTCTCTTATCACCAGGGTGTTTTTGTTATATTGGCTCTATGAGATAACATTCAACAATCGCTGAATGAATAATGGTAACATTGATAGGTTTTTTTTTTTGTTATGAATAAAACTTTTATTTACATCCTGTATCTAGAAGCAGATTAAGTGTATAATCATATTTTAGAAAGCAATATATATCTTAATTAGATAATTTCTTCATTTACATTTCAAGTGTTATCCCATAAGTCCCCTATACCCTCCCCCTGCCCTGCTCCCCTACCCACCCACTCCCACTACTTGGCCCTGGCATTCCCCTGTACTGGGGCATATAAACATTGCTAGACCTAGGGCCTTTATTCCCCAATAATGGCCAACTAGACCATCTTCTAATACATATGCAGCTAGAGACATGAGCTCTGGGGGTTCTGATTAGTTCATATTGTTGTTCCATCTATAGGGTTGCAGAACCCTACAGCTCTTGGGTACTCTCTCTAGCTCCTACATTGGGGACCCTGTGTTCTGCCCTATAGATGATTGTGAGCATCCACTTCTGTATTTGTCAGGGACTGTCAAAGCCTCACAGGAGACAGCTATATCAGGGACCTTTCAGCAATATCCAGCTGGCGTTTACAGTAGTGTCTGCATTTGGTGGCTGATTATGTGATGGACCTCCCACTCTCTGGATGATCCATCCTTTCATTTTAGCTCCAAACTTTGTCTCTGCACATCCTTCCATGTATATTATAAAGCCTATTCTAGAGAGGAATGAAGTATCCACACGTTGGTCTTTTTTGATTTTCTTGTGTTTTGGAAATTGTATCTTTGGTATTCTAGGTTTCTGGGCTAATATCTGCTTACCAGTGAGTGCATATTACGTGACTTCTTTTGTGACTAGGTTATCTCACTCAGGATGATATCCTCCAGATACAACCATTTGCTCAAAATTTTCATAAATTCATTGTTTTTAATAGCTGAGTAGTACTCCATTGTGTAAATGTACCACATTTTCTGTATCCATTCCTCTGTTGAGGGACATCTTGGCTCTTTCTAGCTTTTGGCTATTATAAATAAGGCTGCTATGAACATAGTGGAGCATGTGTCCTTGTTACCAGTTGGAATATCTTCTGGGTATATGCCCAGTAGAGGTATTGCTGGATCTTTCGGTAGTACTATGTCCAGTTTTCTGAGAAACCGCCAGACTGATTTCCAGAGTGATTGCACCAGCTTGCAATCCCACCAGCAATGAAGAAGTGTTCCTCGTCACATCCTCACCAGCATCTGCTGTCACCTGAATTTTTGATCTTATCCATTCTGACTGGTGTGAGGTGGAATCTCAGGGTTGTTTTGATTTGCATTTTTATGATGATTAAGGATTTCGAACATTTTTTAAGGTACTTCTCAGCCCTTTGGCATTCTTCAGTTGAAAATTCTTTGTTTAGCTCTGTACCCCATTTTAATGGGGTTATTTGAATTTCTGGAGTTCAGCTTCTTGAGCTCTTTATAAATATTGGATATTAGCCTCCTATCAGATTTAGGATTGGTAAAAATTCTTACCCAATCCATTGGTGGCTTTTTTGTCTTATTGACAGTATCTTTTGCTTTACAGAAGCTTTGCAATTTTATAAGGTCCCATTTGTCGATTTGTGATCTTACAGCACAGGCCACTGGTGTTCTGTTTAGGAATTGTACCCCTGTGCCCATATCTTCAAGGGTTTTTCCCACTTTCTCCCCTATGAATTTCAGTGACCATAAATTTTTATACAATTGATTTCCAAATAATGTGCAAGAATTTACTATAATTCAATTATAAATCAAAGCACATATTAAATTGGTGGACTTTGGATAATTCATTCTGTGGTATTCTCAGTACAAACAGTATACACCTGATTTGAAACATACAAAGTGTAAACTACAGCAATCTAGGTATTAATTTCATGGCATATCAACTCTGAGACTTCCTTACCCCAAAATGTAATATTGATGTTTTATTAGGTAAACCTTTTATTTGTTTGGTAGTTTGGTAGTTTGTTTGTTTGGTTGGTTGGTTGATTGGGTTTGGTTTTTGCATGCTGTCTTAGTTAGGATTTCTATTGTGAAGAAACACCATGAACATAGCTTATAAAGGAAAATATTCAATTGGGACTGACTTACAATTTCAGAGGTTTAGATTATTATTTTGATGATTGGAAACACTGCAGCATGAAGGTAAACATGGGGCTGGAGAAGCTGAGTGTTCTACACCTTGATCCACAGACAGCACAAGTGAAAGCCTAGCTTGAGTTCCTGAGACCTGAAAACCTGCCCCTACACTAACACACTTCCTCCAACAAGGATACAACTCCTAGCAGTGCCAATCATTCAAACAGATGAGTCTATGGGTCCATTACTATTTCAACCACCATACATGGTAACTGCATTTTATGATATAACTAGCAGTTCCTTCAAATGGAGTATACTTTGCACATAGACGATGGTAGACAGCAGAGAGCACAATGTTCTACTACTCAGGGAACCATCACACTGAAAAATCATGCTGATGTTTGTCATTCCTTAGCAATATGAGAGGAAGTATAGCTATGAGGACATCATGTTCTTGAGTTTCTGGACTCTATATCTTCCAGGCAATAAGTTTATTCTATTTAGTAATACAGTGGGATTTTTTAGGGTTTTTTCTCTTTTTTATTAGATATTTTCTTTATTTACATTTCAAATGGTATCCCCTTTCCTACTTTCTCCACCAAAAATACCTTATCCCCTCCCCCTTCCCCCTGCTCACGAACCCACTCACTCTTGCTTCATGGCCCTGGCAATCACCTATACTGGGGTATAGAACCTTTACAGGACCAAGGGACTCTCCTCCCAATGATGACCAACTTTTGTTACCTTATGATACCATTATAGAAAATTGTGTAAGAGTGAAAACACCAGGTCAGTTTTGTGCTATTGGAAACAACATGTTCTAGCATCTAAATGAACAAGATTTGGAAATACAAGCAAGGGCATACTGCAGAAGGAAGGGTCACCAGAGAGCTGTGGCACATGCCTTTAATCCCAGAACTGGGGAGGGAGAGGTAGGCAGATCTCTGAGTTTCAGGACAGCCTGGTCTACAGAAGGAAGGCTATGACAGAGAGGAACAATCAGAGAAACTGTCTTAAAAGAACAAACCAAACAAACAAAACAAAAACAAAAATGGAAAAGGAAGAAGAGGAGGAGGAAGAGAGTTGAAGAGGAGGAAGAAAAGGAAGATAAAGAGGAGGAAGAGGGAGAGGAGGAGGAGCAAGAATCAAAGAAGAACACCTTTATGAGCCAAACTTCATTTTCAACAGAAAAATTTTAAATACTTTCAAATTTCATTCAATTCCAGCCACAATGGACAACACTGATAAAAGAAAATATAGCACTTGCTAACAACAATGAGGTAATGGGAAAAATTATTTACTCCTGGTAAGAGTATAAACTAGTTCAGCCACTAAGGAATCAGAATAGGGATTCCTCGCAAGTAAGAGAAGAGATTTACTCCAAGATATATCTATCTGAACCTTGAGCATATAACCAAAGAACTCAACACTTCAGTGGAGAGATAATTATTCATCCATGTTCACAGCTTCCCTATTCATAACAATCAGAAAAGGCAAGGAACCCCAATGACCATCATTTTACAACAAGATAATGAAATGTAATACATTTAGGCAGTGGATGATTATTCAACTATTAAGAAACCTGGAGTTTGCATGTAAGTTGATGGAACTAGAAATAATCATTCAGAGGAGGGTAAGACAAACATTGAATATTTCTCTTAGAAGTAGATGTTACTATTTTGGGTTTTACTATTTGTGTTTCATTTATGATACACATTGAGGTTAGCTGTCTAGTAAGGAATGAAGGAACAATAGAAGATCTTCCCAGGAAAAAAAATTATACAATATAGAATTACTAAGAAATGAAAAGAGTATTAGAGCAGGATGATTAATAGTGATGGATGATGGGATGACTGCCTAAGGGAGAAATGTGAGGTGGAATATCTAATAGTGAAGAAATTAGGAAAGCCATAGAAGCATGGGAATGAGCCTGTGTGTGTGTGTGTGTGTGTGTGTGTGTGTGTGTGTGTGTGTATAAAGAGAGAGAAAGAGAGAGAGAGAGAGAGAGAGAGAGAGAGAGAGAGAGACAGGGGAAAGGGGAGAGAGAAACTAGGAAAGTAATTTAAAATATATATACTATGGAGGATATAATCCTTAGTAAGATAACCCAATCACAAAAGAAGTCATTGGATATGCGCTCACTGATAAATGGATAATAGCCCAGAAACTTAGAATACCCAAGATACAATTTGCAAAACACAAGAAAATCAAGAAGGAAGACCAGCGCGTGGATACTTCATTCCTCCTGTGACTAGGAAACAAAATACCCATGAAAGGAGTTACAGAGACAAAGTTTAGAGCTAAGACGAAAGGATGGACCCTATAGAGACTACCCCACCAGGGGGGATCCATCCCATAATCAGTCATTAAACTCAGACACTATTGCATAGGAGAGCTAGTGCCTAGTTAAGGGAACCTGATATAGCTGTCTCGTACAGAAGTGGTTGCTCATAATCATCTATATGATGGAACACAGGGCCCACAATGGAGAAGCTAGAGATAGAACCCTAGGAGCTGAAGGGTTCTGCAACCCTAGAAGAGGAACAACAATATGAACTAACCAGAACCCTCAGAACATGTGTCTCTAGCTCTACATGTAGCAGAAGGTGGCCTAGTCGGCCATCATTGGTTGGAGAGGCCCCTTGCTATTGTAATCTTTATATACCCCAATACAGGGGAATGCCAGGACCAAGAAGTGGGAGTGGGTGGGCAGGGGAACAGGGCGGGGGGAGGGAGGGAACTTTCAGGATAACATTTGAAATGTAAATTAAGAAAATATCTAATAAAAACTAATTGAAAAAATATATAATATGTATAAATATATTTTTAATGGAGAAACAATGAATATATGAAATTCCTAGGCAAATGGATGGAACTGGAGGGTGTCATCCTGAGTGAGGTAACCCAATCACAAAAGAACTCACATAACATGTACTCACTGATATGTGGATACTAGCCCAGAAGCCTAGACTACCCAAGATACAACTTACTAAACACATGAATCTCAAGAAGAATGAAGTTCAAAATGTGGT
>LR749741.1:1673499-1751989 GCA_902729485.2 Mus minutoides | reverse complement strand
TTAGAATTAAGAACAAAGCACACAATGAAGGAGTTACAGAGATCATGTGTGAAGCTGAATCAAAAGGATGGACCAACCAGTGACGGCGGCTGCCAGGGATCCCTCCCATAATCAGCCACCAAAATAAACACTATAGCATATGCCAGCAAGATAAGGCTGAAAGGGACCTGATATAGCTGTCTTGCGGGAGGCTATACCAGTGCCTGGTAAACACAGAAGTGGATGCTCACAGTCAGCTATTAGTTGGAACACAGGACTCCCAAGGTAGGAGCTAGAGAAAGTACCCAAGGAGCGGAAGGGGTCTTCAACCCTCTAGGTGGAAGAATAACATGAACTAACTAGTTCCCCCTGTGCTTATGTCTCTAGCTGCATATATGGAAGAAGATGGCCTAGTTGGCCATCATTGGGAAGAGAGGCCCCTTGGTCATACAGACTCTATATGCCCCAGTACAGGGGAATGCCAGGGCCATTACGTGGGAGGGGGTGGGTAGGGGAGCAGGGCGGGGACGCGGGAGGGTAAGGGAAAATTTCTGGATAACATGTGAAATGTAAATGAAGAAAATATCTAATAAAGAGAAAAAAAATGAAAAGAAAAAAAAAAAAAAGAAAGTGAGAGACTATGCCACAACTTACACTACCTAATAGAACCTTCAGTACCTAGAATGGATTACATCTTTTTAGGTGTGTGCTGAAGACATCAATCACTACAGAATATTGCTAATGCTACTGGATATGAGCTACAACCAATGAAAAGTCACTATTGACATTGATAGCATATACATATGGCATATAGCATAGAGAAATCTAGATGATAGTAAACTGGAGACTTCAATCTCCCGGCAAGCTTATATATAATATATAATATATGATATATGATATATGATATATGATATATGATATATGATATATGACATATGACATATAACATACAACACATAATATAATATATAATATACAATATACAATATACAATATGTAATATATAATATATAATATATAGTATATAGTATAATGTATAATATATAATATATAATATATAATAAATATATATTTAATGTGCAATATTTGCTTCCAGAATAAAGATGATAATAATCTTACCCAGATGTAACATAACTATGCCAAGCTGTAGTAATTGACTGCTTATACAATGCTCATGGATGCAATAGTGAAAATCATGGTGTGAATGTTCAAAGGCTCACCAATCCAATTCTGGCTGAATTTAAGGTAATCCTCAGGATATGGAACCCATGTTTCTCTTGTTTATATTTAGACTAAGTCATATGGCCTAGTGGTATATCTACAACTATTCTAATTAATGAATATTACAAGAAAATGACTTCTAATGACATATTGCTATACTCATGGATGAGACTATAACTCAGCTTTCATCAAAGAAGCTACTTTAATGGATTGTGAATGACAGAGACCACCCTAAACAATACACAGAAAGTGAGAGACCTTGGGGAGTTCGGCGCTAAACACAATGTCTTTATCAAAACCCTCCCCTCAACACTCAGAGATTATTGTGGAAAAGGAAATATAAAGATTTTATTATCCAGAGGTGGATGGTTAAGGAAACAGTATTTTCCTGACTTACAAGACAGACACAGATAATAACTCAAACATACACAAACACACACACACACACACACACACACACACACACACACATTGAAAAAAATTACCTGTTCAAATTCAATCCATTCAGCATCCCAATAGAAGGAGAGTGGACTCAAAGTGTTACCAATAGATAAACATGATCAAACTATATAGTATGAAAAAAAAAACCTTCAAATATGAAGTCTTAAAAGATCTACTCCAAGCCAGAAATCTATATGCAAGAGATAAAATTACAGGGAAAGGAAAAGCTGGTTTGCTTCAATAGGTGAAACTGTGAATTCTAACCCCACAGACTCATTTGTGGGCATATGCAATGATCACACATAACTAGCTTACAGTAAATGAAATATAGGTTTTTCAGTGTTGTTGTTGTTGCTGCTGCTGCTGCTGTTGTTAAATTTCTTGTTATTTTCCTTTATTTTAAGGTAGCAAGAAAACACAAATTTGGGTGGGTTGGAATGGGGTGATGGATCTGGGTGAATTCCTGGATGAAAAGGAATGTATTAAAATATAAAGTACAAAGGTCTCAAAGAAAAAAAACACATGAAGGTTCAGTGAAGTACAATGGCAAGTCATCAAGCACACATACTTTACCAATATTAAGCATCATATACATAAGTCCTGACCATTTTCTAATCAACCTGTGAAATGCACTACTCACAGATTGGTGTTTTCTCAGTTATAAGTTAGCCCACTGTCAGGGAAATTCCCCTACACTGGTTCTAAGCCCTCCTCGTCCAAATTCATCTCATACATTAGCTTGGATAACAGTTGTATGACATAGACAATGCTTCTACATGTGCAGGTGTTCAATGTTCCTGGGATATTCAGATCTGAGAAAGATAAAACTCATAGCACATAATTAATTTCTTAAAAATACACTTTAAAAGCAGTGGAATTATTTTCTACAATGTTAAGTGCTTTGAGCATTCCTTATTATGGTCAATACTAAATAAAATGGAACCGTGATTATAATATGAACAAAACAGAGAGTTCTGGTGATTTTACAGTATATGAGGAGAAATATAAGTTTGGAAATGAGATTTTCTCACACCAGAGACACTAGAGTAGAATATATAAGGAGAAAGAAGTTGGACTTACTGACATGAAAGTGGAAACCAAATAACTTTGGTTGATGTGGTAGAGGAACAATTGGGAAGAATCTCATCAGTTGCCAGGTTCTGTGAAAGGAGAGGCCTCTGTTGCTAGGCAAATGAATCTAGAACTTACTCCATGAGAGACAACTGAAGGATTTATATTCTCTTGTGCATTCTCAAACAACAACCTTTGCTCCTGAGATAGGATGTAAAAATGCTTTTTGAGCAAGACAATAACAAGAAAAGGACTTATTCATCACTTCACCTGATGGTAAGCCTTTAGAATATTTAGTAAAGAATAGAAGCACAAATAATTAGTAGGTGAACATACATAACTCGATATCTGGCAAAGTTTTTATGTTTGAGGATGAAATTTATTTTCTCTAAATATTTCCACTCTCTTCTATTTTGTTCTGGTAACTTTAAAGTTTTTAGTTTTATTCACTATATCCTAAATTATTAGAAATCTATAAATAAATTTGATGAAGTTTTAGGAGGAAAGGGTAAGGTAAAATCTGATGTCTGAGAGCCAAGGTCAAATCTAGGCTGTAATAGTTGTACCAAATTATAGATTTTTTTAAAATATATTTTTCACTCAAGTTGTGGATGCTAAAATCATTGTGTACAGTAATGAATGACCGAGCTTGCTCAATAATTATTGAAGTTTGGTTTTTAACCTATCTATTACTATAGTTTGAGTCATTAATTTTGACATACTTTCTTGATAAAATGCAAAAAAAAAAATGTTGAATTGTTAGTGACTAATTCTTTCCTTTGTTCCAGAACTAAACTTTTTATAATAATTATCAAATCTAAACCAAAATATTTTTGGATAGTCATCAGCATCTCAATGTTTGAATCAGAGTTTCATTATAATGCCTTTTTACTATGTTTTTCCCATATATACTTTTAGCACTGTATATATTGGTGCATCTTGTTCCTTAATTATTTCTTCAAAATAATAATACACTAAAGAACAGACAAGAGAGAGAAAGAAAGCATATTTGGTAAAATGTATGATGCAAAAGCATACAGACAAGATAAGGAATTTCCAAAACATATACAAAATGTTTTATTAGTTGTCAGTTATTGCAATGACAGCCATGAGAAGGAGTATATATGGAGATGTCTCAGAATTGGTGGTGAGCCATTCTTCCTTGTTTAGAAAGTACCATGTCAGTGACCACCTCTGTGCTGAGAACCAAGTTGAATGATGGCCTAGGAATGAAATCCAAACCTTAATGATAGTCCTCTCTAAACACAGAAAGGCACACACACACAAACACATATACACTCAGACACATAAGCACACATGCTTATATACATACAATTTTTACACATACAAACACTAAATAAATAAAATGCTAAACTTTAAAAGTAATGGCAAAAACAAGGTATCTAGGATCTTAGGAATAACTAGTCAGGATAAACTCACTTTTACCCATGATTCAACTTGGACACGAGGTTCATGTTAAAGCTGTTGCATACACTCACATGCAATAATATTAAAACAAACATATGAAAAGGAAAAGGAGAATAATTCTCAGCCTGAGAAAGATTACTGGTACTGACAGCAGAAACAAGTCATTGACAGAAAGAAACAGGCAAATGTCCTCAAAGAAGGACAGCTGAGGAGGAGAGTTACAACTCAGAATATGAAAGTAATGACAACCTTAATGTTTAGTTGATGAAATCTACAGTGACTGTTGAGGAAATATGAAAAATTAAAACCTTCTGAGACAATTATTATTGTTTTATTAAATAGGACTACTTTAGAAATATATTTACAGAAGGCCACCAAAGAGTATACTGTCATATTTAAGGACACACAGAAGCAGATTGCTGAAACATCTTGGAACAAAACTAACTGATTTTAACCCATTCTCTTCAATTATGCCATCTAACTTAACTTGACCAAGATTTACCAATTGCTATGTTTGCCCTTATTTGCCTGTCTCTTTTAGTCCTGCCTCTCTTATGACTCAACTCTGTCAGAAGACACCACTGCTGCCTGCAACCACACAAAGTGAAGACTGGGACAGCAAGGATTTCTCAAGCTTTTCCTTGGCTCTCTAATAGGATATAATGACTGGGGCTAAGGCCCTGGTCCATAAAAGGAACATGTTCCTTGAGTTCTGCCTGTGGAAGGTGTTCTTCTTCTCTGCATGGTCACCAATTGGACATGCTAAGTACAGTAGCCTTCCAGAAGTAGTGATACCCTTGAGGGTCACTGTCATTAGCAGAAATAACATTTCACCAGGTTGGCTGACCTATAGCCTGAACATTGAGGGGCAGAGGCACATAATCACTATGAAACCCAAGAAAAACTTAATATCCAGAAACTTCTTATTATTCACCTATAGTGACCAAGGTGATCTCCTTGAAGAACAGCCTTTTGTGCAGAATGACTGCTACTACCATGGCTACATGGATGAAGACCCAGAATCGCTGGTCATTGTCAACACCTGTTTTGGGAGTTTGCAAGGCATACTAGAGATAAATGGCACAACTTATGAAATCATGCCCAAGAGCTCAGCGTCAACATTTGAACATCTGGCTTACAAAATGGACAGTGGGGAGTCAGAATCATCTCCTATGAGATGCGGGTTATCAGAAGAGGAAATAGCACGACAAATGAAGCTTCGAGAAAGCAACGACTCCACACTTTTACAAATCCCCTATGAGAATCGGTGGACCCATCACAGGATTATTGATTATTTTGTAGTAATAGATCATAATCAATATGTTCATAGAAATAACAATACCACAAGTTGTATTCAAGATATGTTGCAAATAATCAATGGACTAAATGGTTATTATCTTCAAATACAGACTGATGTGGTTTTAACCAAACTTGAAGTGTGGAGTGAAAAAAACCATATCAATGTAAAACAACATTTATCTGAAGTCCTTATTGATTTCTGCACTTGGAAGCTAAACGTCATGACTGGCAATCATGTTAGACATGATATCGTACACCTTTTAGTCAGACAGGGCTATGGAAGGCATTTAGGGTTAGCTTTTGTAGGTTCAGTTTGTTTTACTAATAATTGTGGAGTTAACAGTTTTGTTAATAATGATAGACTGTTAGAGATGTCATTCACTATAGCACATGAGATGGGTCATAACTTGGGTATGCTGCATGATGAAAGTACATGTACTTGTGGAAGAAAAAGGTGCATAATGGCCCCAAATAAATCGCTTTCCCCAAAATTCAGCAACTGTAGTTATGAAGAAATGTTTTCAGTTGTTACCACCAAAAGTTGCTTATATGATATTCCAGAAGCACTAGTAACAACCCTGACCATGTGTGGGAATAAGTTGGTTGAAGAAGGAGAGCAGTGTGACTGTGGGAACACTGAATCCTGTTTAAAAGATCCATGCTGTAGCAGCGACTGTGTTCTCAAACCTGGTGCTCAATGTGCTTTTGGACTTTGTTGCAAAGATTGCCATGTCCTTCAAACAGGCACCGTGTGTAGACAAGAGAAAAATGAGTGTGACCTTCCAGAGTGGTGCAATGGAATTTCAGCTGAGTGTCCAGGAGATGTGTATAAAGCAGACGGAATCCCTTGCAGTGGTGGTGGTTATTGTTATAAAAGAGCATGTCATCAACGTGATGAGCAGTGTCGTAAGATTTTTGGCAGTGGAAGTAGAAGTGCAGATGAAATTTGCTACATGGAAATGAACAAACTGGGTGACCGTTTCGGGAACTGTGGCAATGATAGCTCTACATATAGAAGATGCCAACTCGCTGATGTACTCTGTGGGCGAATTCAGTGTGAGAATGTGAGAGAACTTCCCCAAAGGAGAAACCATGATACAGTGCATTATATTCAATTCAGTAACATCACCTGCTGGACTATGGACTATCATTTTGGGATCACCATGGATGATGTTGGAGCAGTGAGTGATGGCACAGCTTGTGGTCCAGACCATATTTGTGTTGACAGAAAGTGTGTCAGCAAGTCTGTTCTGGAAAGTAATTGTACACCACAGTTATGCCATATGCAAGGGGTCTGCAATAATAAAGACCACTGCCATTGTATTGACACATGGAGACCACCATACTGTCAACTACGTGGCCGTGGAGGTAGTATAGACAGTGGACCACCCCCATTGCCTTTATCTCATTCCAAATGGATTATGTACCTCCTATTTCTTTTAGCTGGGTGTATTGTTATCATTTTTTTATTTTCTTTTTATAAGTTAAGAAAAAAATCCTAAAATAATCTGTGCCAGACTCAGAATCTAGTGATAAACTTCTTACCTGGATAAAAACAGAATTTTAGGTCTACTGAAAAACTTGCAAAATGTGAAAAAGAACATGCCACACACAAAAAAAACCAAAAATATTAATAAATTTGTAATATAAATCTTACTTCATTTATTTGTGTATTCTTTTTAACATCTCTTACTCCCTATCCCTCTTCCCCTCCCTTTCTCTTGCTCTCTCTGTCTCTCTCTGAGTGTCTCTGTCTCTCTCTCTGCACACACACACACACACACACACACACACACACACACACACACACACAAGCAGGTACCAGTATATTTATGTGAAATCCCAGGTCAGAAGTTCTGCATCCTCTACTTTGCTTTAGGATCAAAAGCATTCACCAACATGTTAAAGAAAGTCCTATACAGTCAGAATTTCATTTCTTCAATTTTGACCTGTTACTCATAGAGTTGGTTTCTGTCTTCTGTAAACATGGGTCCAACCCATGGGCCTCTGTGTGTGTTTCTTGGCATTTGGTGTCTCTCAGCTTAAAAGCCCTTCCCTCTTTTCATTCTGCTTTTTCATGGAAAGAGTGGGAGCATCCAATCCCATTTCTTCATGGCAATTCTTGTCCACTAAAGGTTGGCCCTAGCAGAGCCAGAGTGAGTTTGGAAATCGGAGAGAACAGTGTGAGGTTCCTCGATTGGTTGCTGTAGTCTCAGACCTTTAAATGCTTCTCAGCCATTCAAGATTTCTCTGAGGAGAGTTTTCAGCTTTAGGCCTGTACTCCATTTTTTAATTGGGTTATTTGGATTCTTTGTCTTAACTTCTTAAGTTCTTTAAATATTTTGTAGTTTATCTTCTGTCTGCAGTAGGGTGATTGAAGATCTTTTCCAAATATGTAGACTCTCATCTGGTCCTACTGATGGTATCCTTTGACTTACAGAAGTTTTTCAGTGTCATGAAGTCCATTTATTTATTATTTGATCTGCTTTTAATTAGTTTTATTTACTTATTCCCTTTACAACCCACTATCAGCCCTCATTCCCTGACATTATGCCTTCATCCAAGTAATCCTGCAAATGCCCCTCCCCCTCTTGCTTCCCCTCTTGCTTTAAGAAGGGGGAAGTCAGGCTCTGGGTGTCCACCACCCACACATACCAAGTCACTGTGGGACTAGGCACATCCTTTCTCACTGAGGCCATATACGGATGTCCATTTAGTGGCACAGGATCCACAGGCAGAGAGGGAAGGAACAAACTCAGATTCAGCACCTACTCGGGTTGTTTGGGGGAGCTGTAATGCCTAAGACACTGGTGTTTGTTCAGCAAGTTGTCAGCAAGATGTCAGCAGACATCCAATTAGACCAGCAGCATTTTTTGAAGATGTTCTCGCTTTTCCATTGGATGGTTTTGGCTTCCTTGCAAAAATTCAAGTGTCAATTCACATTGATTTCAGGGTCCTTAATTAGATTCTATTGATCAACCTGTTTCTAGAGCAAAATCTTGCAGTTTTTATTACTATTTCCCTGCAGTTAAAATTTTTTTCTTTTTCTTTATTAGATATTTTCTTTATTTATATTTCAAGTGTTATCCAGAAAGTTCCCCATACCCTCCCCCATCCCGCCCTGCTCCCCTACCCACCCCCTCCCACATAATGGCCCTGGCATTCCCCTGTACTGGGGCATATAAAGTCTGCATGACCAAGGGGCCTCTCTTCCCAATGATGACCAACTAGGCCATCTTCTTCCATATATGCAGCTAGAGACATGAGCACAGGGGGAACTAGTTAGTTCATGTTATTCTTCCACCTAAAGGGTTGAAGACCCCTTCAGCTCCTTGGGTACTTTCTCTAGCTCCTTCCTTGGGAGTCCTGTGTTCCAACTAATAGCTGACTGTGAGCATCCACTTCCATGTTTGCCAGGCACTGGTATAGCCTCCCCTGCAGTAAAATTTGAAGTCAGTGATGGAGATACCTCCACAAATTCTTTAATTGTTCAGCATTGTTTTAGCTATCCTGGGTTGTGTTTTTGTTTGTTTCCTTATCAAGTTGAAAATTGATTTTTCAGGAATCTAAAGTATGGCACTGGAATTTTGGTGAGAATTGCACTAAACCTGTAGATTGTGTTGGTAAGAGCCATTTTCACACTATTTGTCAAACTGATCCATATGCATGGGAGACCGTTGAATCTCTTCATATCTTCTCCAATTTCTTTCTTCAGAGACTTGAAGTTCTTGTCATACAGGTCTTTCACTTCTTTGGTTAGAGTTACATCAAAGTATTTGTGACTCTTTTGCAAGGTATTGTCTCCCTAACCTCTTTCACAGGCTGTTTATCATTTGTATGATGAGTGCTACTGATTTCTTTGTGTTAATTTTGTATCCAGCCACTTTAGTAAAGAAGATTATCAACTGTAAAACTTCTCTAGTAGAATTTTAGGGCTCAATTATGTATACTCTCATATAATATCATCTACAAATTGCAATACTTTGACTTCTTGTCTCCAATTTGTATCCCCTTCATCACCTTTTGTTGTCTTATTCCTTTTTTTTTTCAACTTTTATTAGATATTTTCTTCATTTACATTTCAAGTGTTATCTAGAAAGTTCCCTATACCCTCCCCCCTCCCGGCCCTGCTACCCTACCCATCTGCTCCCACTTCTTGGCCCTGGCGTACCCCTGTATTGGGGCATATAAAGTCTGCATGACCAAGGGGTCTCTCTTCCCACTGATGGCCAACTAGGCCATCCTCTTCTATATATGCAGCTAGAGACATGAGCTCAGGGGGTACTAGTTAGTTCATGGTTATTCTTCCACCTATAGGGTTGAAGACCCCTTCAGCTCCTTGGGTACTTTCTCTAGCTCCTTCTTCCTTGGGAGTCTTATTTCTTTTGCTAGAACTTCAAGTACTATATTGGATAAGGAGAGACTGGACTTCCTTGTCCTGTCACCGATTTTAGTGGAATGGATTTAAGTTTCTCTTCATTTAATTTGATGTTAGCTATTGGCTTGCTGTATATTGCCTTTATTGTGATTTGGTGTGTGCCTTGTATCTCAAATCTCTCTAAGACTTTAAACATGAAGGGGTGTCAGATTTTATTAAAGTCCTTTTCAGCTTCTTATGAAATGATATTGTTTTTTTTTTTTTTTTTATTTTGTTTACATGGTTGACTACATTGATATATTCTCATATACTGAACCACCCCTTCATCTCTGGGATGAATTCTACTTGATCATGGTGGTTGATGTCTCTAATGTATTATTAGATTAGGGTACAAGTTTTTTTTTTATTATTATTAGATTTTTTAAATTTACATTTCAAATGCTATCCCAAAAGTTCCCTATACCCTCCCCCTGCCCTGATCCCCTACCCACCCACTCCCATTCTTGGCCCTGGTATTCCCCTGAACTGGGGCATATAAAATTTGCAACACCAAGGGGCCTCTCTTCCCAGTGATGGCCGACTAGGCCATCTTCTGCTACATGTGCAGCTAGAGACACGAGCTCTGGGGGTACTGGTTAGTTCATATTGTTGTCCCACCTATAGGGTTGCAGACCCATTCAGCTCCTTGGGTGCTTTCTCTAGCTTCTCCATTGGGGTTCCTATAGGGTACAAGTTTTTTATTGAGAATTTTGCATCAATGTTCCTAAGAGAAATCTATCTGAAATAGCTTCCTTATTGAGTCTTTGTGTGATATTAGGTTTCAGGATGACTCTGGCCTCATAAAATGAACATAGCAATATCCCTTCCATTTCTGTTTTGTAGAATAGTTTGAGAAGTATTAGCATTATCTCTTCTTAAAATGTCTGATAGAATTTGGTACTAAAACCATCTGGTGCTATGCTTTATTGATTGGAAGACTTTTAATGACTATTTCTATTTTTTTAGGGGTTGTAGGACTATTTAGATAGTCCTGAACTTGATTTAACTTTGGTAATTGATATCTGTCTAGAAAATCATAAATTTCATTTAGACTTTCCGATTTTGTGGAGTAGAGGCTATTGAAATAAGATTTAATGACTCTTTAACTTCCCCTGTATACTTCGTTTTGTCTACCTTCTAATTTCTGATTTTGTTAATTTGGGGTGTGGTCTTTCTGCCTTTCGGTTAGCTTCCTTAATGCTTTGTCTATCTTGTTGATTTTCTCAAGAAACAATCTCTTGTTTTTGTTAATTCTTTGTATTGTTTTCTTTGTTTCTGATTGTTTGATTTCAGCCTGGAGTTTGACTACATCTACTCTCCTCCTGGGTATGCTTTCTTTTTTTTTTTTCCTTTTCTTTTTCTAGAGCTTATAGGTATACTTTTAAATTCATTATTATGAGCATTCTCCAGTGTATTATGAGGGCACTTTGTGATATGATCTTCCCTCTTACTACTGCATTCATTTTGTCCCATAAATTTGGGTATGTTGTGCCCTCGTTTTTTTATTAGATTCTAGAAAGTCATTTACTTCTTGATTTCTTCCATGCCCCTCTGATTGTTAAGTAGAAAATTAGTTTCCATGGATATGTAGGCTTTCTATTGTTTATGCTGTTGCTGAAGTCCAGCTTTAATACATAGTGTTCTGATTGGATGCAAGGGGTTATCTCTATCTTCTGGAATCTGTTGAGGCTTGCTTTGTGACTGATTATATGTCAATTATGGAAAAGATTTGACTAGATGCTGAGAAGAATTTATATTCTTTTGTGTTTGTGTGAAGTGTTCTATTGATATCCATTAGGTCCATTGGAATCATAATCTCTCTTAGCTTCATTATTTCTCTGTTTAGTTTCTGTCTAAATGACCTGCCCTTTGATGAAAGTAGGGTGTTGAAGTCTCCCACTATTAACGTGTTGGTTTTGATGTGCAATTTAATCTTCAGTAATATTTCTTTTACAAATGTGGGTTCCCTCGATTTGGGACATAATTGAGAAGTTGTCTTGTTCGATTTTTTCCTTTGATAAGTATAAAATATCCTTCCCCATCTATTTTGATTAATTTTTCTTGAAAGCCTATTTCAGTAGATATTACAATGGCTACTCTAGCTCACTTCTTGGGTCCATTGCTTGGAAAACTTTCTATCAGCCTTCTACTATGAGATAATATCTATCTTTGTTTCTGAGATGTTTCTTGCATACATTAGAATAATAGATTCTGTTTACACATTTATTCCCTTAGTCTATGTCTATTTATTAGCAAATTGTGAACATTGATTTGCCCCAATAATATGGGTGTAATTTGTATTCATTTCAATTTAATTTGGGACTTTTAAAATTTTCTTCTTGATAGCTTTTAATCAAAGATGACAGGGGAGAATGCTGTCTAGCATCCATGGATTTGAGTAGTCACGGCCACTTGTTTTGTTTTGATATTTTGTTTTACCAATGCCTGTCAACAACATGTGATTTAAACTTGTATACTACCAGGTGGTCTCTTTTGGAGAAAGTCCTGTGGGCTGCTCGGAAGAGCATTCTTCTGTGTTACATAGAGTGATGGAGCCGCCAAATTCCATTTCTTGCTGGAAATTCCTGTCTACTAGAATCTGCCTCTCGGAGAGCTACAATCAGATTGGAAACTTGAAAGAATGGTCTGAGGTTCCTTTCATGGTTGCTGTAATCTTATCTCTCACCTGCATGGTATCACTAGCCCTCACTCCGCAGGAAGTTTTCATACAGGTTTCAAAACTCCCCAGCATGACTGGTCTACTTTGTTACTGTTGCTGTAATAAGGCATCAGTACCAGGCAAGAATTATCTCTTGTGAGGTTGGCCTCAAGTCCAATTAGAAAATACCTATTTCTCAGTAACAGCCATACTGCTCAGTAGGTACATCTTGTGTGGAAGGCCATAATGCTAGCAAACTGTTTTCATAGCTGGGTGAGATTTTTGGTGAATCTTCTCCTTTGAAAGTACACATACTACATTCTAAAACAATGAATCTAAACAGAAGAGAGGAAGTGTGTAGTTCTGGTTCCAGGAAAACATTATTATGCTCAGGAGCCAGAGTTGTTATGCAGATCCTAGCAGAGATGATCACCCAAACTAAGTTTATATCCAACTGAAAGTCGTTTTTCCAACCTACTGGGACTAAATTCAAATAATCAGGACAAAGGATAGCCTCAACCATTTAGAACAGAATGCTTTGTTAGTTTTATTTTTAAAGACATGGTTTCTCTACTTAACAACCCTGGCTGACCTGGAACTTTCTCTACAAACCAGACTTGTCTTGAACTCACAGAGATCTACTTGCACCTTCCAGGTGCTTGGATTAAAGACATGTGCCACCACCACCCCCCATCTAGAGAGAAAGGCTTTAAAAAGCCAAAAAACACATCCTGGTATCTCCCTCTTAAGCTGTAGGAGGGGTGTTACACAAGCAAGCCATTTAACAGAAGCTAAGACTAGTTAACTAGGGCATCTTTTTTAAAAATTAATTTTATGTATTTATTTATTTATTATTTATTATTTATTTAATGTACTCACTTTGCATCCTATTCAGTGCCCCCTTCCCATAATCCTTCCCCTATCCACCCTCCCCTTCTCCTCTGAGCAGGTAGGGACCTCATATCCTCCACCCTGGCCCTACAAGTCTCTGGAAGAATAGGTGCTTTCTTTTCTATTGACATTAGACAAGGCAGCCAAGATAGAAGAACATAGTCCATGTTGGTTTCTTAGAATAGAATTGGGTAACTTTCCATGTGATTCTCCATCAATGAAAAAAATTCTAATTAAACCTGAAATGGTCTCACAAAGCGTTCAGGATGGAGGAACCTCTGAACTCTCTTTCTCTATCACAAAATGTGTGTTTTCCCTTTTAGGGAACACTTTGTGAAATTATGGATACAACTTTTATTAGTGTGAGTGTTTTAACTACTGCTTCAAACCCACTTCTTACTATAGATCTCAGTAAACACTTTGTCTCATTTAGGGAAGTCATATGTGTCCACAAACTTATCCATTTCTTTATATTGTACATGTTATTGGGTTATATTGTTCATATCTGAGTTAAGGAATTCATGAATTATATTGATGATTGTTTTAAGAGCTTCCTTTTCATCTAAGTATTTAATAATATGTGTCTTGGTTGAGGATTGCTCTGCTACTGCTGTGTATTCAAATGGTAAATTATGAACCTCAAGATCTGGTTGCCAAGATGAGCAGATTCTCATGTACTCCAGCCATTATTGTATAAACCTTCCTCTCTAATTTAACTCTATTGTTAAATCAAAGAGACTAGCCAATTATTGGGGAGAATAGATGTGGGCAGGGTTGTTGTTGTTGTTTGGTTTTGTGCTGTTTTTTTAATAGGCTAGAGTCACAGGTCAGTATCAGGAGGAAATAGAAGAGAAGGAAGGAAGGGACTAAGACAGAAGACAGAGATAGGAGAAGGCCTCCATGGACCTAGATGGATCATGAACATGTAGCCAAAAGAAGTGGACACTGACTACAGGCTGGTGGAGCAATAATAACTCTGGAGAGTCTCAACAGCATGTAACTGTGGAGCACACCTGTGGAGCACACCTGTGGAGCACATCTAGGGAATTAACCTGTCTAGCATATGGAAAAGTTTACTAAAGGTAATTCATCCATTAATTGTGCTAAAACTAATTTTAAAAATCCACAAAAACTCTCACTCAATTATCAGGGGCTGGACAGGTCATATTAATAATGGGCTTACAACATTTTAAAATACTATTTACATGTCTCCTCATTCTCATTCTGGTACTGTAGCCAAGGATTTCTTTAGTTGTATATATACTTTCAAAAAACAAAGCACCTGTTTTGATGTTGTTATTTCCATCTGATTAATTTCTATCCAATCTTAATGACTTCATTCCATTGTTGAATTTAGAATTGGGATTTTTTTTTTTGACGGTATTTTTTTGGTTTTGTTATTTTGGAGATCTCTCTGGTCTCTGAGTACATACACTTAGAGGCATAAAGTTCAATTTAAGATTGCTTTCATTATATTCCCTAAGTTTGAGATTTCTCACTATCTCACTTCTTTCTCGATGTCTCCATGATTCTATTCATTGTTCAATAAAGGTCTTCTAGATGAGCTTTGATAATAGCTTCACTGTTTTCCTGCAGAGATATTCACTGGCTTAGGAAAAGCATTTACAGAACTTGCTTCTTGGAAAAAAAAAACAAAACAAACATTCACACAAACAAAATCACGTTTATTGCACATTATCTTCATTGTTTTCTTACATGAAGTTTTTTTTTTCCTCTTTATTAGATATTTTCTTCATTTACATTTCACATGTTATTCAGAAATTTTCCCTTACCCTCCCGCATCCCCGCCCTGCTCCCCTACCCACCCCCTCCCATGTAATGGCCCTGGCATTCCCCTGTTCTGGGGCATATAGAGTCTGTATGACCAAGGGGCCTCTCCTCCCAATGATGACCAACTGGGCCATCTCCTTCCATATATGCAGCTAGAGACATGAGCGCAGGGGGAACTAGTTAGTTCATGTTATTCTTCCACCTAGAGGGTTGAAGACCACTTCTGCTCCTTGGGTACTTTCTCTAGCTCCTACCTTGTGAGTCCTGTGTTCCAACTAATAGCTGACTGTGAGCATCCACTTCTGTGTTTACCAGGCACTGGTATAGCCTCCCACAAGACAGCTATATCCGTTTCCTTTCAGCATTATCTTGCTGGCATATGCTATAGTGTTTATTTTGGTGGCTGATTATGGGAGGGATCCCTGGCAGCCGCCGTCACTGGTTGGTCCATCTTTTTGATTCAGCTTCACACATGATCTCTGTAGCTCCTTCAGTGTGTGCTTTGTTCTTAATTCTAGGAAGGGGCACAGAGACCACATTTTGAACTTCATTCTTCTTGAGATTCATGTGTTTAGTAAGTTGTATCTTGGGTAGTCTAGGCTTCTGGGCTAGTATCCACATATCAGTGAGTACATCTTACATGAAGTTTTATACTGGGAATTCTGATCAGCATCCTTACCCAAGCTTCAAAAAACAGTTTTTTATTGAATCATTTATTTTGTTGACATTTAGGTTCTTGAGTTTTTTTATAACCTAGGAGACCAATTCTCAACCTATTGGTCACCACCCCTTTAGCAAGCTTCTATCTACAAAAAATGTAGCAATGTTACTGTTATGAAGTAGTAACAAAAAGAATTTTATGGTTGGGAGGTCAACATAATATGAAGAAATGTATTCAAGCATCAGAGTGTTGTAAAGGTTGAGAAAAGTTAACCTAAACAATAATATGCTTACACAGGACCCCTAGCGAGGGAGCTAGAGAAAGTACCCAAGGAACTAAAGGGGTCTGCAACCCTATAGGAGGAACAACAATATAAACTAACCAGTATCCCCCAGAGCTGTGTCTCTAGTTGCATATGTAGCAATATGGATATATTAATGTTTTATCATATAAAAGTTTAATTGTTAAAAAGTTTTGTTTGGGTATTTTGGTTTTGGTTTTGGGTTTTGCATGATGTCTTAGTTAGGGTTTCTATTGCTGTGAAGAAACACACAATGACCACAACCACTCTTATAAAGGAAAATACTCAGTTGGGACTGACTTTCAGTTTCAGATATTTAGTCTGTTATTTTGATGGTAGGAAACACTGCAGCATGCAGGTAAACATGGTGCTGGAGAAGTTGAGTTTTACATCTTGATCTATGGGCACTGATAGTGAAAGCAACAGTAGGCCTACCTTGAGTATCTGAGACCTGAAAAACCTGCCCCTATACTGACACACATCCTACAACAAGAACACACCTTCTAATAGTGTCAGTCCCTATGGGCCATGCATTCACACAGATGAGTCATTAGGTGCCATTACTATACGAACTACAACACATGATAAATGTATTTTATGATATAATTCAGAGTTTATTTAATTGGAGTAAACTTTGCTAGCCATGCCAGCTCAGTCAGGCAATGGCTCTCCAGGGAAGGAACAAGAATTAAAAAGAAAAAAGACAATTAGAAAACATTGTAGCATGACCCCAGACATTTCTGAGGGTTAAGCGGGTTTATTTTTTCCCAGTCTACATTTACACCATTTTAATCATATGAAGATAATAAGGTCAATTTTAGATTAATGAACAAACAAGGCAATAAACACAAATAGTCAAGGAACAAGCATAAACAAAGTCCCATGATCACTGTTTCGAGGGGCTTATGAGGATGTCCTAAATAAAAGAAATGCCACAATGCTTGGATGAGTTTACCTTGAACTTTGTATTAGCATAAATGTAAATATTCTTATCTGAGCCTACTTACCTGTCCTAGCCTAATATCAAATTCTTACCAGAAGCCTACTTCTTTGTTCTATCCCAATGTCAAATTCCTGCCAAGTTTCTTAGAAGTAACCCAAAAGCTCCCCGAATCTCCCCTTTTTTATTTCATAAATAAAATAATTCTGTCTTAGGTTGTTCTGACAAGAATGCCTTCCTTACCCATCATGAAATATGCATTTTCAAAAGCAATGCACTTCTGTCTTAGGTTGTTAAGGCTTTATACAGAAACTTACCCATCTCTGACTACCAACCTGTTAAATTAATAACTCTGTCTGGGGATCGATTTTTAGTTCCAAGCCATGTATTTTGACCACCAACATGTTGATGTTATTAACGGTAAGTTTAATCACAATGGTCAGGAATAAAATATTCCCGGGACAAGAACACCCATGAATATTTTTATCCGCAATATCTGCAGCATCAAAGCTCATTATGGCAGAATTCTTTAAATTCAAAATCTGAGTATGCAAAGTTAAAACATCCAGAGAGGTGTTAGAATTATGCCAAACACCCTGCAAGTGTTTTTTGACCTTTTTCCCAATTATAGTGACTATCACTGTAAATTTTAGAAGCAACAAATATCCACTGATATTTAGCATGACACTCCAGATGGCTTCTTACTCTTAAACTCTTAACCCTCTCTCCAATCATTTAAATAGTATCATAAAGAGCATCAATTCATTATTCCACATGCCTAACTAAATCCTCCTGAATACTCATAGCATTAGTAACATTTTTTGCTAAATGATTAACAAAAGTAGCTGTCTTAACTTCTTGTGTCTAAGCACTTGTAGAAGCAGTGGTGCTAGCTATTAATTAAAGCTGCTATACCAGCCATAATCTAGCCCACTACCCTCTTGCTTCTGCTTAAATTCTGATTCACCTCTTCTAGTACTTGTATGCTTTGTTCAGAATACCAAGGTCCTGTAATACAATAAAACAAAATCTGGTTGATAGACCACCATTAAGAGACATGCTAGGTTTCAACACACTAACATAATTAGAAAGTGTACAGTCATTACAACTTACGTTAAATACTGTAGAAGAAACAAAAGTAATTTTAACATGGCTAGTTAATAAAAGATTAGGACCCTTGACATATGTACTAACATTTGTTCTAAGTCCAGATCCTGTCCCAATTTTATCCACTGCAAATGTCACTTCATGCAAAGCAGCTGTCAATTTTCAAATGTATCTCTGAAAATGTCCAGTAACAGTCTTTATTTGGAAGACTGTTATTTCCAATATTGGGTTAATTTCAAAACCAGTCCATGTTTGAGTCAGAATAACTGGTCACATTAAAGGAAAGAGAATAATCATTATAACAACTTCTCTATTTGATTAATTCTTCCAAGGCAGTTTCCAGAGTCTCCATGTTCTCTGCCCACAAGGTCTAAAAGCATGAGGGAATGCAGCTTGTCTAATCTGGGATATAGGCAAACAAAGGTGGGTCAGGAACATATATCCAATACAGCTTCCTTGTCACCATTGTCAGGACACCCAGCAAGCTCATGGACCAGCATCATTCTTTGTCCCAGCATTAGCATATCTCACCAAACACTCTGGCAGCTACCATGTTCCTGCAGGAAAAAAACAAAACAAAACAAAAACACAAACATGCCCTTTTCCCCATATTAATACCTCCTCAGGACAATGCCATATGCAAGTAAGTGGAGCCTTCTGTTTTATGTAGGCACAAGTATGCCTAATTGTAGGGTACCATAAACACTCAGCAAACAGTTCCTGGGCATCCAAATTTTAATATTTTAAAGTAAAAAGAGTGTGAATTAAATAATTGTGTGGTGTGGAGGGATATAATTTCCCAATTTTTATTTTATAAAGATATCGTTTTAAAGTTCCATGAGCCTGTTCACAATAACTTGTCCTTGAAGATTATAAGGAAATCCAGTAATATGGGTAATATTAATGTGTCAACAGAAAGTCTCAAATTCATGATTTGTAACACCTACCATAGAATAACGTTGGCAATGACTAATTACATTTTTGGCTACTTCTCCTTTTAAAGCAGTTGCAACTAGAAAGCCTGAAAAGGTGTCAATAGTCACAAGTACATATTTTAATTTTCCAAAATCAAAAGTATGGGTAACATCCATTTGCCATAATTGATTAGGTATAAGTCCTCAAGGATTAACATCATTATATGGTACAAGCAGAAATTGAGGACATTCAAGACAAATCTTTACAATTTGATGTGCACATTCTCTAGAAACACCAAACTGTTGTCAAAGAATGAGATTATTTGGCCAATTGTTCCTGTGTAAGGCTTATAATCTACCTGGTATTCAAATCTGCTGTGGCATTACCCTCACTAAGGGTTCTGGGTAGTCTTGTATGAGCTCTTAAATGCCCTATAAAGTAAGGAAGAGTATGTTCTCTTAAGTTGAGTTGTACTTGCATAAATAATTGCAAAATTTGAGAATTAGCTGTATTTTAAAAGGGAACAATTCAAGCAATTGTAAACCATAAGCTATATATTTGACTATCAGTATACAAATTAAAAGCTTGTTTTTTCAGCATTTCAAAACAGCAGCTACAACATGTAATTCAATTATTTGTACTAAAGCAGGGGGAAACTCAGGAGAATAAACATGTGATCCAATTACAAATGCTGCCTTCCCATTAGCTAAGTCATATGTAAGTACAGTAAGCACATTTTCTATGTCCTGTATTCATAAATTTACAGGAAATACAAAAGAATGCATAGAGGCAAATTGTAACAACTTGTCTTTTGGATAATGATGATCAATTTTGCTTGAAAATTTTGCACATTCAATAAGTCAAATATCAGTATTCTCCAATAACCAATTTAATTGCTATTTGGAATAAGGAATAAATATTTCACCAGGTACTTCCCCAAAATACTTTTGTGATTCTATCCTACAATTCTGTATTAACACAACAACAGTTTCATAATAGGGTGTTAAAATTTTCTTGGAAACAAAAATGAATCTACATTAATGGTCTCTTTTGCCAAATGTCTGCTGTGGGTGCATGAGAAGTAGCAAAAATGCAAACAGCCAACAATTGGCCATAGTCTATGTACTGTATCTCTTGTTGACTAATAGCTTCCTCTACTTTCTGCAAAGCTATTCATCTCTCATCAGTTAATTGTCAAGATGAGTTAGGATTTACATTCGCCTTGAGAATATCAAATAGAGGTTTAAGTTCCCCTGTGGTAAGCTTAAAATAAAGTCTTAGCCAATTAACACCTTTTGAAAATCATTCAAAGTAAGTAGACTATCTTTTTTTATTTGAAATTTTCTGTGCCACAATTTGTTTAGGATATAGCTAATGGCCCAAATATTGAAAAGGATAAATGTCCCAAATATTGAAAATGATATTGCCTTTGAATCTTTTCTGGAGCAACAACTAATCCCCAATTTTGAAACGCCTTCAGAGAAATCAGCTAATAAAATATCATCCATATAATGAATAATATACAATGATTCAAAGTTCTAACTTGTATTGAAGTAGCAACAAATTTTTGACATAATGTAGGGCTTTTAGCCACTCCTTGAGGCAAAACTTTCCAATGATATAATTTTATGGGTTCTTTAGAATTACAGACAAGCTCACTAAATGCAACCTTCCAATATTCACCAGGATGCAAAGGAGCAGTATAAAAAACAATTCTCCAACTCCATAATAATTTTATATGCATTTCCTGGAATGGCATATGGAGAAAGCAAGCAAGGTTTCAAGGTTTCCACAAGTTCCATAGTCTCATCAATCCTTCACAAACCCTGCAACAATCTCCACCCGCCCAACCCCTCCTCCTAATTACAAATATGTGTGAGTTAAAATCCTGAGCCTGTGATTGAACTGCCAACTACAGATAATGGAACACTGCCAATTCAACCACAATCTTCAAGTTTCCCTTGCAACAAAAGAGCATAACCACAACTTTGGAAAGCAAAACTCAACCTCCATCAAACAATTTAATCTTTCCAAAATCAACACCAAGTACATCAACCCCCATGCTACAAAGTTTGGCTGCCAGTTCCTGCAAATGAACAAATGACAGTGCAGCCTGTAAAACATCATCAAAGAGTCACTGCCCTAATTCCTATCTTTTATAAGTCTTGTTTCTAGGATAAGAATTACATAAAATATTGCCCAATTAATAAGTATCTTTAGAGACCTATGTCCCTGAGTTGGCTCATGCCACGAGTTATTCAGAATGAGTCCAACCCTGAGTTACCAGTTTTAAGCAAACTTTCTGTTACCAATGTTATAAAATTTAACCATACCAAATTAATTAAATTATAAGCCCATAATCTATAACTAAAATATGCAGAGCATATTTATACATTTAAAACCAGTCAGAAACAAAAATAAAGTGGCTACACACTCCTTATATATTTAGACCAGACAAAATTTTCTTACTTTTTCTAGCTGTAATTTCAAGAGAGGAGCACCTTGTTACCTGATTAACCAAATAATCACAATCACAGGTATTTTTGTAGGAAAAACATCGATCAGCTCCTTTATCATAGAAGGCAAGATGCTGCTAGCCCCTTTAACAGTGGCTTGTGCAGACAATCAGCCCCTAGCAGGGCTTCTCCAGCTGCACTAGACTACAGTTGCAAGGCAATTTATCAGTTTTTGTTGTGCAAATCAAGACTGCCAGTTTTTGTTTTTGTTGTTGTTGTTGTTGTTGTTGTTGTTTGGTTTGTTTGGTTTTTTAATCTGAGGTACACCTAATTTATGGGGTGAGCAATGAGCAGATAAAGTTTTTGCCATTTTTTTCATTTGAACATTAAACACAGAGCAACAAACAATCAAACAACAAAACAAAAACATAGACATAAACTGTCAGATATGAACAAATTGTCTCACCAAAGACATACAATAGAGAGAGACTGTAGGTAACTAGATGTGCCAAAGGGACCCAGAAATCCTACCTAAGAGACCCAGAATCAGAACTAAGCATTCTTCCAGTAGGACCTAGAGAGAAAGCAGGATGTCTCCTGACCTCCCCCTTTCCCTAGGAAAGCTTTGAAACAGCTTATGTTCATTTACCTCCTCTTTGACCCAAGCATCCCCAGTTAGTGGGGAGGACCAGACTTTGCAACAGAGACTCTAAAAGCCATAGAAGATCCTGCAAAGATGTCATACAGAGCCTAAGAGAACACAAATGCCAGCCCAGGCTACTATACCCAGCAAACTCTCAATTAACATAGACAGAGAAAACAAGATATTCCATGACAAAAACAACTTTACACTACATCTTTCTGCAAATCCACCCCTACAAATAATAATAAATGGAAAAGACCAACAAAAGGAGGGAAACTACACCCTAGAAAAAGCAAGAAAGTAGTTTTTTTTCAAGAAACCCAAAAGAAGATAGGAACATAAACATGAAAATAACATCAAAAATAACAGGAAGCAACAATCACTTTTCCTTAATATCTCTTAACATCAGAGGACTCAATCCCCCCCCAAATGGCATAAACTAATAGGCTGGATATATAAACAGAACCCAGAATTTTGCTGCATACAGGAAACACAACACAATGACAAAGACACCAACTACCTCAGAGTAAAGGGTTTGAAAAAAATTTTCCAAGGAAATAGTCTTAAGAAATAAGCTGGAGTAGCCATTCTAATACAGAATAAAATCAACTTTCAACCAAAACTTATCAAAAAGTATAAGGAAGGTCACTTCATACTCATCAAAGGATTAATCTACCAAGAATTCTCAATTCTGAATATCTATGTTCAAGTTCAAAGCACATATTGCAAAATAATAGTGGAAGACTTCAACATCCCCTGTCATCGATGGACAGATCATGGAAACAGAAACTAAACTGAGACACAGTGAAACTAACAGAAGTTATGATCCAGATGGATATAACACATATCTATAGAAAATTTCATCCTAAAACAAAAGAATACACCTTCTCAGCACTTCATGGTACCTTCTCCAAAACTGACCAAATAATCACTCACGAAACAGGCCTCAACAGATACATGAAGACTGACATAATCTGATGTATCTTATCAGATCACCACAGACGTAGACTGGTCATCAATTACAACAAAAACAACAGAAAGCCCATATACACATAGAAGCTGAACAATGCCCAATGCCGTACTCAATGAAACTTGGCCAAGGAAGAAATAAAGAAAGAAATTAAAGACTTTTTAGAATTTAATGAAAATGAAGGCACAAAATACCCAAACTTATGGGACACAATGAAAGCAGTCCTAAGAGGAAAATTCATAGTTCTGAGTGCCCCCCAAAACAAACTGGAGAGATCATACAGTAGCATAGGTATAGAGCATACTTAAAAGCTCTATAACAAAAAGAAGCAAATATACACAAGAAGAATACATGGCATGAAATAATCAAACTCAGGGCTGAAATCAATCAAGTAGAAACAAAAAGAACTATACAAAGAATCAACTAAACCAGCAGCTGGTTCTTTGAGAAAATCAAGATAGATAAACCCTTAGCCAGTCTAAACAGAGGGCACAGAGACAGTATCAAAATTAACAAAATCAGAAATGAAGAGGGAGATTCAACAACAGAAACTGGGGAAATTTTTTAAAATCATCAGATCCTATAGGCTTTTGTAAGCCTATATTAAAAAAAAAAAAAACTTGAAAATCTGGATAAAATGGACAATTTTCTAGACAGACACAGCAAATATCAAAGTTAAATCAGGATCAGATAAACCATCTAAACAGTCCCACAACGCCTACAGAAACAGAAGCAGCCATTAAGAATCTCCCAATCAAGAAAAGCCCAGAACAGATGGTTTTAGTGCAGAATTCTATCAGACCTTCAAAGAAAACCTACTACCAATGCTCTTCAAACTATTCCACAAAATAGAAACAAAGGTAATACTACCCAATTTGTTCAACGAAGCCACTGTTACACAAATACCAAAAGCACACAAAGACCCAACTAAAAAAGAGAACTTCAGACAAATTTTCCTCATGAATATCAATACAAAAATACTCAATAAAATTCTCAAAAGAGTAATCCAAAAACACATCAAAAAGATCATTCACCACAATCAAGTAGACTTCATCCCAGGGATGCAGGGATGGCTCAATATATAGAAATCAATCAATATAATCCACTACATAAACAAACTAAAAGAAAAAAAACACATGATCATTTCATTAGTTACTGAAAAAAGCACTTTAAAAAATTCAACATCCCTTCATGTTAAAAGTCTTGGAAGTATCAGGAAATCAAGGCCCATACATAAACATAGTAAAGGCAATATATAGCAACCAAGTAGCCAACATCAAACTAAATGGAGAGAAACTCAAAGCAATCCCACTAAAATCAGGGACTAGACAAGGTTTCCCACTCTCTCCATTCATATTCAATGTAGTACTTGAAGTTCTATCTAGAGAAATTAGACAACAAAAGAAGGTTAAAGGGATACGAATTGGAAAGGAAGAAGTCAAAATATCACTATTTGCGAATGATATGATAGTATACTTAAGTGGCCCCCAAAATTCCACCAGAGAACTGCTGAACATAATAAACAACTTCAGCAAAGTGGCTTCCTATACTCAAATAATAAATGGCTGAGAAAGAAATTAGGGAAACAACACCCTTTACAATAGCCATGAACAATGTAAAATATCTTTGTGAGATGCTAACCAAACAAGTGAAAGATCTGTTCGACAAGAACTTCAAGTCTCTAAAGAAAGAAATCAAAGATCTCAGAAGATGGAAAGATCTCACATGCTTGTGATTAATCCTTGGCAGGATTGATACAGTAAAAATGGCTATGTGCCAAAAGCAATCTACAGATTCAATGCAAACCCTATCTAAATTCCAACTCAATTCTTTATAAAGTTAAAAAGAGCAATTCTCAAATTCATTTGGAATAACAAAAATATCAGGATAACAAAAATTACTATCAACAATAGAAGGACTTCTGAAGAATCACCATCCTTGACCTCAAGCTCTAATAGCAATAGTGAGAAAAAAAAAAAAAAAAAAAAAAACCAGCATGGTATTGGTACAGTGACAGGCAGGTAAATCAATGGAATAGAATTGAAGCCACACACCTGTGATCACTTGATCTTTGACAAGGGAGCCAAATAACCATCCAGTGGAAAATAGACAGCATTTTCGACAAATGGTGCTGTTTCAATTGGGAGTCAACATGTAGAAGAATGCAAATTGATCCATTCTTATCTCCCTGGAGAAAGCTCAAGACCAAGTGGATCAAGAACCTGCACAAAAAACCAGACACACTGAATCTAATAGAAGAGAAAGTGGGGGAAAGACTTGAACTCATGGGCACAGAGGTAAAGTTCCTGAACAGAACATCAATAATGACTTATTCTCTAAAATCAAGAATTGACAAATGAGATCTCATAAAATTGCAAAGCTTCTGTAAGACAAAGGACACTGTCAATAGGACAAAATGGCAACAAAGAGATGTGGAAAAGATCTTTACTGATCCAACATCAGATAAGAGGGCTAATATCCAATATATACTAAGAACTCAAGAAGTTAGACTCCAGAGAACCAAATAACCCTATTTTTAAAAATGGGTAACAGAGATAAACAGAGAATTATCAACCGAGGAGACTAGAATTGCTGAGGAGCCCCGAAAGAAATGTTTAACATCCTTAGTCATCAGGAAAATGCAAATCAAAAGACCCTGAGATTCCACCTCACATCAGTCAAAATGGCTAATCAAAAATTCAGGTGACAGCAGTTGCTGGCAAGGAATTGAGGAAACAGGATCACTCCTCCATAGTTGGTGGGATTGCAAGCTGGTACAACCACTCTGAAAATTGGCCTGGCAGTTCCTCAGAAAACTAAGCATATTACTACCTGAGGAACCAGCTATACCAACCACTCCAAGGAATATACCCAGAAGATGCTCCCACAGGTAATAAGGACACATGTTCCACTATGTTTATAGCAGCCATATTTATAATAGCCAGAAGCTGAAAATAACCCAGATGTCCCTCAGCAGAAGAATGGATTCAGAAAATGTGGTACATGTATTTATAATGGAATACTAATCAGCTATTAAGAGCAATGACTTCATGACATTCTTAGGAAAATGAAAGGAACTAGAAAATATCATCCTGAGTGAGGTAACTTGGTCACAAAAGAACACACATGGTATGCACTCACTGATAGTGGATGTTAGCCCAAAAGTTTAGAATACCCAAGATACAATTCACAGACCACATGAAGCCCATGAAGAAGGAAGATGCTTCAGTGCTTCTTAGAAGGGGAAAACAAAATACTCACAAGAGGAAAATATGGAGACAGTGTGGAGCAGAGACTGAAGAAAAGGCAATCCAGAGACTACCCCAACTGGGGATCCCTCCCATATACAGTCTCCAAAACCCGATGCTATTGTGGGTGCTGGGAAGAGATTGCTAACCAAAACCTGATAAGGCTGTCTCCTGAGAGGTTCTGCCAGAGCTTGAGGGATACAAAGGATGCTCACAGCCAACCATTGGACTGAGCATGCTTTCCCAGATGGAGGAGTTGGAGAAGTGACTGAAGGAGCTGGAGATCTTTGCAGCCCTATGAGTGGAACAATATTGTCAACAGGACATAACTCCCAGAATTCCTGGGGACTGTAGCACCAACCAAAGAGTACACATGGAGTGTCCCAGGGCTCCAGACACATATGTGGCAGAGGATGGCTTTGTGACCTCAATGGGAGTAGAGAGTCTTGAGCCTAAGTGTGTTCAATGCTCCAGTGAGGATTATCAGGGCAGGAAGGCAGGAGTGGGGTTGGGGGGAGCACCCTCATAGAGGTGGGGGGAGGGGAGATAGGATAGGAAGTTTCCAAAGGGGAGACCTGGAAAGGGAAAAACATTTGAAATGTAAATAAAGAAAATATCCAATACAAAAAAAATGTTAAAAACAAACAACATCAACAACAACAAAAAATCCTCCATACTGAGAACAGATTACATCTTTGGGAGCTGTTTGCAGAAATTATTGCCAATCACTACAGGTTATTACTAATGTTCTTGGTTAGAAGCTACAACTAATGATAAGTTACTATTGATGTTGATCCCACATACTTATGGCATATAACATAGAGAAATCTAGATGATAGTAAATTGGAGATTTCAATCTTCAGACAAGCTTTCATATGTATCTTTAAAGTGCCATATTTGCTTCCAGAATAAAGATGCTAATAATCTTAACCATGTCACATAACTATGCCAAGCTGTAATAATGGACTGCCTATAAGATACTTGTAGATTCAATAATAAAAATCATGGTAAGAATGTTCATAGGCTCACCAATTCTGTTCAGATTGTATTTAAGTTAAACCTCATGATATGGAACCCATGTTTCTATTATTTATGTTTAGACTACATCAGATGGCCTATGGGGATACCTACAAATATTAGTACACTTAATGAATATTATAAATAAATGACTTCTAATGACATATTGCTATACTCATAGACGAGACTATAACTCAGCTCTCATCAAAGAACTTTCTTCAAGCAATCGATTGTGAATGATGCAGAGACCACACTGTAAAAAACAGAGAAAATGAGAGACCTTAGGGTGGTCTGCCCAAAATATAATGGTCCTTATCAAAATCCTCCCCTCAACACTCAGAGATTGGTGTGGAAAAGAAAGGTAAACATTCTATGATCCAGAGGAGATGGATGCTTAAGGAGACAGCATTTTCCAGACATAACAAGACAAACAGAGATATTAATTCACACAAACACAAATATTGGGGGAAAAAAGACCTGCTGATATTAAATCCACATAGCATCCCAACAAGAAAGAAAGGGGACATAAAGTCTCACCAATAGATAAACATGATCAAACTATTTAGTATGAAAAAAAAAACAAACCTTGGATATATCTGAAAAGTCGCACTCCAAGCTAGAAAGCTATATATAAGTGATAAAATTTCAGGGAAAGGAAAATTTGGTTTTCCTTAATAGAGTAAAACTATGTGTTCTAACCCCACTCAATCATTTGTGTGCACAAATGATGATCACACATCAGAGGCCAACAATACATGGAATTCAGGGTTTTCAGTGTTTTGTTTTGTCATTGTTGTTGTTTTATTTCTTGTTATTTTGTTTTGTTTTAAGACAAAGAGAAAACATAAATTTGAGTAGGTTAGAACAGGGAGATGGATCTGGGATGAGTTCCTGGATGGAAAGGAATGTACTAAAATATAAAATACAAAATTCTCAAAGAAAAAAAAATAAGCTGGAAGTTTCAATGAAGCACACAGGTAAGTTATAAAGCACCCAGACTTTAGTAGTATTAAACAGCACATAAACAAGTCCCCAACACTTTCTAATCAACCTATAAAATGCACTACTCCCAGATTAATCTATTCTCAGTTATCAATTATCCCACTGCCAAAGAAATTCACCCCTATACTGGTTCTCAGCTCTCCTCTTCCAAATTCATCCCATATAGTAGCTTGAGTAGCAGTTGAATGACATAGACATGTATCTACATGTGCAGGTGTTCACTGTCTCGGGGGGGGGGGGTACTCAGTGATCTGAGAAAGGTAAAACTAATGGCAGACATTCGAATACTTAATAATGTATTTTAAAAGAAGTGGAATTATTTTCCATAATGTTAAGTGCTTTAAGTATTCCTTATTATGGCCAATACTAAATAAAATGGAACAGTAATAATATAATGAACAAAACAGAGTTCTCATGGTCTTACAGTGTGTGAGGAGAAATATAAATTTGGAAATGAGATTTGCTCACACCAGAGACACCAGAGCATAGCATATAAGGAGAAAGAAGATGGACTTAGTGACATAAAAGTGGAAACCAAATAACCTTGGTTAATGTGGTAGAGGAACAATTGGGTAGAATCTTATCAGTTGCCAGGTTCTGTGAAAGGAGAGGCTTCTGTTGCTCGGCACATGAATCTAGAACTTACTCCATGAGAGTCAAGTGAAGGATTTATATTCTCTTGTGCATTCTCAAACAACCACCTTTGCTCCTGAGATAGGATGTAAAAATGCTTTTTGAGCAACACAATAACAATTAGACCATGGGCATCTCTTGACCTGATGGTAAGCCTTGAGAATACTCAGTAAGCAACAAAAGCACAAATAATTAGTAGTTGATCATATAACTCAATATCTTGCAAATTTTTCATGTTTGGGGATGGCTTTTGTTTTCTTTAATTATTTCCACTCTCTTCTATTTTGTTCTAGTGACTTTAAAGTTTTTATTTTGATTCACAACATGCTAAATTATTAGAGATCTTAGGTGGTAAATGGCTAGCTGTAAATAAATTTGGTGAAATTTTGAGGGGAAAAAGGTAAGGTAAAATCTGATGTCTGAGAGCCAAGGTCAAATCTAGGCTGTAATAGTTAATCCAAATTATAGATATTTTTTTTAAAAAAATTTATTTTTCTCTCAAGTTGTGGATGCTAAAAGCATTGTGTACAGTAATAAATGACTGAGCTTGCTCAATTTCTCCAGTTTGGTTTTTAACCTATTACTATAGTTTGAGTCATTAATTTTGACATACTTTTTGTGATTATTGATATCATTTATTTGCTAGAGACTCTAACTTTCCTGCATCCCACATAGAATATTGTCCATGCACTACTAAGAACTTACTGATTGAAGTATTCATGCACATAGATGAACCTATTTATCAACTCACAATCAGTGGTTGTACTTTATTTTTTCATTTATTTTTTATTAGCTATTTACTTTATTTACATTTCAAATGTTATCCCTTTTCCTAGGTCGTCCTCCAAAAATCCTTTCCCCCTATCCCCTTCGCCCTGTCCCTGATCACCAACCCACACACTCCTACTTCTTGGCCCTGGCATTCCCCTACACTGGAGCATAGAACTTCATAGGACCAGGGACCTCTCCTCCCATTGATGAGTGTATAGACCATCCTCTGCTACATATACACTGGGAGTCATGGGTCCCTTCATGACTTCTTTGGTTGGTGGTTTAGTCCCTGTGAGCTCTGGGGATACTGGTTAGTTCATATTGTTGTTCCTCTCATGAGAATGCAAACCCCTCAGTTCCTTGAGTCCTTTCTCTAGCTCCTTCACTGGGGACCCTGGGCTCAGTCCAATGGTTGGGTAAGAACATCCACCTCTATATTTGTCAGGCACTGGCAGAGTGTCTTAGGAGACAGTAATATAAGGCTCATGTCATCAAGCACTTCTTGACATGCACAATAGTGTTTGGGTTTCGTAAATGTATATGGGATGGATTCCCACGTGGGGCAGTCTTTGGATGGTCTTTCCTTCAGTCTCTGCTACACACTTTAACTCTATAACCCCTTCCGTGGGTATTTTGTTCCCCCTTGAAAGAAGGATCAAAGTATTCACACATTGGTATTCCTTCTTGAATTTCATGTGGTTAGTGAATTGTATCTTGAATATTGAGCTTCTGAGCTAATATCCACTTTTCAGTGAGTGTATACCATGTGTATTCTTTTGTGATTTGGTTAAATCACTCAGGATGATACCCTCCAGATCCAACCATTTGCCTAATTTCATAAATTCATCATTTTTAAGACCTAGTTAGTATTGCATTGTGTAAATGTACCACATTTTTTTGTATCCATTCCTTTGTTGAGGAACATCTAGGTTCTTTCCAGCTTCTGGCTATTATAAATAAGGCTGCGATGATCATAATGGAGCATTTGTCCTTATTACATATTGGAACATCTTCTGGGTATATGCCCAGAAGTAGTGTTAGTGGCTCCTTGGCTAGTATTATGTACAATTTTCTGAGGAACCACCAAACTGATTTCCAGAGTGGTTGCACCAACTTGCAATCCCACCAGCAATGGAGGAGAGTTCCTCTTTGTTCACAGCCTCACCAGCATCTGAAGTCACCTGAGTTTTTCATCTTAGGCATTCTGACTGGTGGGAGGTAGAATCTCAAGGTTGTTTTGATTTACATCTCCGTGATGACTAATGATGTTGAACATTTCTTTAGGTGCTTCTCAACCATTCAGTATTCCTTAGCTGTGAATCGTTTGTTTAGCTCTGTGCTCCATTTTTTAATAGGGTTATTTGGTTCTCTGGAGTCTAACTTCTTCAGTTCTTTTTTTTTGTTTGTTTGTTTGTTTTTTTGTTTTTTGTTTTTTGGTTTTTGGTTTTTTTTTTTTGTTTTTCGAGACAGGGTTTCTCTGTATAGCCCTGGCTGTCCTGGAACTCACTTTGTAGACCAGGCTGGCCTCGAACTCAGAAATCCGCCTGCCTCTGCCTCCCGAGTGCTGGGATTAAAGGCGTGTGCCACCACGCCCGGCTGCGCCACCACGCCCGGCTTCAGTTCTTGTATATATTGGATATGAGCCCTCTATCAGATGTAGGATTGGTAATGATCATTTTCCAATCTGTTTGTTGCTGTTTTGTCCTATTGACAGTGTCCTTTGCCTTACGGAAGCTTTGCAATTTTATGTGGTCCCATTTGTCAGTTCTTGATCTTAGAGTATAAGCTATTGGTTGGTGTTCTGTTCAGGAAATTTTCCCCTGTGCCCATGTACTTGAGGCTCTTGCCCCACTTCACTGTATATGTAGGGCATATTGTTCCTTAATCGTTTTTTTTCAAAATAGTAATACAGTAAAAATACAAGAGAGAAAAAGAAAGCTCGTTTGGTAAAATGAATGTTGCAAAGGAATACAGATATGAGAAGAAATCCTCAAAACCTATGTGAAATTTTTGTTAGTAGACAGTGTTTGAAATGCCAGCCATGAGAAGACAGAAATGTGCAGGTGTTTAAGGCTTACCAGTGAGCAATTCTTCCCTCTTTAGAGAGAACCCTGTCAGTGATCACCTCTGTACTGAGAAACAAGTTGAATGATGGCCTAGCATTGAGATCCAAAACTTGCCATAGGCTTCTCTAAATACAGACAGAAATGCACACACAAACACATATATACAGAGACACATATACACACATGCTTATATACATATTCACATTCTTATAAAATGCACAAAAATCCAATAAATATATGCAATACTAAACTGTAGTAATAATTGCTCTGCTGAGATGCATAGCTCTTCAGTTATGCACCAGCCAGGATGAACTATGACCTTTCCACAAATATCAACATGCACGTGAGGTTCATGATAACACTATAGTACACACTCACATGCAGCAATATTAAAACAAGCATATGAAAAAAGAAAAATTACAAAAGTTTTCTGCCTAAGAGAAGTTTCTGACTACCAAATCAATGATAAGAGTAAGACGGAAAGAAACAGTCAACTGTGCTCAGGAAGCAGGACAGTGATTGAAGAGGATAACAATTTAAATGACTACATATATAAAAGCAATGGCATTCTTAAAATATACAATTACTGTTGAGGAAAGGTTGAAATTAGAATATTCTGAAACTATGTGTAAATAATGACAATTAATTAAAGTTTTTCATTACGTTAAGAACTAGGAGTGCTTTAGAAATATATTTACAATAATCACTCCTTCAAATTTAGAAATGTATTTACAGAAGTGTATACTACAAAATTAAAGGAAAAATAGAAGGGCATTGTTGAAACATCTTTGAACAAAGACTAATTGACTTTAACCCATTCTCTGCAGTTATGCCATCTAACTTAACTTGACCATGATTTCCTAATAGCTATGTTTACCCTTATTTGCTGTTTCTTTTAGTCCTGCCTCTCTTATGACTCAACTCTGTCAGAAGACACCACTGCTGCCTGCAACCAGCAAGGGACAGCAAGGACTTCTCAAGATCCTCCTTGGCTCTCTGATAGGCTATAATGACTGGGGCTAAGGCCCTGGTCCATAAAAGGAAAATGTTCCTTGAGTTTTGCCTGTGGAAGGTGTTCTTCTTCTCTGCATGGTCACCAATTGGACATGCTAAGTACAGTAGCCTTCCAGAAGTAGTGATACCCCTGAGGGTCACTGTCACTAGCAGAAATAATATTTCACCAAGTTGGCTGTCCTATAGCCTAAACATTGAGGGGCAGAGGCACATAATCACTATGAAACTCAAGAAAAATTTGATATCCAGAAACTTCATACTATTAACTTATACTCAGCAAGGTGATCTCCTTGAAGAACAGCCTTTTGTGCAGAATGACTGCTACTACCATGGCTACGTGGATGAAGACCCAGAATCGCTGGTCATTGTCAACACCTGTTTTGGGAGTTTACAAGGCATACTAGAGATAAATGGCACAACTTATGAAATCATGCCCAAGAGCTCAGCGTCAACATTTGAACACCTGGCTTACAAAATGGACAATGTGGAGTCAGAATCATCTCCCATGAGATGCGGGTTATCAGAAGAGGAAATAGCACGACAAATGAAGCTTCGAGAAAGCAATGACTCCACACTTTTGCAAATCCCCTATGAGAATTGGTGGACCCATCACAGGATTATTGATTATTTTGTAGTAATAGATCATAATCAATATGTTCATAGAAATAACAATACCACAAATTGTATTCAAGATATGTTGCAAATAATCAATGGACTAAATGGTTATTATCTTCAAATACAGACTGATGTGGTTTTAACCAAACTTGAAGTGTGGAGTGAAAAAAACCATATCAATGTAAAACAACGTTTATCTGAAGTCCTTATTGATTTCTGCACTTGGAAGCTAGACGTCATGACTGGCAATCATGTTAGACATGATATCGTACACCTTTTAGTCAGACAGGGCTATGGAAGGCAATTAGGGTTAGCTTTTGTAGGTTCCGTTTGTTTTACTAATAATTGTGGAGTTAACAGTTTTGTTAATAATGATAGACTGTTAGAGATGTCATTCACTATAGCACATGAGATGGGTCATAACTTGGGTATGCTGCATGATGTAAGTACATGTACTTGTGGAAGAAAAAGGTGCATAATGGCCCCAAATAAATCGCTTTCCCCAAAATTCAGCAACTGTAGTTATGAAGAAATGTTTTCAGTTGTTACCACCAAAAGTTGCTTATATGATATTCCAGAAGCACTAGTAACAAACCTGACCATGTGTGGGAATAAGTTGGTTGAAGAAGGAGAGCAGTGTGACTGTGGGAACACTGAATCCTGTTTAAAAGATCCATGCTGTAGCAGCGACTGTGTTCTCAAACCTGGTGCTCAATGTGCTTTTGGACTTTGTTGCAAAGATTGCCAGTTCCTTCAAACAGGCACTGTGTGTAGACAAGAGAAAAATGAGTGTGACCTTCCAGAGTGGTGCAATGGAACTTCAGCTGAGTGTCCAGGAGATGTGTATAAAGCAGACGGAATCCCTTGCAGTGGTGGTGGTTATTGTTATAAAAGAGCATGTCATCAACGTGATGAGCAGTGTCGTAAGATTTTTGGCAGTGGAAGTAGAAGCGCAGATGAAATTTGCTACCTAGTAATGAACAAACGGGGTGACCGCTTTGGGAACTGTGGTAATGATAGCTCTACATATAGAACATGCCAACTCGCTGATGTACTCTGTGGGCGAATTCAGTGTGAGAATGTGAGAGAACTTCCCCAAAGGAGAAACCATGATACAGTACATTATACTCACTTAAGTAACACCACCTGCTGGACTATGGACTATCATTTTGGGATCACCATAGATGATGTAGGAGCAGTGAGTGATGGCACAGCTTGTGGTCCAGACCTTATATGTGTTGACAGAAAGTGTGTCAGCAAGTCTGTTCTGGTAAGTAACTGTACACCACAGTTATGCCATATGCAAGGGGTCTGCAATAATAAACACCACTGCCATTGTATTGGCACATGGAGACCACCAGACTGTCAACATCGTGGCCATGGAGGTAGTATAGACAGTGGACCACCTCCATTGCATGTCCCACATTCTAGTTGGTTATTTTACTTTGTTGGTCTTTTTACTATTTTAGTGGTTGTCGTAATTTCTTTAGTTGGTATAACTAAGAGGAAAAAACGAATTAATCCCTAAAATATACTGTGCAGGACCCAGCATTCAAATAAAAAAAAAAAATTCATCTGAAAAACCAAACTTTAGGTCTGCCAACTTACACAACCTGCAGAAGATGCCACAGTTAAGTAGAAACACAAAAGTAATAATAATAAAAAATGATCCTATAAAACTTTCTTCAGGTATTAATGTATTAACTTCTTAATATAGTTATCTATATCATCTCTCTCTGTCTCTCTCTCTCTCTCTCTCTTTGTGTGTGTGTGTGTGTGTGTGTGTGTGTGTGTGTGTGTAATCCCAGTCCAGCAGTTTTAGAGACTTAACTGTTTGCATATCAAAAGCATCACCACCAAATTAAAAAAGAATCCTAACTCATCCATACTTTCTTTCTTGTAAACAATGCGTTGCCTAATCTTTACAGGAATTGATGTCTGCTTCCATAGCATACGTATAAGCCACATGTTTCTGTATGCATTTCTTTGTATTTGATTTCTCTAGGTTCTAAAGACCATTCCCCTTTTCATTCTGCTTTGTTACCTAGAGAGAAGCAACCTCCAAATCCTATTACCTTCTGACAATTCCTGTCAACTAGAATCTGCCCCTAGGAGAGCCAGAGTGAGAGTGGAAACTTGAGAGAATGGTTTGAGGTCCCTGTCATGGTTGTTGTAGTCTCAGTTCTCACCTGAACTCTATGAGTAGCTCTCACTCTGCAAGTGGTTGTCACACAGGTTTCAAAACTCTCCAACACAAATAGACTACTTTTTTTTTTTTTTTTTTTTTTTTTTTTTTTTTTTTTTTTACTGTTCTTGTGATAAGACATCAGGAGAAAAGCAACCAGAGACACAAAGAGGATACTTGCATCCTACTCAGGACAGGAACTTAAAGAGACCTGATGTAGAACCCTTGGCTGCGCTGACATGTCCTGGTTTGCTCCTCCTGCTTTCCCATAGAATCAAGTATAAACAGTCTATAATAGTATTACCCACAATGTGGACCCCGTCCCTCCATACATCACTAAATGACAAATGTTCTACATGATTGTTACAGTTCAATCTTATGGGGGCATTTTCTCATTCAAGTTTTTCTCCATTCAGATGACAACATGTGTCAGTAAACAAACATCTCACCACTACACTACCTAGAGTTTCAGCATGACAATCAAATATCACACCCAGAATTGTGATCTCAGGTCTCTGAACTCTCCACGTGTGTGTGTGTGTGTGTGTGTGTGTGTGTGTGTGTGTGTGTGTGTGTATGTGTGTGTGTGTTTCTTTATTAGCTATTTTCTTCATTTACATTTCAAATGCTATCCCCAAAGCCCCCTATATCCTCCCCCTGCCCTGCTCCCCAACCCACCCACTCCCATCTTATTCCAGAAATTCCAGGACCAAAGTCTCTCCTTAGGGATTAGCCTTGCACAGCTATGGAACAGCCATTAAAACCCTCAACAACTACCTACACTTCCTTCCCTTCGATCTCTACTACTAACTAGTACAGAGAACTACATGTTCAAGTTAGCACTGTTGGTCATCTCAGAGATAAGTGTTTTCATTGTGGAGGGAAGGGACAGTTTTGTGCTGAAGTCAGAGTTTCATCATTTACCATTTAAACTGTGGGAAGATAATCAAACTTGGCTATTTTTCCTTAAAAATCTATAATTGAAAATGATAGTTCCTGACACTCAATCCTTGGCCAATTTGTTTGACTATAAAATGAGATCAAAAAATATTTACAAATTTGTGTTGGGACAAATAAATGTAAGAATATTCTCCTTTCTTATGAAATGAAATTAAAATTTTCTATTAGCATTTAAAAAAAATCAAATGTTAAAGTCAGACAGGATCCTGTTCTCAAAACAGTGTCTGGGGCCCGTCTGACGACCCAGCATGCACTACAGCCAAGCTTTTGGCCTCTCCAAATAGCAGCATATTTCTATCCACCCACAGCTGAATTCTCAATAGAAAGTTTGAAAATGAGAAGAGTCTGGATCAATATGTTCCAAGTCCTAAAACCCTACAACTGCTGCAATCTAGAATAATTCATAGAGTAAAACAATACCATGATTAAAGAAAAAAAGAAAAAAAATTCATGACATAAACAGCTTAAAAAATTTAAAAATAGCTAACAAACCAAACCTGAAGAAAATACAGGAAATAATAGTTTGACCAAAAGAAATGAGTGAGCATAGCATATACAACATGAATATAAATATAGCACAGGGTACCACTGAATACACAATCGATGACTTTACAATAGCCACAAATAATGTCAAATATCTTGGCATAACTCTAACCAAACAAGTGAAAGAGCTATATAACAATAACTTCAAATGTCTCGAGAAAGAAATCAAAGAAGATCTCAGAAAATGCAGAGATCTCCCATGCTCATGGATTGGCAGAATTAATATAGTAAAAATGGTCATCCAATCAAAGGCAATCTGCAGACTCATTGCAATCCCCATCAAAATCCCAACACAATTCTTGAAAGACATGGAAAGAATAATTCTCAAATTCATCTGGAAAGGCAAAAAACAAACAAACAAACAAACAGAAAAAACAGAGTAACAAAATAAAAGAACAATAAAAGAATGGCTGGGGGGAATCACTATCCCTAATCTTAAGCTTTACCATATAGCAATAGTGATAAGAACCGCATGGTATTGATACAGAGACAGACATGTTAATCAATGGACTAGAATTGAAGACCCAGAAATAAAACCACACACTTATGGACACTTGATCTTTGTCAAAGAAGCCAAACATAAACATTGGAAAAAACAAAACATCTTCAACAAATGGTGCTGGTCTAACTGGCTGTCTGGAGAAAAATGAAAATAGATCCATATTTATCACCTTTCTCAAAGCTCAAGTCCAAGTGGATCAAGGACCTCAACATAAAACCATATTACTCTGAATCTATAGAAGAAAAAGTAGGAAAGAACCTTGAACTCATTGGCACAGGGAGAAATTTTCTAAACAGAACTCCAATGGCTCACACTCTAAGATCAAGAATTCATAAACGAGACCTCATGAAACTAAAAAGCTTCTGTAAGGCAAAGGACATAGTCAATAAGATAAATCAGCAACCTACTGGTTGGGGAAAAATGTCTTCACTAACCCCACATTTGGTAGAGGATTAATATTCAAAATATATAAAGAACTCAGGAAGCTAACCACCAAAAAACCAAACAATCCAATTAAAAAATAGGGTATAGGACTAAACCGAGTATTCACAACAGAGGAAACTCAAATGGCTGAGGAGCACCTAAAGAAATGTTCAAAGTCCTTAGTGATCAGAGAAATGCAAATCAAAATAACCCTGAGATTCCATCTTATACAAATCAGAATGGCTAAGATCAAAACCTCAGGTGACAACACATGTTGGTGAGGATGTGGAAAAAGAACACTTGTCCATTGCTGGTAGAATTGCAAACTGGTACAATCACTCTGGAAATCAATCTGGAGGTTCCTAGGAAAATTGTAAATAGATCTACCTCAAGACCCAGCAATACTACTCTTGAGAATATACCCAAAAGATGCCCTACCATGCCACAGGGATATGTGCTCCACTACATTCATAGTAGCCTTGTTTGTGATAGCCAATAGCTGGAAACAACTCAGATGTCCCACGACATAAGAATGGATACAGAAAATGTGATTCATTTATACAATGGAATACTAAATAGCTCTTAAGAACAAGGACATCCTGAGTTTTGCAGGCAAATGGATGGAACTAGAAAATATCATCCTGAGTGAGGTAACTCAGACCCAAAAGGACATGCATGGTATGTTCTCACTAATAGGTAGATAATAGCCAAAAAAACAAACAAACAAACAAACAAAACAGAATACCCAAGAAAGAGTCCACAGAACTCAAAAAGCTCAACAAGCTGAAGGGCCCAAGAGAGGACACCTCAGTCCTACTTGGGAGGGAGAAGAAAGCAATCACAAGCACAGAGGAAGGGAAAGTAGATAGGGGTTGAGGGAGGAGAAGGGAACATGATATGATATTGGGTAAAGGAAAAGGACTGAAGACCTGAGGGCCAGCAGAAAGAATAGAAAGGGGCAACCTCAAGAAGTAGGAGGTAAATTTACCAGAGACATGGGAGGTAAGAGACTCTCAGGACTCAAAGGGAGGGGGGAGCTTAGATGAAATGCCCTACAGTGGGGAGAGAGAACTTGTAGAGCCCACCTCCAGCAGGAAGACGGACATTAAGTGAGGGATGGGGTTGCCATCCCACAGTCACATCTCTGACCCATAATTGTTCTTGCCTGAAAGAATACAGGGATGGAAATGGAGAGGAGCCTGAGGAAAAGAAGGTCCAAGGACAGGCCCAAAGTGGAATGCAGCTCCAAGGGAGACCCCAAGGCCTGACACTATTACTAAGGCTAGGGGGCACTTACAAAAAGAGATCTATTATGACTGCCCTCCAAAAGACCCAACAAGTAGCTGAAAGAGTCAGATGCAGATATTTGCACCCAACCAATGGTCAGAAACTGCTGACCCCTGTAGTTGAATTAGGGAACAGCTAGAAGAAGCTGAGGAGGAGGGCAACCCTGTAGGAGGACCAGTTTTCAGTTCCTGGGAACTCTACGTATCCCCTGAAAGTCATTAGTTATCTGTTCCAAGGCTGCTGTGTACTTGGTCTTGAAAACACTTGAGATTCTACATTCCCTTTACACAACATTGATTGATAAGCTTCCTGCTGGCTCTCTCCTGATCTGTGATTGTTTTATGCTGATTTGGTTTCCCACTGCAAACAGTATATGTGACATAATATTCTTTAATAAACTTGAGGGTATGAGCCACCAGCTTAATTAGTCTTCCTGACCCCAGCTTTCAGTCCTGTTTATTTTTTTCTCCCTGGTCCTTCCCTTTGAAATCACACAGTTCAGAACCCACACTCATGCAGACCCAAGTCTCTAAAGCTTGTCTAAAATAGACCACTTTAGGGGGCCACAAAGCAAATACAAATTCAAAAGGATCGGATAATTCATTGTATCATATCTGATGGTATTGCAACAAAAATTAAAATGGACAAAAAAACCCAAATGGAGGTGAACTGAGCGATAAAGTGCCTCCTGTGTCACAGTTTATAATTATGATGACATCAGAGTTTTCTCATAGCCCTTGAAAATCATGTAGGCTTGGTTTAAGGTTAAGTGGAATTTCATTGAAATCTGTCGACAAAAATGTATAGGTCTTCCCACCTAACACTATATGAATTTTATTTATAAAATGAATTCATGGGGATGACAAGATAACTGAGCTTGTGTAGGCTAATTTGACACATGCCTGGTGAACTGATTTTAAATTGCTAGGACCCATGTTGTAGAAGAAGAGAGTCTATCTGTGAATATGTCTCTGACCTCCTCATGTGTACCCTGGGAGAGATGCATGCATATTTCAATGCAAGTACAAGCAAGAAATAAGCAAAGACAAGAAACTGACGAATAAAAAGAACAAAGACATATATATGAATATATGCATACATGTATGCATACATAAAATGATATGAACATTTTAAATTTTATGTAGAATATTATTAGGATATCAGATTTTCTTTGAAAGTAAAACACAAAACCCCAATTAAACTTTAAAAACTATATTTTAAGAGCCAGGTGTGGTGGCACATGCCTTTAATCCCAGCACTCAGGAGGTAGAGGTAGAGTTTTCTGAGTTCAAGGCCAGCCTGGTCTACAAAGTGAGTTCCAGGACAGTGAGGGCTATACAGAGAAACCCTGTCTCAAAAAAACCAAAAAAAAAAATTATATTTTAAAAGCAGCTGAGAGACAAGGGTCAAAGAAATTATTAAATAAATATTTCAAAACCAGAGAACCATTTTGTAATAAGGTGAACTGCCCTCCATTCACTTTCATTTCTTTTTCAAAATTTTTATTAGATATTTTCTTAATTTACATTTCAAATGCTATCCCGAAAGTTCCCTCCCCCCTCCCATCGCCCTGGTCCCCTGTCCACCCACTCCCACTTAGCCCTGGCGTTCCCCTGTATTGGGGCATATAAAGATCGCAGTACCAAGGGGCCTCTCCTCCCAATGATGGCCAACTAGGACATCTTCTGCTACATATGGAGCTAGAGACAAAAGTTCTGGGGGTTCTGGTTAGTTCATATTGTTGTTGTTCTTCTAGGGTTGCAGACCCCTTCAGCTCCTGGGGTTCTATCTCTAGCTTCTCCAATGTGGGCCCTGTGCTCCATTTTATTGATGACTGTGAGCATCCACTTCTGTGGGAGCCAGCTATATCAGAGTCTCTTTGAGCATCACTTTCATTTCTAGTTGAGGCTCTGTGTGAGCTGAGGATTGGGCTACTTCAGTCAAAGAAGAGGACCTCCACTTAGGACAGAAAAACCCTAGTTCTCCAAGACATACAGGAGACTATGTAGATTAGGTATGTGGAGACTGTAATTTCTGATCCTTGTAACGCATGTTACATTATCTGTTTTACACTTTTACGGAAATGTATTTGTACATATTTACTGTGTCTAATGTGAATCTCCATACTTACATATCTTGAAAATTAAACAAATCAAGGTGTCAGCATCTATATCACCTCAAATATGTATCATTTCTCTGTGAGAAAAATGTTCAAAGCATCATTAATCTAGCTCTGAAATATACAATCATTGTCACTGTAGAATACATAGGAGTAAAAGAACATATTCTTTCTAAGTATTATATTTTTCCAGGCTAAATAAAGTATCCTATCTTCTTCCCTTTCCTGTTGTGTCCTGTCTTTGATAACCACTCTATTTCCCAATTTCTTTAAGGAAAACTGGTTCATATTTTGTATATGGTTGAGGTCATGCCATATTCATTTCTACTTAGCTGACTTCACTTTATCAGCAAGCTCTGAGGCTCATCCATGAACAGACATGTGACTATCACATGCTTAATCATCATGAATCATATACCACTAGATTAAAAACACAGTTTCTCTTTAAATATTGATCAACTGATGGCCACCAATTGAATCCATATTTTTCTACAAGAAACATGGGATTGAAGAAATATCTTCTACATATTTATTTCATATACTTTATATTAACAAACACAGGAACTGCTCAGTCATGTGATAGTTCTATTTAAAAGACCAATTGATTTTTTTCTTGTTTGTGTGTTTGTTTTGTTGTAATTGCAGTACAATAGGCCAAACATAAGACCATGAAAGAGTAACAAAGATGTCTTAACACTCTACCAAAGCCATTACTACTATAGATAGTATAATGTATTAAAGGGCTTCTACACAATTTTCAAAGTTTCTCTGTTAATTTGTATTGCCTCTTTTAGCAGGTGAGAGTTCTCCATTCTCTTCATGTGTGTAGGTGTTCTGTTTTAATTTTGTTCTTTGAAATTATTTATTGACTTTACATTCCAATATCAGCCACCCCTCTCCTCCCAATACCTCCTCATGCAGAGCCTCTCTCCCTTTTCCCTTGCCCTCCCCTTCTCCTCTTATAAGGGCGAGACCCCTCTGGGTATCACCCACACATACACCTATCAAGTTATTGCATGGTTTGGTGCATCCTCTCCCACTGAAACCAGACAAAGCAGTCCAGCTAGGGGAACAGGGGCAGGAAACAGATTCAGGGAGAGTCCCTATTCTAGTTTTGGGGGACCCACCTGAAGACCAAGCTTCACATCTGCTACATAAGTGGGGGGTGGCTAGTTCCACCCTGTGCTCGCTCCTTAGTTGGTGCTTCAGTCTCTGAGAGCCCACAAGGGTCCAGGTCAGTTGATTCTGTTGGTCTTCCTGTGGAATACTTATCCGCTTCGGGTCCGTCAATCCTTCCCCAAATTCTCATTTCTATAGTTCGCTACTAGAGAGGTTTCTCTGTGTAGAAACTTTGTAAAAGCAATATATTTATAAATTTGTTGAAAATTTCACACAATGTATTTATATCATTTTCATTCTTGTGTTTTGGAAGTTGTATCTTGGGTATTCTAGGTTTCTGAGCTAATATCCACTTATCAGTGAGTGCATTTCAAGTGACTTCTTTTGTGATTGGGTCACCTCACTCAGCATAATTCAACATACCAAATAATTTGATCATATTTACTGCTTATTATCCTCTCTTCTCCTCTCCTACCAAATCATTTCTTCTTGAAAGCAAATACTCATCCTGAGTTCATAACTTTTGGTATTACTGTGGAGAATGATTTACTGGATGACAGAAAACATACCCATGTCTACACCAATGAAGAAATGGACTCTCTCTCTACCAACATTGACTGCCAGTAGCTCCTCAGGGAAGACTGTGGCATAATGAGACCCTCTACCATCCGTATGGAATCATGGTGACCTGTACTCTTTGGAAGCTTTGCATATGCAACTGCACTTATTGTTCAGTCATGATTATAAGCCAAGTGCTGTATAAAATATTGTATTCATCCACATTCTGAGGTTTTTATCACTTTCAGGATTTCTGTATACTAAGTCTAGAAGAAGAAGATAAAGATGTCTCACTATGAATGAATACTCAAAAGTTCCTTATTCTCACATTGACCAGTTATGAGTCTCTATGTTCTTCACTGACCATTGTAAAAAGATTTACAGACCAAGATAGTGAATAACACTAATTTGTGAATATCAACCTAAATCTTTATATTGTAAGTGTTTACATATACAATTAGCAAAACTACTGAAATAGGTACTTCCCTAGAGCCTATGACCTTCTTGGTTGTGGGGTTTTTGTTGTTGCTGTTTTGTTTTTTGACAGTTTTACAATTTCAGTCATAAATTCTATGTGGTTAAGTGGACCTTAAGACCAAGTAGAGAGTGATTGGTTATCTCTGACCATCATGCCACTATTGTATACATGAGTACATTTTACCTGGCAAGGTAATAAATATTGTAGCATATAGACTCCATGGCTGGATTAGAGCACTATTGACTACCCTCCTCCAGGAAACTACATACTACCAAGACTGTAAAAGTCTCATTGGTAGAAAAAATATTTCCAACTTAATTTCAGGCTGATTCCTCAATGTGCTAATATACAACTGTTTGTTGTCTTTAGCAAAAAAAAAAAAAAGTCTCAAAATCTAGTTCTGGTAATTATAAATAAAAAAAGAAAGAAAGAAAAAGTAAAGAGTTTGTGGGTGCTCAATGATCCCATAGACCAATGACTCGCAGGGAGGTAATCCACACGTGCCACTGAGATTTAGGTTTAAGAATTTGTGGCTATTGGAAACTCCATTGCAAGCCTATACAGGAGCCTTCCATTTAAGTTTTTCTTTCTTTTAATTTAAATTATAAACTTAATTTTTAATAGTTAACAAACTAGGAAATTAATTATGAATGTTTCATACATTTTTAGTTTGGGATAATCCTCTTTCTACCCTCTATTTTATGCTCAGTCCCTTGCCAAATTAAACTTTTCTACTCTCCATATTCCCATGTTTACATCTAACATGTATTTTATCTCCTCTACCCGTTAAGGCATTATTCCTGATCCATTTCATGGGTTCTTCCTAGATTCATAGTCTCTGCATAGCATTAAACTAACATACCTAAAAATCTGAAGCTAGTAACAGCATAGGAGTGAGGACATTCAGTGTTGTCATTCTGACTTTCTTTGCTTCACTCAGCATAACATTTTCCAGTTCCATTTTTTTTTCCTGGAAAATTCTTTGTTTTGGTTTTAAGTTGAAAAACAACTGCATCATGCTTATGAATTATATTTTCATTATCCATTCATGAGTTGATGGTCACCTTGTATGATTTCATTTCCTCGTATCTCTTCGTACGATGCTAGAGGCATTTGGGAAATCATAGCTAGGAATGCTCCAGTAGCATCATATAGTAGTTCCTGTTTTAGCTTTTTGGAAAATTTCTACAGTAATTTCTGGAGTGGCTAGACTGTCTTATTTATTTACCAACAGTAAGTAGATATTTCTGCCACAACACATCCTCAGCCACACTTATTATTAGTCGCTTTTCTTTTTGTTTTTATTCAATCTTTGGTGTTTCCTAGAGCACATTTTGATTAAATTTATTGGCCCTCCCAACTCATCTCTGTTGTATTCTGCCTATTTTAGCAAAACAGGTACCTGTTTTTGTTTTATAAGCCCTTCAAGATCAATTTGTGCAGGCCCAATATTTCTAGATGCCCAGTCTTCCATAGGAGATGGGTGGGCTTACAGAGACTATAGTCTAAGAAAATGTGGTCTCTTCCTCTTAAGCAGCAAGTAGCTGCCGATAGCTTCTCAGCTAGAGGTAGGAATGCATGTCTAATTCCAACCTCCATGCTGGAATTTAGCCTGGCTTGGGCTTGTATACAAGTATTGAGCATGCATTTGCAACTACTATGAGTTCCTATGTGCAGATGCACTGGTGTGTTCAGAAGACACTGGTTCCTTGCAATTAGTCATCCACCATCTCTGGGGTCATCAACTCTTTCTGCCTCCTCTTCCATAATGATCCCAGGGCCTTGGGAGGGGGAAAGTTGGTATAATTTGTGACTGACCATTCTGCAGTTTATTTCTACATGATGGCCACTGTGTGCCTCCATGTTCTTCACCATCAAATGCAAACAGAAACTTATCTGACAACGATTGAGACATTAGGGATCATATTAATATATGGTCCATTTACCTAAATAAAAGTAGCAGATAGTTCTGTGGGAATATGACTTGTCTAACCACAGGCTTTTAGGTCAGCAATGGTATCAGATATGAGTTTTGTGTTGTGAGATGGGACAAAAACCCAATTAGAAATTTGTGAATTATTTCCACTCGATTATTTCTCCAATATCATGGCAGTAATATTTTTGGAGCTCACAAAGGTTATAGCTATGTATATTTGATAACTATTTTATTTTCCCAGAAGCTTCCAGGCAAGCTCTAGCTTGATATACACATTTACTCTGAATCAACACTCTTAGCAACTGTATAGTGCTTATGAACAATGGCAAAAGCCTAGAATGTTTGTTAGATTGTGAAATTCCACTTACCCACAATTCTCAAAGATTTAACTCATTTCTTGATTGGGGCTTCTTCATGAGCCTCTGGTGCATAATGAGAGCCATCATTGCTTCCATATAGGGTCTCTCATCAAAGGTATGGGCACATTATTTTGTTGTGTGTACTTGGGCTTTGTCTGGTTTGGGAAGAGAATTTAGAAATATCCCTTGCTTTTCCATATTGGAGAAAAACTTAGAGAGTAATGGTGTTAGTCTTTTGATGTTAGACTTCCTTCAATGTTTTGATAGAATTAGTCACAGAATCCATCTGTCCCTAGGTATTTTTAATTCAGGAGATTTTTTATGCCTATTTTAGGATTTGAGGTTATGATGTAATTACAGCATGCCTTCCTTTCCTTCCACCCCGCTAAAGCCTCCCATATACCCCCATCTTGGTCCCTTTCATATCTGTCACCTCTTTTTAAGGTAATTGCTATTAAATACACACATGTATATAAATACATATACTAAATATCATCTACTCAGTTTGTATATTACTTGTATGCATGACTTTTTAAAGTCTATCTCTTCCCTTTTTTCACTTTGTATCCCAATATCAGTCCCTTGTCTCCCCCCAATACCCCCTCACACAGATCCTCCCGTATTCCTCCCTCCTCATCCCCTCACATACTACACACACACACACACACACACACACACACACACACACACTACATCAAGTCACTGCAGTGTAGGCACATCTTCTCCAACTGAAGCCAGACAAGGTGGCCCAGTTAGTGCAACAGGATCTGCAGGCCGGCAACACATTCCAGTTGTTGAAGGACCCTCATGAAAACCAAGCTGCACATCTGCTACATATATTCAAGCAGCTAGGGTCCATGTTCAGTTTTTTCGTTGATAGTTTAATCGCTTGGGCCCACAAGGATTCAGGTTAAAGGATTCTGTTGGTCTTCCTGTGGAGGACCTAACCTCTTCAGGTCCTTCAGTCCTTTCCTCAACTCTTCCAAAGACTCCCTGAGCTCCATCTAATGTTTGGCTGTAGGTCTCATGCATCTTTCTCCATTGGCTGCTGGATTGGTGGGGTTTCTCAGAGAACAGTTACATTAGACATCTTTCTGGAACAGAACAGGGTATCATTAATACTTTCAGGGATTGGTTCTGGACCGTGGGGTAGATCTCAACTTGGGACAGCCATTAGTTAGCCCATCTCTGTTCTGTCTTTGTCCCTGTACATCTTGTAGACAGTACCCATTTTAGTTAGAGGGTTTTGTGGATGGGTTACTGCCCTTATTCTTCTACTGGGATTCATTCCTGGCTACAGGAGGGGATCACTTCAGGATCCATTTCCCATTCTGCTAAGAGTCTCAGATAGAGTCATCTCCATAGGTCTCCAGGGGCCCCTTTCTATCCCAGGGATCAGGCAAGTCCTAGAGATTGCCCCTCCTCACAATTACCATTCTCTCCTCCCTGATCTGTCTACATCTCAAACACCCACTACCACCACATCTGGTTCCCCTCTTCATTCCCTCTGACAGCCAGTTCCATCCCTCTGTCCACCTCCAGTATCTATTTTGTTTCCCCTTCTGAGGAAGATCCAAATATCCTCCCTTGAGCCCTCCTTGTTATTTAGCTTCTTTGGGTCAGTTGATTATAGCATGGTTAACTTATACATACCACATCAATGAAGGAAGTCAGGACAGAAACTCGAGGTAGAAACCTGGAGACACAAACTAAAGCAGCAGCCATGAAGGAATACAAATTACACTGACCTGCTCCTGAAAATTGCTACATCAAATCTACCTGCTCAAGAAATGATCCATCTGTAGTGGTCTGAGCCCTTCACAGCAATTAAGACAATGCCCTACAAACCAGCATGAGCAGAGAACTTTAACAGACATTTAATCTCAGCATTCAGTTGGCAGAGGCAAGAGAATCTAGGTAAACGCAAGGCCATTCTGATGTTGAAGTCCAGGATAGCCAGGATTATCTAAAAAGACCTTACCTCAAAAGATTGTGGAAGAGGAGGGAGGAGAAGCAGAGAATGAGAGGGAGGGGGGAAAGAGGGGAGAATGAGAGGGAGAAGAGAGGGGAGGAAAAGGGGAGAGGGAGAGAAAGACAGGGACAGGGAGAGGGAGGTAGGGAGAGGAAAAGAGGGAGAGAGAGAGAAAGCAGGAGAGAGAGAGAGAGAGAGAGAGAGAGAGAGAGAGAGAGAGAGAGAGAGAGAGAGAGAATCCTCTAAGAACCAGCCTATAGACCAATCCAAAGAAGGCTTTTTTTTTTCAGTGTAGTTTCTTTCTTCCCAGATGACTCTGTGTTATGTTGGCTGTCACAGAATGATATGGCCCAGATTTAAGGTGCGTCTTCTCACTTCTGTGTGTCTATCAGTTTGGGTTTTTAGATGATTCCATATATAGTCAAGTTGGTCCACTGGAAAATTTTATTCTGCTATATCTATAAGGAAATTCACAAAATTTTCCAGTGTCACCATTGATTCTTCTCTGGAAGACCCAATGGTATTGGTTACCTTATTATCGCACAGCTTAGTTAGTATTTCTTGTAACCTCAGTATTTTTACTTTAGTTGTAAATGTTAACTTCAAGCTGTTATAGAAACTTTATGTTTGAAGAGTGTAAACTAATTCATTGAGAAAGGACATTACTAAAGTTTTCTATTTCCTGAGGGAATTAATACATTCATAAGTTTTCTTTCATCTTCAGAGATATGACTGCTTTGACTGGCTTATAGAAACATAAGTAATATAAATATACATACATATATGTATGATATATATATACATATATATGAACATATATATATGTATGCATAAAGAAAGCTTAAGAATTTGAGAAAAATGTGTTCCAGTTAAGTTTTATATATGCTATTTCTCTAGTGTGGAGAAAAAGCTTAGTTCTTATGGGGTTAATGGCCCTATTACTTGATTATAAAACAGGAAGAAAAAAATTAATGGAAAAGAAGATACTTATTGGTTATATAATAAAACTTAATATTTCCTGCATAATAGAGCTAAAATTAATATAGTATCACTAATCAAACAAAATGGAACCTGTAAAATAAATTGATTGTAAAACTACACTTACCATGACAAGTGCATAAGGGAGACGAATGGATGAGAACAAAGAATAATGACACACATGTAAGAAAATGCCATGATGAAACACATGCCTAATGTAAGCCAAGAAATTATTACAGCTTTAACAATATGATAAGTGAGAATGAATACAAATATACAAGGAAGTATAGGTGTATTCAAAAAACATTCACTCCTTGTGGTGGTTTGAATATGCTTGCTCCAGAGAGTGGCACTCTAGGGAGGTGTGGCCTTGTTGGAGGAAGTGAATCACTTTGGGGTGGGCGTGGAGACCTTCCTCCTAGCTACCTGGAAATAGTCTTCTCCTGGCGGCCTCCCAATCAAGGAACTCTCAGGTGCTTCTCCAACACCATGTCTGCCTGCATGTAGCCATGCTTCTTGCCTTGATAGTAATGGACTAAACCTCTGAAACCGTAAGCCAGACCCAATTAAATGTTGTCCTTTATAAGAACTGCTTTGGTCATGGTGTCTGTTCACAACAGTAAAACCCTAACTAAGAACTCTTGTTTATCTTTACTTTTTAGACAAATGTATTAATATTAATAGCACTAAGCCTTTCCAATTTTACACCCAGATTGCTTATATCTTGCATGTCATAACAAAGAAGAATCACTCCCTAGATGAGAAAAAAAAAAACAAAACTGTGTACCTTGCCTAACAAGTTTGAAACTCATCTTTAGGAAACATATAAATCAGTTTAGTTTTAATTGTAATTACAGATTTTTTTTTTCATTTTACCAAAATGCATACATTATTATACTCTAAAACTTTCCTAGACTAGTTTAAGAAAGTGCTTCTCATTTTTTCTTAATTTGAGGGTTTCCTTTGAGAATGTCATACACAAGTGTTACATTTATAATATTTCAATCCTGCTCCCCCTCCAACCCTTTCCTTGTCCATCCTAATCCCTTTCAAACTCTTGGCCTTCTTATATATGTGTGTGTGTGTGTATATACATTCATATATAAAGAATTCATACATATAGCATTGATAGTCAATACTATAGAATTTTTTTTTCTTCAGGGTCCATTTAGAGATGTGCATGTGTTTATGTATTTGGGGATGACCATTTGGTATTAGATAATCCGTTAGGAGTGCTGTCCATTGAGAAAACTGATTCTCGATTTTTCACCAGCCAAAAATTGCCTGTATGTATATAGTTCTTCACCTGTGGTAGAAGGAGTCTTGTAAGATTTTCCAGTCCACACTGACATGCCAACTGCTCTTGGCATTATACTGTAGGCTGATTAGGCAACCATATTGTTCATATTTTATAGGAGCAGTTTCCCTATAAAAGATAGAAGACACTGATAACAGATACCTTGCTCTCTGACTCTTAAAATCTTTATGCTCCCTCTTCTATGTTCAATCTCATCTTATTAGCATACAAAAATATCTAAATTCCACCATAGCTAAAGCATCATTTGTTTCTTTTCACTTTAAATTCAAATAATTTTTTTTTATTTTCTTCTCCACATAGGCATTGTTATTTTTTTGCTTCTGACACAAGTTGTCATTTTTGCCTTGTATGACACTCTGATATAATCAGTTACAATGTACACTGGTCAAATTCATATAATTGTCATTTCTTCCAAATTTCCCTAATTGTTCATAAAACACATAAGAGATTATCATAGATTTGCTCCAGAATAATGTTCAAATCTTTAACTTTTCACTATTTGACTTTCTTTCTGGATACTTAGTTTATTGCTGAAAATGGAACATTGATGTATCCTAATATTATTGTATTGTTATTTCTTGCTTATTGATCTGTTAATTTTAGTTTTATACATTTATTTCCCCAGGTATTGAATACATAAACATTTATAATTCTTCTATAATGCTGTGAAAAATTGACCTTTTATCATATATGACTCTGACTAATAATCCTATTTTATTTAACATCTATATTATAAAAGTAGGTGTTCTTGTAAATGTGGTAAAGCTTGGACATTCAGCATATCAGGTAAAGATTATTTTATGCTTCCACACTTCAAGGTACTACCAAAATCTGAAGAAAAATGCTGAAATAAATCAGTCCTTAGCAATTCCAGAAGAAATTTGACCCATAGGACAACAAATATTGGAGTTTTGGCCTCTACATCTGTCAGATAATATATGCATGCTGTTTTAGGTACTCAGTTTGTGTTTCCTCCTGATAAAATTGATAGAAAACTAAAAACGAATGGGCTTAAGAGATGGTTCAGTGATTAATAACACTTGCTGTACAGGCATCAGTACCTGTGTTCAAATAGGACCACATAAAAATGTTGGTGCATTTTACTAACAGGCCTATAATTCCTTGAGAGATAGAGACAGAATTATTGCTGGAGATTGCTTGCCACTAGTTTAGTTCCAGGTTCATGGAGATTCTTCTGCAAAGGAATAAGGTGAATGGTGACAACTAGGACAGTTTATCTAGTTCTCTGGCCTCTATATGCAACCAGATACACTTGTGCATCTAACACACAAAAGGATACATACATACATACATACATACATGCATACATATATACATTCACACTCATGTATGCACACACACATGCATACTTGTGCATGCACATACATATACATACATGTGTCTATCTGTACATATATAATATATCATATATATATAATATGATGATATGTATATGATACATACCATATATATGATCCAATCAAGGAAACTAGAATATCTTTTGAGTGAAACATTTTTATCATTTTTTGTGATTAAAATTTATTAGTCCTAACTAATAGAGTCACAGAACTTATGGAATACCTTTATATAATTAGGAAATTTATTGTAATGACTTAGTCTGTAGTCTAACTCAGCAATAGGCAGCTGTGAATGGGAAGTCCAAAGGTCAAGTAATTGCTCAGTCCCATGAGGCTACTTGTTTCAGATGGTCTTCTGTATAAACGGGAATCTAATAGAGGTTGGAAGAGAGGAGCTGGCAAGTAAGTGCAAGCTGGAGAAGAAGAATGAGCCTTCCTTCTTCCAATGTCCTTATGTAGGCCTCCAGCAGAGAGTGCAGCCCAGATTAAAGGTATGTACCTCCATGCCTGGTTTTGGAATTTGTTTTGTCACAGGCTGGCCTTGAACTCTGCTTGCTCCAGTCTCCTGGGATTAAACACATGTACTACCTTGTCTGAGCCTAAACATTTCATGGCCACTATGCCCCTTGTCTTCCAGCTTCAAGATCTGGGTCACAGGTATGCCCTCCATTGCCAGATTTTAGCTCATTCCAGATGTAGTCAAGTTGACAACTAGAAATAACCATCATATCAAACATTCAAATTTTCTGTTTTTGCTTTGAAATGTGAATTGGATCATTGTTATCTGCCATCACTGTAGGTATATAGAGTGTGATATTTGATGCCTTCTTTCTGACTGTACCATTTTCTCTGATGAGTGAGGTTTCTTCATTATGTCCTCTTTCTTATCCCATCAAGCAAGCACTATCTATCAACTTCTATGGGGCTAACTTGTAAATTGCATATTTATCCTTTTGTGATCGATTTGTGTATCACTTTACTGACATCCTCAAGACATACCCATGATGCTGCATATGATAATAGTTACTTTAAATATTAAAATTAGAATAGCTAAGGAATTCTATAATGTTTCTTACAGGATCTATCCTTTAACATTCTCTACCCTTTAACATTTTAAAATCCATTCTTTAATAATTTCCCAAGTAATATATAGAATATTTTATTGTATTTGCCCCCCCCCCCATTGCCTTGTTATATACCACTCCCTCTCCTACTGAAAGCCTCATCTTGTCAGCAAGTCCCCTCACGTTACAACCTTATGGTTTTTTATGACACACTGAGTTTACTCAGAGTTACTTTCATGAGCAAATTTCATTGGCTAAAACCACTGAAGAAAATTACTCACACAGCAACCATTGACTGACTGCAATTCTTTCAGAGGACATGGAGTCTTCTGACGCTCTCCTCCATCCAATGATGAATTGTTGATGTTCCCAGTTTAGTGCACATGTCATGTTCACAACTGATATATGCCTGTGAGTACAATGACCATGTCATGTCTTTAAGACTGTACTTCTCAGCATCATCCTGATCCTCCACCATGACATCTTTTCCTGCTCCTTTGAAGCAGTATTCCATGAGGCTTGAAGCAATTAGATGTACCATTTGGGTGTAGGGGGTTAACACTTACTTTCTGAACTGTAAACACTAATTAGTCTTTGCATTAACTACCATTTACTGCATGCTTGTGGGTGATAGATGGGGAAGAGGGGTTTGATGGGTTTTCTGACCACAACTCACATCAACAATAGTCTATGATTTGAAGCAAAAAAAAAAAAAAATACTTAGAATGCAGTTATAAAACATCCATTTAGCAAAACAACAGAAGGAGCCTCCCTCTTAGGGCTGAGGACCACCCCAGCCATGGGCTATTGACCAGGTTTATACTATGAAGTAAGAATGCCCTCCTGCGGAGCTGGTCTCCAATTCAATCAAAAAACAATAAATTTTCCTATAACAGTTAAGCTGCTATGGCTCCAGCGAGTATATTTTACCTGGCAGACCAGTATTGTAGAATGCAGGGCTCACAGCTGGGCTAGAACATTGATGTCATTTTATTTCCATCAGTCGGCACAGCACTTTCTGGTGCTGTGCAAACTTTCCAACAGGGAGGAAAATTCTAGAGCAGGTCTGTTGTAGTTTCTTTATGTCCTGTAAGCATAGTATGTTGCATTTAGCAGTAGGGTCTTGCCATCTTGTTCTGATGTCAGTAAAGAGTGATCCTAATGTCCTATTTTATTTGCCATGAAGCCTCCGATAAAGTCTTTATGAGTAAAGATGTATAGATAGATTCCTAATACCGGAATCTGGGACTTTCATTTAATAAATTATGACTTCTGTCAGAAACATTATTTTCCCATGTTTGGTACCTCTATTCAAACATCTTCATTACATATTTTAATCAATTTGCAGTATAAATTTCTATGTGGTGTTTCCATATACCCTTAGTTTTAGTTAAACTTCTACTCCTTATCTTCCCACCTTCCATGGCCATGTCTTATTTTCAAATCCAGTAGCCCCTCCTATATGTTCCCTATTACATGGGATTCTACAATATATCTCCCTACATACATTCCTTATGACCTCTATTTGTTTACCTATTCATTGCTATTTTTTTTAACATTCTGACCTCTCCAAGTTATACACACTAGTCTAAAAATTTTAAGATATACTCCACATGCTTCAGAAATGTATGTATTTGTTATTCTGGCCAGAACTACCTCTATCAATTCAATAACTTCCAGTTTTATCCATTTTTCTGTTTTATTTCATTTGTCTTTACAGCTGAAGAAATTTCTACTCCTAACATGTATCACATTCTTATTCCTTATCCATCTATATATATCCAGGCCAATTCAATTGTCTAGTGATTAAAGATACATCAATAATAGCTGCAAGTGTGCAAGAATCTCTGTGGTAGAACATGGAGTCCTTTGGTACACACCTAGGAGTTATATAGCTGGGTCATGTAGCAGGTTTTTTGGTTTGTTGTTTCTGCTGTCAATTTTTTGGTTGGTTTATTTATTTGTTGTTTTAAGTTTCGGAAAGACATCCCCATTATTTTACACAGTGGCTGTTCCAATTCACCTTTCTTTCTTTCTTTCTTTCTTTCTTTCTTTCTTTCTTTCTTTCTTTCTTTCTTTTTTTTTTTCTTTCTTTCTTTCTTTCTTTCTTTTTAATTAGATATTTTCTTTATTTACATTTCAAATGTTATCCCGAAAGTTCTCTATACCCTCCCCCCACCCTGCTCCCCTATCTGCCAACTCCCACTTCTTGGCCCTGGCATTCCCCTGTAATGGGGAATATAAAGATTGTAAGACCAAGGGGCCTCTCTTCCAAATGATGGCCAACTAGACCATCTTCTCCTACATATGCAGCTTGAGACACAGGCTCTAGGGGTACTGGTGAGTTCATATTGTTGTTCCACCTAAAGGGTTGTAGACCCCTTCAGCTCCTTGAGTAATTTCTCTAACTCCTCCATTGGGGGCCCTGTGTTCCATCCTATAGATGACTATGAGCATCCCTTTCTGTATTTGCCAGGCACTGGCATAGCCTCAATAGACATAGCTATATCAGGGTCCTTTCAGCAAAATCTTGCTAGCATATGCAATAGTGTCTGGGTTTGGTGGCTGATTATGGAATGAATCCCTGGGTGGGATAGTCTCTGGATGGTCCATCCTTTCATCTTAGCTCCACTCTTTGTCTCTGTAACTCCTTTCATGGGTGTTTAGTTCTCTATTCTAAGAAGGAATGAAGTACCCATACTTTGGTCTTCGTTCTTCTTGATTTTCTTCTGTTTTGCAAGTTGTATCTTTGGTATTCTAAGTTTCTGGGCTGATATTCACTTATCAGTGAGTGCATATCAAGTGACTTCTTTTGTGATTCGGTTACCTCACTCAGGATGACATCCTCCAGATACATCCATTTGCCCAAGAATTTCATAAATTCATTGTTTTTAATAGCTGAGTAGTGCTCCACTGTGTAAATTTACCACATTTTCTGTATCCATTCCTCTGTTGAGGGACATCTGGGTTCTTTCCAGCTTCTGGCTATTATAAATAAGGCTGCTATGAACATAGTGGAGCATGTATTCTTATTACCAGTTGGAACATCTTCTGGGTATATGCCCAGGAGAGGTAATGCTAGATCTTCTGGTAGTACTATGTCCAATTTTCTGAGGAATCTCCAGACTGATTTCCAGAGTGGTTGTACCAGCTTGCAATCCCACCAGCAATAAAGGAGTGTTTCTCTTTCTCCACATCCTTGCCAGCATCTGCTGTCATCTGAGTTTTTTATCTTAGCTATTCTGACTGGAGTAATGTGGAATCTCAAGTTTGTTTTGATTTGCATTTCCCTGATGATTAAGGATGTTGAACATTTTTTCAGGTGGTTCTCTGCCATTCGGTATTCCTCACTTGGGAATTCTTTATTTTGCTCTGTACCCCATTCTTAATGGGGTTATTTAAATTTCTGGAGTCCAGCTTCTTGAGCTCTTTGTATGTATTGGATATTAGTCCCCTATCAGATTTAGGACTGGTAAAAATCCTTTCCCAATCTGTTGGTGGCCTTTTTGTCTTACTGACAGTGTCTTTTGCCTTACAGAAGCTTTGCACCAATTCACATTTCTAATAATAGTGAAGTATGACATTTTTCCAAACATTCTCAAAATAATTTGTTATGATCTTTTTAAATTTACTTTTAATTAGTTCTTTGAAAACTTGGTACATTGAGGATTTTTACATATTCAACTCTTTTCCCATATCCTCCTAGATCCACTCCCTTTTCCCTTTCTCTCTAGATTGTTTTGTTTTGTTTTGATTTGTTTCACATATCAAGTTCAATTTGTGCTGCCAATACAGTCATTGATGTATGACCTCCCACTGGAGGAGGGTCAATCTACAGTGGCAAGATCGTAAATAAAACTGACTCTTCCTTTCTCTGTAGCTATCAATTGCTGATAGAACCTCATCTGAAGATAAAAATTCAGGCCCCACCCTACTGGCAACTGATCTGGTTTGAGTTGGCATGGGGCTTGTGCATGCTGACATAACCACTGTGAATTCGTATGTTTAACTTTCTGATTTTGTTAGCAGGACACGATTGCCTCTGGCTCTTGCAATTATTCCTTCTCTTCTCCAACAATCCTGTGATCGTTGAGAGGATTGGGTGCAGTACAGACTCTACATTCAAACAGAGCAGACTGCAAACTTTTGTTCTCTGTTCCTTGCCTAGCTATTAGCTTCTGCAAATCATCATCTTTGCAGGTAGAAGCTTCTGTGATGCACTTGATACATTGATCTATGAGTATAACAATGAGGCATGAGGATTCAGTTAACTAATACATTTATTTAGTTGAATATTAGCAGTAGGTTCTCCACTAAGGCCTACAATTTATGTAGCTACAGGTTCTTTGCCCCACAATGGTACCAGGTACTGGTTTCATCCTATGAAGACTTAAGACCAATCAGAAAACACTTGGTATTGAGTAACAATTTCCTCTGAAATTTACCCTTCCAACCTTCAGGGAAGCTCCATTAAAGCAGAAAGTAAACAAACAGCTTTGAGGAAGTCCCTGAAACTGACCCTATTCACTAGACACCTCCTTCCCCAATAGCAAACAGAAAAGACTGTCAAAAGTCACTCTCAGAGAAGGCAGACTGCAGAAGACATACAAACAAGCCTAGCAGCCTGGAAGAGGCAGAGACCAATGAGCAGCCTCAGAAAAACATACTATCCAAACTGCCTAGAAGAAACACTGACGTGCTGGGCTGACTGAGCTACCTAGAAGGGAAATCCTTCAACATGTTGAGCTGCTGGCAGGCTCTGCTTTGTGCTCCAGGTTTCTGGGTTTTATGAATTGTCACCCATGCTGGGGTGGCTTTTGGTGACACAGCTGTCTTTGAATTATTTCTGTTCCTGTAATTAAATCCTCAAACATATTCCTGTAAGTAACCACAATAAAACTAATTGACTCACCACATTAGACTTTGGTGGTATCTGTGTTACATTTATCTAGAAAACCTTATGTTACAAATAGGTTGCGCCTCTAATGTTTACCCAAGTCTAATTAACATTTCAACAGTGGACATTTCTTGCCAAGGCTAGTCATTTATTACTGTATGTCACAGGGTTCATAGCCGATTACATTTCTCTTTGTATACCATACACTATAAAAGCTGTATGTTACTTCCAGCTCAGTACCAACTTAATATATTCACATTCTGTAACTCAGTATATGATGTCTTTGGCAATAGGGTCTCACAGTCAAGATCTGGAGGATAATCAATAGCATTGGCAGTAACCTATAATCTTTGGGGGATATTTACGACCTTACTGGAGAACAATTCCAAAAGAGGAAATCCATTCATGATACCTAGCAACAATGGAAAGACATCTTAAAAGTCTTGGTAAACAGAAAAGGTGGTTATGCTCTAGTTAGCTAATAAAACAAACAAACAAACAAATTAAGATAAAGGTAAATAAAGGCTTCTGTATACAAGTTTAACGAGCTTGTTGCCAGAAAAAAAAAAAAAAAAAAAAAAAAAAAAAAAAAAAAAAAAAAAAAAAAAAAAAAAAAAAAAAAAAAAAAAAAACCAAAAAAAAAAAAAAAAAAAAAAAAAAAAAAAAAAAAAAAAAAAGAAGTGAGATTATGCAAGCAAGCCTAAATCATATTTTATTCATTTATTTAAAAGATGTGGCTGTATAAAGTACAGTTAATAATAATGTGATAATGTAATAGCATGGTTGACCATTAGGACCTTAGAGGGCTCTCTTTGTTCAGTGTAGTCTTGGCTCTCAGCATGTGACACATCCTCATGAGGTTAGGGCCCTGGGTACGAACACAGTTTTATAAAAGTAAATTACTGCCTGTGAAGAGAGCTAATTCAACAAAATGATGGATTTGTAAGCATGAGAACCTGAGACTGAGTCCCTGAAGCCATGTAAAAAGATGTGTGTGGTGTGTGGTATGTGGTGATAGGTACTTGTAATCCTCAGGGAGGGAAGCATGCTGATCGCTAAAGATCACTGGCCATCCGGGCTAGTCTACTTTTGGTATCCCAGACAATGAAGTGATCCTGTATCAAAGAAGTAACCAGGACATCTGAGGAATGTTGAAAGGTTCAGTGTTATTGACACAGCAACCTTAAGGTCTTAACAGTCACAAAAGTAAGTGGGGAGGGAGGGGATGGGGGAAAAAAAGGAGGAAGGGAGGGAGGGAGAGAAGAAAGGGAGAGAAGCGTCCCACTGTCTTCTGGGTCCTGTCTGACATTTCTTTTGGGCTGTTATTAGCTGCAAAGCAGTCCCTAGGGGCCAGGGCCCTTCATACTTATGAAATCACCCAAGGGCTCACTCACTTCAAGATACTTGTTGAATATTTACTATTAGTATTACTACACTAGCAATTGGTTCGTACCAAAAAAGGGCCTGCCTTTAGGATGTGCATAATTTACCACATCAGCGGTTCGGGAGAGCAAGTATAGATTTACTTCCAGATATTCACAGACAACCACAGTCTGAAAATATCCAATGGAAAATTCCAGAAACAACTCCTAACTTTTAAATTCTGCATGGTTCTAAGTAGCATGTTGGAATCTCTTTTCAACCACATATTCCACTGTTCTGTGACAATTACCTCTGAATTGAACATTAAGTCCTAGAGAGGATGAGAAAGGCCCATTAAACTAATTTGGAAACAAATTGACACGTTTAGGGAAAATAAAACTTAGACAGTTCACAAGGTTCTAGAGGCAGTAAAAAGTTGTTGGAGAGAGGAGACTTTCCAACCAGCTCAGTTGCCAGACTTTTGAACCTATCCAGCTGCCTGCCAAGTCTTGCAGAGAGATCCAGGGTTTCAGCTTTTGTGAGTTGTCACCAATACTAGAGTGGGATTTTCAGTGATACTGCTGCTGCCTTTGACTTACCCCAAATCCTGGCAAGTTAACCCTCACCATGCTCCTATCACTAACCCAAATAAACTCAATTCTCAAGTTGGATTTTAAAGGAATTGTTACTTTGGTTCATCATCAATTATCTATCTAGGATGAATAAATCTCTATGTCTGTCACATTTTCCCACTTGAGGTGTGAACTATCTTACCTTTCTTTGTTTCCACACTGTCTACCCAACCCACCTGTTGTTTACTACCCAGCTCAGGGATCACATGGATTTGTCCTGCTATTGCACTGTTGACATTCACAAAAAAATAATTCAACTTTTGCAATGGTAATAGATTTAGTATTTAGTGATGTGCATAGAAGTTAGATAGGATTATTTGCCAAGATTTTTCAAGCCTGAAAGAAAAGACAGGGAAATGAGAAGAGGAAAGGAGAGAAAAGGAGAGAGAGGGAGGGAGAGGGAGGGACAGAGGTAGAGATCATCAATGATTGGTTATGTATAATTATAGAGTGTAAGATTAGCAGGGTGAGTGCATACCATATGTGTTCTTTTGTGATTGGGTTACCTCACTCAGGATGATGTTTTCTAGGTCCATCCATTGGCCTAAGAATTTCATGAAGTCATTGTTCTTAACAGCTGAGTAGTACTCCATTATGTAAATGTACCACATTTTCTGTATCCATTCCTCTGTTGAGGGACATATGTTTTTTTTGGGGGGGGGTGTTTGTTTGTTTGTTTGTTCAGCTTCTGGCTAATATAAATAAGGCTGCTATGAACATAGTGGAGCATGTGTCCCTATTACATGTTGGAATATCTTTTGGGTATATGCCTAGTAGTGGTATAGCTGGGTCCCCAGGTAATATTATGTCCAATTTTCTGAGGAATGACCAAACTTATTTCCAGAGTGGTTGTACCAGCTTGTAATCCACCAGCAATGGAGGAGTGCTCCTCTTTCTCCACATCTTCGGCAGCATCTGCTGTCACCTGAGTTTTTAATTTTAGCCATTCTGACTGGTGTGATACTTCTCAGCGTTGTTTTGATTTGCATTTCCCTGATGACTGAGGATGTTGAACATTTCTTTAGGTGCTTCTTAGCCGTTTGGTATTCTTCAGTTGAGAAGTTGTTTAGCTGTGTACTCCTGTTTTTGTTTGTTTGATTTTTGCTTTGTGTTTGTTTGTCTGTCTGTTTGTTTGTTTGTTTGTTTGTTTGTTTTTTCGAGACAGGGTTTCTCTGTGCAGTCCTGGCTGTCCTGGAACTCACTTTGTAGACCAGGCTGACCTCAAACTCAGAAATCCACCTGCCTCTGACTCCCATGTGCTGGAAATAAAGGCATGCACCACCACTGTCCAGCTTCTGTATCCCATTTTTAATAGGGTTATTTGGTTCTCTGGAGTCTAACTTCTTGAGTTCTTTGTATATATTGAATATTAGCCCTCTGTTAGATGTAGGAGTGGTAAAGATTTTTTCCCAATTTTTGGTTTCTATTTTGTCCTATTGACAGTGTCCTTTGACTTACAGAAGCTTTGCAATTTTATGAGGTCCCATTTGTCATTTCTTGATCTTAGAGCATAAGGCATTGGTGCTTTGCTCAAGAAATTATCCCCTGTGCCTATGTGCTCGAAGCTCTTCCCCACTTTCTTTTCTATTAGTTTCAGTGTATCTGGTTTTTTGTGGAGTGTTTGTTTGTTTTTGTTTTTGTTTTTGTTTTTTGAGGCAGAGTTTCTCTGTATAGCCCTGGCTGTCCTGGAACTCACTTTGTAGACCAGGTTGGTCTTGAACTCAGAAATCTGCTTGCCTCTGCCTCCTAAGTGCTGGGATTAAAGGTGTGCGCCACCATGCCCAGGTTTTATGTGGAGGTTCTTGATCCACATGAACTTGAGCTTTGCGTTCTTCTATATGATGACCACCAGTTGAACTAGCACCATGTGTTGAAAATGCTTTCTTTTTTTTCACTGGATGGTTTTAGTTCCTTTGTCAAAGATCAAGTGATCATAGGTGTGTGGGTTCATTTCTGGGTCTTCAGTTCTGTTTCATTGATCTACTTGCCTGTCTCTGTACCAATACCATGCAGTTTTTATCACTATGGATCTGTAATATAGCTTGCCCAAAAGCTTGGAATACCCAAGATACAATTCACAGACCACATGAAGCTCAAGAAGAAGGAAGATTAAAGTGTGGATATTTTGGTCCTTCTTAGAAGGACCCATGTGAGGTGATACAGAGACCAAATGTGGAGCAGAGATTGCAGGAAAGGCCATCCAGAGATTGTCCCACCTGCAGATCCATCTTATATACAATTACTAAAGGAAGATACTATTGTAGATGCCAAGAAGTGTATGTTGACAGGAGCCTGATATCGCTGTCTCCTGAGAAGCTCTGCCATTGCCTGACATATACAGAAGTTGATGCTTGCAGCCAACCATTGAACTGATCATTGGATCCCCAATGGAGGAGTTAGAGAAAAAACTGAAGGAGCTGAAGGGGTTTGCAACCCCATAGGAAGAACAACAGTACCAAACAACCAGACCCTCCAGAGTTCCCAGGGACTAAACCACCAACCAAGGAATATACATGGAGGGAACCCATGGCTTCAGCTGCATATGTAGCAGGGGATAACTTTGTCTTACATCAGTGGGAGGAGAGGCCCATGGTCCTGTGAAGGCTTGATGCCCCAGTGTAGGGGAATGACAGGACAGGGAAGCAGGAATAGGTGGGTTGGTGAGCAGGGGGATGGGATAGGGGGTTTTCAGAGGGGAAACAAGAAATGAGGATAACATTTGAAATGTAAATTAAAAAATATCAAATAAAAAATTCAAAAAAAGTTAGCAAGGGTGAGTTGGGAAGTCCAGGAGAGCCAATGTTACTTTGATAATCTCGCCACTATAATACTAAGGGTTGAGAAACAATCAAGCTCATGGTAGTTCTAAAATGAAAGCTGCAGATTGAGAATAAGGAAAAGCTGACATTTATTAAATGAATTTAGTCCTTTACTTGTAGGATGGTCACCTTTTAATTATACTCATACCTTCAATTGGCTGAATGAGGATCATTAACATAAAGGAAAAAAAGTCTGCTTTGTTCAGTCTGCCAGTTAAAATGTTCATCCTTTCGAATAAATACTATATAGATACTCTCAGTGTTTGTCAAAGCATCTAATACCCTGGGAACCAGTCAATTTGACATAGCTCTGCACCTTGCCAACCTCCTTAAACTATATTTTATCTCAAAGAAAAATAAAAAATAAAAATCACAATCCCACTTAGTATGACAGAGGTGTCCTACCTGCAGGCAAAAATTGCTCAGATTCCTTCCCAGAGAAGGACATATAATACTTAGGGGTGTGATATTTTTACTAATGGATCACAATTAATTTCTAAGATGCAAACAGTAGTTAGATATGATGGCATGGTGTCAGTACATCTTAAGTTTACATCATATTCCTTTATTATATGTAAAGTACATTGCAACCGCAGATTTTTTTTAGATATATTTTATTATTTACATTTCAAATGCTATCCTGAAAGTACCCTATACGCTCCCCGCACCCTGTTCCACTACCCACCTACTCCCACTTTTTGGCCCTGGCATTCCCCTGTACTGGGGCATATAAAGTTTGTAAGACCAAAGGGCCTCTCTTCCCAATTGTTCACCTACAGGGTTGTAGACCCCTTCAGCTCCTTGGGTAATTTCTCTAGCTCCTCCATTGGGGGCCATGTGTTCCATCCTATAGATGACTATGAGCATCCCCTTCTGTCTTTGCCAGGCACTGGCATAGCCTCACTCGAGATAGTTATCTCAGGGTCCTTTCAGCAAAATCTTGCTGGCATATGCAATAGTGTCTGGGTTTGGTGGCTGATTATGGGATGGATCCCAGTGTGGGATAGTCTCTGGATAGCCCATACATTCATCTTAGCTCCAAACTTTGTCTCTGTAACTCCTTTCTTGGGTGTTTTGTTTTCTATTCTAAGAAGGAATGAAGTACCCATACTTTGGTCTTCGTTCTTCTTGATTTTCTTCTGTTTTGCAAGTTGTATCTTTGGTATTCTAAGTTTCTGGGCTGATATTCACTTATCAGTGAGTGCATATCAAGTGACTTCTTTTGTGATTCGGTTACCTCACTCAGGATGACATCCTCCAGATACATCCATTTGCCCAAGAATTTCATAAATTCATTGTTTTTAATGGCTGAGTAGTACTCCATTGTGTAAATGTACCACATTTTCTGTATCCATTCCTCTGTTGAGGGACATCTGGGTTCTTACCAGCTTCTGGCTGCTATGAACATAGTGTAGCATGTATTCTTATTACCATTTGGAACATCTTCTGGGTATATGCCCAGTAGAGGTATTGCTGGATCTTCCAGTAGTACTATGCCCAATGTACTACAGAGCAATTGTGATAAAAACTGCATGGTACTGGTACAGCAACAGACAGGTAGGTCACTGGAATAGAATTGAAGACCCAGAAATGAACCTACATACCTATGGTCACTTGATCTTTGATAAAGGAGCTAAAACCATCCAGTGGGGGAAAAAAAAGACAGCATTTTCAACAAATGGTGCTGGCACAACTGGCAGTTATCATTCAGAAGATTTCGAATTGATCCATTCTTATCTCCTTGTACAAAGCTCAAGTCTAAGCGGATCAAAAATCTCCACATAAAACCAGAGACACTAAAATTTATAGAGGAGAAAGTGGGGAAAACCCTCGAAGATATGGGCACAGGGTTAAAATTCCTAAACAGAACAGCAATAGTTTGTGCTGTAAGAACAAAAATTGATGAATGGGACCTTATAAAATTGCAAAGCTTCTGTAAGGCAAAAGACACTCTCAATAAGACAAAATTGGGAAAAGATTTTTACCAGTCCTAAATCTGATAGGGGACTAATATCAAATATACACAAAGAGCTCAAGAAGCTGGACTCCAGAAATTTAAATAACCCCATTAAAAATGAGGTACAGAGCTAAACAAAGAATTCTCAAGTGAAAAATACCAAATGGCAGAGAAGTACCTTAAAAAAATGTTCAACATCCTTAATCATAAGGGAAATGCAAATCAAAACAATCTTGAGATTCCATGTCACTCCAGTCAGAATGGCTAAGATCAAAAACTCAGATGACAGCAGATGCTGGCAAAGATGTGGAGAAGAGGAACACTCCTCCATTGCGGGTGGGATTGCAAGCTGGTACAACCACTCTGGCAACCACAGATATTATTTATGCAACTGGTGACGTTCAGGACACTGGTATTTACAGCTACTGTCTTCTGATAACCATTTCATATTCTCTCTTTACTTCAGCAAACACCTCAACTGACTATGGTTGTCTATTAACTGGTGTGGTAGCAGAAAGTATTTGACAGATCATAGCTATGTAGAAACAATGTGCATGGGAGATATAGTAATTTCCTCAAACAATAAAACCACACTTGATATAGCAGCTGCAAAGAAGTCATCACATAGGTAAATAGAAGAATATGCCTGTCTCCAAGATCCATCTGTCTTCAACACAATCCAAAATAAACATATTAAATTGGTATATATTTAGAATCATCACTCTATGTCTTTCAAGTCTGTGATTATGTCACTCATCTCTGTACTCCTTCCACATATAAAACATTGCTCAGGATGAACTGTTTTTGTGATCTATTTATTTCTAGTGCCTTGCAGTGGGCCTTTCTTACAATAGCCTTCACTCTACATGTCAGGGAACCAATGTGGAGATTGTGCTGATGCTAAATGTCTCTTTCTTAATTATATGTACTAAAATTGGTACAATAGCCTCTGGGTTAGGGATCCATTAGAACCACTGTAAATGAGGCTTAAGCTACATTGCCACTGATCAGCTAACATCCTTTAGTCTATACATTGGTGAACCACACTGATATTTTGGGTCTCCTGAAATTTGTGTTATTCAGACAAGATAAAAAAACTTTCAAAACAGAGGGCTAGAGATGTGGCTTGGTTAGTAGTGTGTTTGTCTAATGTACACAAAGCTCTGGGTTTGATCCCCAGCACCACACAAACAGGGCATGCTGCTACTCTCCTCTAATCTCACAAAATATCAATTGAGACAGGAGAATCAGAAGTTCAAGGTCAGCCTCAGCTACACAAGACCCAGTTTCAAACTACACACACACACACACACACACACACACACACACACACAACAGGTAGAATTCATCTCAGCTATGTAAGGACAATTCAGCAGATCAAATTAAATCAATGCAATTCACTAGCTAAGTCACCACTTGCTTTTATACAGTCTCAAGCATGCATACACATGCATGGGCATACACACCTATCTGATGAGTTATTCCCCTTCCTTTAATGCAAAATAGCTGTGAGGTTTTGGTTCCTCCCACACGCACAAAGAAATTTAAGAGTTGCTAAGATTTGAGTCAAGGACACATGAGAACAGAGGGTAAAGGCTGATATTGACAAGCACTTGGGAAAAGGCCTTTGAAAAGTCTCCTTTAACCAGCTCTCTTTACATTACATGTCTGTTTGTACCACACCAGTAATGTAGATATTCTAACCAAATGCTTCTTCAAATGATGAAAGAGGACATCGGCGAACCTTTGTCTGTGGACACTTCTGTAAGCAGAGACTGAAGGAACAATCAAACTGATTAACAGCCCAGTCTCACATACATTGCATTTACCTACACAGTAAGGGGACGAAAGAGTATCATCATGTGCTAATGGGGGGATATGTCTGCCATCACTGAAGAGGGGCAATTAACCCTTCCCAGAACCTTTCTGATCACAAAGCTGTAAATCTTAATTTGATTTCAAGCTACCAGGCTCTTTTATATCTCTCTTACTAGATTGAGACAGAAGCTGGTCTAACATGAAAGTAGACATCCAATAACTGTTCCGTGCTCTATCTGCATACTGAGAATTGGTAATAAAAACTGTGTTCTGGCCTGCTGCTGCTGCTGCTGCTGCTGCTGCCACTGCCACCGCTGCTGCCTAGGATATGAGGGAGAAAGACTGGTGAATGTTTTCTGATTGCGATGAAATAAGCAGCATGCTTATGGATTTTTGTCCACATTAGTTATCCTTGGAAAGTTCTGAAGAGAAACACAATGTGTTTCAGCCACAGCAGGAACTAGAAGAACTGGAATTTTTTTTTGTACTACTCTATTACTTATCTGCCTGGACTGCTTCAGTGCTTTGTACATCCTAAGTTATTTAATCTTTGAAGCCACTCTGATGAAGATGACAATGACACAGTGCTGTGATTCCTATCTTCACAGACGAAAATGTGCAGACAGGAGAACTCATCCAACAACACAGACCAGGTCCATGGGTCAGCCAATGGGATACGCAGGCTATGAGAGCTCAGTGTCCAAGCAGGTGAATGTGGGTCTGTAAAGCCTTGGGACACTTGCAGTTATGCTCAACACATAACTGGCATTATACCATGCCCCAGTGATATTAACTTTATGGAAACTCATCTCTTAAGCTATTTACAATCAAAAATGGCTTTGTTGCTGCCTCTACTTTCGTCTGTATTCTCAGCTGTATTTCTACGGTTCACAGAATTAAGCTGAGTATGGAGGAGGTTCCTATAGTCTCTAGAGGTTGAAGCAGGACAATTGTGAATGTGAAAGCACTCCGGGTGACAGAGTGAGATCCAGGCTAGCTTGGGCTACAGAGTGAGATTCTATTTCAGAAAACAAAACAGGACTCACTCCCTAATGAGACTCTTTGGCACTTGTGACACAGTGCAAGGGCAGAGATCCTTAGAATTCCACCATCATGGTGTCCACTGTGAAACACTTTCTGCCTAAAGTGAACTTGAAGTTTCCCGGGTAAAAATATTATTACATGGCATAGAGGTGAGAATGATCACAGGCTTTTGTCTGAAATTCAGTAGATTATGAAACCATCATCCAGTTGGAAAGTCTCATTTAAATATTTCTTGCTAATGAAGAGTTTTTGGGAGCCAACAAGGTGACTTATTCAGTAAAGGCATTTACCATTCAGGCCTGTAAATATTAGTTTGATTCCTGCAGGAGAAAGGAGAGGACCCTGCGAAGTTGCCCTCTGATCTCCATGTATGTACTATAGCAGGTGTACACAGACACATCTCATACATATGCACAAATAATAATAACATTTATAAAATCAGTTTGGAAGAAAGGGAATTGTCTTGTTAGCTAAGCTTAGTTTTAATATAAGGACATCTGAAACTCAGTTTTTACATCTGTGAAATGGAGTTCATATCTATATCTCATTTATATAATAGTATCTGGCTATGACATATAAATAAATGTATAAATGTATATAATTGTATATTAATTTATTTATTAATATACTTACTTATTGCATTCTGGGATTTGAACCTAGACCTTATGTGTATTGCTAAGCAAGCACACTGCCACTGAGTTGCATGTCCAGCTCTTTATCTTCTTACCTTTGAGACAGTCTCACTCGTTTTCTCAGGAATGCCATGAACTTAAGTGTCTTTGACCTCAGACACTACAGGCATATACCGTCATGCCTAGGTCAAAACAGATTTTTCTGTTTTTGTTTTTTCAGCTGATCCAAAAGGTATTTATTGAAAACCACATTCTTTCCTCAGGATATTTATGGTGTGAGTCCAAATGTGCTACTCTCTTTCATTGGCTTACTTAGCCATTAGTATTAATCACTGCATTGCCATAAGTAACCATTATTACATTAACATTAAAATATAAAAATATAAATTGTTCAGCAACATTTCCTTTACAATGTCCTTCCCAAATCTTGGCCCTTTTTATTTACATAAGAGTTGTGTTACCTCCCACATATGTTCACACACACTCACCATGATAACATGTAGGTTGTGATTTCTGATCTCAGCACATCACTTTAAAGAGAATTGAGGCAAAACCCTTCACTGACATTTTCAAGGAAAAAAAATCCAAATTGCCAATACCTGCATCAAGTATCCTTATATGTGAGTGATTAAAATTAAGACAAGAATAATTCAACTACATATTCATCACATGTCTCAGTGTAAAAACACAAACAATAGCAAGCATTTCTAAGTCTGTGGAACAAATAGAATCAAATAGAATAACCTGACAACCTGTTTAAATAAACACCTGACAATACCTACTAAAAATGACCACATGAACATTCTATGACCTTATAAATTCACAACTAAATATACCCAAGGGAAATATCTATATATTATACTGTGTATGTGTGTGTGTGTGTGTGTGTGTGTGTGTGTGTGTGTGTGTGTGTGTGCTGGTTACCTTTCTATTGCTATGATTAGACACCATGACCAAGGAAACATAAACAAAACAAAACAAAACAAAACAAAACAAAACAAAACAAAACAAAACAAAAAAACAGAATTGCCAGGTGTGGTGGCGCACACCTTTAATCCCAGCAATTGGGAGGCAGAGGCAGGTGGATTTCTGAGTTCTAGGCCAGCCTGGTCTACAAAGTGAGGTCCAGAACAGCCATTGCTATACAGAGAAACACTGTCTCAAAAAGCAAAGCAAAACAAAACAAAACAAAACAAACAACACAACAACAACAACAACAAAAAAACAGAACTTATTAGGTGCTTACAGTTTCAGAGGGTGAATTCTTGAGCATCCTGTGAGGAGCATGGTAGTAGACTGAAAGACATAGCTCTGGAGCAATGGCTGAAAATGACAAGCATGAGTCAAAGACAACTAACTAGAAAAGGTGAGGAGCCTCAGTGGCATACTTCTTCCCACAAGGTCACCTTTCCTTCCAAACAGTTCCTTCCAGCAACAACTATAGACCAAGTATTCCAACATATGAGTCTATGGGACCCAATCTCATTCAAACCATCATAATATGTTCACTGTGTGTTTGTGTGTATGTGTGTTTGTGTGTATGTGTGTGTGTGTATTATATATTTTATATATTCATACACATGGATTCCTGCCTGAATGAGAATCCTCCCACAGTGAAGGTAAGACTATCCATGAGAAGTAAGATAGCACACATTGGCAATGATAGATCACAAAACATAGTAAGCAAAGTGGTAAGTCAGGACCAAAGAATACATTGCATAATTTCATTCATATATATTGCAAAACAGGTCAAACTAATTCACAATAGTGGATTAGTGGAGCTAACACAGGGGTTATTCGTGGGAATGAGCAGTTAAAAGCAGGTCAAGTAGCTTCTGAGTTGCCAGCATTTTTTCTCAGTGAGCATTTTTCTCACTGTTAGCTCCTTGCTATCTTACTGGGGTATGTTTCATTTGTGTGATTCTTTTAAAATAAGCATAATGAAGCTTTTTATAACATTACATAGATGAGTTATCCTTCAACAAATAGGTTTTAAGACATAAAAGGGTGTTGAAAGTGCATGTATGTTCATTTGAAGAGCTGCTACTGACGAAATCTAGCACAATTTGAACATCAAAATCTGTTGGAACAGCGTTGCAGCACAACATGTAAGATTTCTGAGTTCATGCCCATGCATCAAAACAGACAGAGGTGTGTTTCTTCTTTACAATAAAATATCAATATATTAGTGCAAAAATAGATTTAAGGACTCAGGGACACGATTCAGTGCCCTGGAGCACAGGTTTCTCTTTCAGACATCCCAGGTTTGACTATCAGGACCCCTCATGGTGGCTCACAACCATCTGCATCTGGGTAGGACTGTTTAACTGCTTCCTTTCATTGTCATATTACGTAATATTTTCTCAAACCATGGAACTTACAAGGAAGGTGCTTTCAGATTATATTCGCCTGAAATCACCTGAGTCCTGTGTTCTAACTGTGTCATGTCTTCAATAACAGAGGCTTACCCTCAGTACCTGAGAGGCAAGCAACATCTAAGTCAATAATCTACATTATTTTAGAAGTCACTTGACTGGCCCTGACCAACTACTTGTGCCTGGTCCCATGGTTATTGTTAGTATATGGTTCTTATGGGGAGCATTGTAAACTCAAGTGGCTTAACTTCCTTTGCGACATACATATGCATTTATATACATGTGTGTCGTGTGTGTGTGTTGTGTATGATTTTAGGCAAATATAAAATAATATGATACCTTGAGATGTTATCAAACAACCTTGGTGCTATTTGTCCTTTATCCTGTGCTTGTGTTCTCTCTCTCTCTCTCTCTCTCTCTCTCTCTCTCTAGTAGAAAGATCTGCCCTTCCTGTGGACAGAATCTCATAGTGGTAGCCCAGGGAACAGTTGGAAAAATGAAGCTTTGCATTGGCTCTCATAGATAAGTCTGTCTGCTCTCTTACAGAGGCTGCACTCTTAACCCCATGTTAGGACCCAACTTCTGTCCTCCAACTTCAATAAGGACTAAAAACCAATGGCTCCCCAAGAGTCCTCCAGGCAATCAGAGTCAGCTTGGGGCTGCTGCTACAGCAACCTACTTAACTGAGCAACTACCAGACTATCTCAACATGAGACAGTTGTTTTTGGTCTATTCGTTCAGTTTTTTGGAAGCTAAACCAGTAAATCCCCTTTTGATATATATTTACTCTACTGGCTGTGTTCCCATAGAGAAGCCTGATTAATACTGGCCTACAGTCATGAATATAATGAACACATGGAGTGGCAGCTAGACAAACCTAAACTGCTATAATTTACATTCAATAACATGATTTGCCATACTTATCAAAATACCAGTGTCATACAAGGTAAAGAATCTGAATTAGTCTCTTTTTAAAGGAGACAATGATACCTCTTTCCTGTTGTCAACTTGATATACCCAGAAGAGGGGGCCTCAACTCAGTAACTGGCTCATCAGATTGGTCTATGGGTGTATGTGTGAGGTATGTTCTTGATCTCTACTTGAAGGAGGAGAGCTTAGCGCATTGTAGGTTGTTCCACCCATGCAGGGGGTCCCATGTTATAGAACAAAAGCTTTCCATGCAGAAGCCTAGAATAATCCATAAGCAGAGTTTCTCTCTGATCGCTGCTTCTGTTCCTGCCTACAGGTTCCTGTCTTGAATTCCTGCCTGACTTGTCTTTGTAATGAATCACTTCCTGCATGCATCATATGAACTAATCACTTCCTTCCCTGAATTGTTTAGAGCATGGAATTTATCACAAAAATAGAAAAGCAAGCTAAGACAAAGACCATAGAAAGAGAGTGATAAAGTGTGATCCTGAGAAAATGCTTGTAAGGATATTATTAAACAAGTTAGCATATGACTATAGACTTAGGCTAAAAAACATTTCATGGAAATGTCAAATTTCCTAAATGATTCATGGTAAACATATGTGAAAATAGTAATTATTGAGAAGGGCATATTAAATCACTAAAGATAAAATGTTATGCTGCCTGCCATTAGTTCCTAAAGTCTGAGTGGAAGAAAATGTATACATTGTATGTACAGTCAAAAAAGCAAGCGGTAAAGGAAATATAGCAAGATGGTGACAAGTTAGTGAACTTAGATGGGGTGTTCAAAGTGGCCTAGCAACCATTCTGCAGATTTGAATACCTTAAAAGATTGAAGAAAAGCCAGACAAGGTGGCAAATATCTTTAATCCCAGTACTTTGGAGGCAGAGACAGGCAGATCTCTGAGTTCAAGTCCAGCCTGATCTACAGAGAAAATTTCAGGACAATCAAGGGTATATAGAGAAACCCTGTTTAAAATAAAAAAAGACAAAAAGAAAAAAGAAAACAAAACAACAACAAAGAAAAGTTTGAAGAAAATGTAAAAGAGAACCCAACTGTAGTTTTGTTATGATTGTAAATTTTGTATGTGATTTTGTATGTGTACAGTGATTTCATGATGAAGATGATAAAGACAATGACAACAAAGCCAAGCTGGCAAGCTTAGAGGATATGCACATGGGCAACAACATTCTCTGCATGCTAGCAATGTGTGACTATGTAAAACAGACCTCTTTCCAGCCAGAGAAGGATTTGCTGTTACCTTGAACAAGTTTTGTAAGACTAGTTATTCAATAGGGTTACTTGGTTCTCTGGAGTCTAAGTTCTTGAGTTCTTTGTATATATTGAATATTAGCCCTCTATCAGATGTAGGATTAGTAAAGATCTTTTGCCAATCTGATGGTCACCATTTTGTCCTATTGGCAATGTCCTTTGCCTAATAGAAGCTTTGCAATTTTATGGGGTCCCATTTGTGAATTCTTGATCTTAGAGCATAAGCCATTGGAAATTTTCCCATGTGCCCATGTGCTCGAGGCTCTTGCCCACTTTCTCTTCTATTAGTTTCAGTGTATCTGGTTTTATGGAGAGGTCCTTGATCCACTTGGATGAGCTTTTTACAAGGAGATGAGAATGGATCATTTTGTATTCTTCTACATGTTGACCTGTAGTTGAACCAGCAAATGAGGTACCGAGCTAAACAAAGAATTCTCAACTGAGGAATACCGAATGGCTGAGAAGCACCTAAAGAAATATTCAACATCCTTTGTCATAAGGGAAATGGAAATCAAAACTACCCTGAGATTCTACCTCACACCAGTCAGAAGGGCTAAGATAAAAAAACTCAGTTGACAACAGATGCTGGTGAGGATGTGGAGAATAAGAAACACTCCTCCATTTTTGGTAGGATTGCAAGCTGATAAAACCACTCTGGAAATCAGTCTGACTGTTCCTCAGAAAAATTGGAATTTTTTACCAGAGGATCCAGCTATACCATTCCTGAGCCTATACCCAAAAGATGTTCCAACATGTAACAAGGACACATGTTCCCCTATGTTAATAGCAGCCTTATTTATAATATCCAGAAGCTTGAAAGAATCCAGATATCCTTCAAGAGAGGAATGGATACAGAAAATGTGGTACATTTAGACAATGGACTACTACTCAGCTATTAAAAATAATAAATTCATGAAATTCTTAGGCCAATGGATGGACATAGAAAATATCATCCTGAGTGAGGTAACCCAATCACAAAAGAATACACATGGTATGCACTCACTGATAAGTGGATATTAGCCCCAAAGCTCGGAACATCCAAGATACAATTCACAGACCACATGAAGCTCAAGAAGAAGGAAGACCAAAGTGTGAGTGCTTCAGTCCTTCTTAGAGCAGGGAACAAAATACCCCAGGGGAGAAATACAGAGACAAAGTGTGGAGCGGAGACTGCAGGAAAGTCCATCCAGAGACTGCCCCACCTGGGAATCCATCCCATATACAGTTACCAAATCCAAGCACTATTGTAGATGCCAAGAGGGGCTTGCTGACAAGAGCCTGATATTGCTGTCTCCTGAGAGGCTCTGCCAGTGCCTGACAAATACCAAGGCAGATGCTCACAGCCACCCATTGGACAGAGCACAGGGTCCCAATGGAGGAGTTAGAGAAAGAACTGAAGGGGCTGAAGGAATTTGCAGCTACATAAGAATAACAATATGAATTAACCGATCCCCCAGAGCTCCCATGGACTAAACCACCAACCATAGAGCACACATGGAGGGACCCATGGCTCCAGCCACATATGTATGAAGAAGTCAGCTTTCTTTCTTTCTTTCTTTCTTTCTTTCTTTCTTTCTTTCTTTCTTTCTTTCTTTCTTTCTTTCTGTCTGTCTGTCTTTCTGTCTTTCTGTCTTTCTTTCTTAACTGTCAAACTGGCCAGTTTTATTTTCCTTTACAACTTAATAAATACTTATTGATGACTGCACATTGGGTATGGCTGCTTGGTAGTTCAGAAAGATCCCAGTGATGGTGTTTACCTGACAGTGTGTAGTCTTCAGTATTGAGTGGAATGACTTGTATGAATGACGTCACTGTCAGAACAGCAAGACCGCATTTATGAACCCATCGTTCTCAGGATTGTTGGTAATTTGGGCAGACTTTCCCCAAATAACCTTGCCTCCTTGTGTCACAAGGCCCAACTCGCTCACATTTACTTCAGTAACTGTACCTTTGGTGATCACACTCAAGGTTGTATATAATGAGGATGATGGATTCTTTTTCACACCAAGAATAGGCAGGCAAAAGGTAGCTTTCAGCTCAGGGTGTGTAACATGGGCTTTTTTGAAACGTAGACACATAGGTCTAATGAACCTTTCATATTTAGGTGGTTTTCTTGTGAAGCCATCACCAATAAAGCAGACTTTAGTAACCATTCTCTTTCATGCCTTCTTTTTTTCTTGTTCCTGTTCGAATAACTTTCAATACTTCTGTTTCTCCTTGGGCACAGACTTTGGGTATGGGGACCTCCCATTTTCCCGCCTTTTCTTTCCATTTCTGCTTAATCATGTTGGAAAGTACTTTTGCTCTCTACTGTCCCTCTCTGTCCAGCAGATAGGTGGGGACTGCTCCCTGTGGAGTCTTCTCATCATCCTTCTGCTTGGTGTTTTTCTTCTCATGCATCTTGATAGTCTTTTTCATTTGTATTTTCTCAGCATGGCGCTGTTTATGGTAGAGCTTAGCCTTCAGGCCAACCATTTTATTTGCCTTCTTTGAATGTTCATGGGTCTCCCCACTTTCTTTCTTTCTCTTTTTCTAATGGTAGTCCAAAGGATATCTATATCGTTTACGATGCAATTCAACATATTCATTTTGTGGCATGATGATAGCCGCAGAGCAGTGGCATGCGACCTCCCGGGTCTCAAAAGCTCTTAATTTCTGGGTGTCACTGGTCCACAAGCCTGCCTCGTTCAGTCTGGGATAGGAAAGAGTAGTCCTTTAAGAAGGCCGAGTAGAGTGCCAGAAGTCAACTTTCATGTTAAATTTAATTGCTATTTCATATCATAAAGCTCCATTTCATTTTTCTGGATATTTTGAATTAAAGTTAGCTATAACTATGATTGTTTTAATTCATAAAACAATCACAGTCATAAAAATTTTCCTATACATTTTGCCACAGAAAATCCCTGATTGCTAAATTGTCTTGGGCACATTCCTGTTTTGTTTAAAAAGCTAATAAAATAAGCAAAATAACAAATATATAAACAATAAAAGAAAAAAGCTTGAAGAGCCAAAAGAAGAACTATGATTCTTAATCAATTAAATCTATACACCACATCTGAAAAAAATCATTTCTGAAAATGTCTCTATATGGAAGAAAAATTTTATAATGCTTAGATCTATTAGAAGGAATAATGATTCCCTAGGGTTTGAAGCTATAAGAATAATGGGAAAGGAATAAATCATTCTTCCTTCTCCTATCATCTGTAAAGTCAATTTTTAAGATGCTAAGACATTCTATCTAAAACCATTAAAACTATTTCTAAAGCTTAATCTCAGCCACACACATATATATATATCCTCTTATATAGTGACTATTCCAAGAACAGAATGTGAAATAGTTCTCCTTCAGTTTGGATCAGGGAATTGGACAGCCCTAATTATTAATTTTCTAAGTCCAACTCTTTCTGACATAAATACAAAAACCAAATCACCTATTGAGGTCTTTTTCAGTGTTGCAAGTCTAGGAAAATATCCAACACTTTAAAAGTAAGCATATTTTTCCATGAAATAACTAGAATTTGTAGCTGATGGCACCTTAGAAATAAAGCTCACAGTCAGCAAACTACTGCCCACTGACAATCTGTGAAAATAAAAGTGTGTGTATTAGCACAGCTGCAATAGCTTTCCTTTCTTAAATGTACTCAAGGAGAGATGGAACCCAAAGCTGCCCATGAAGAATGTCCATTTTCAATCCCCTCCAAAACTGTTTATTTTCTCATTCACAAAAACATAAGATAGAAATTGGTCAAGAATTCAGAGAGAGGGGCCTTGATTCCGAGAAACCAAATCTTTGGATTCAAACTCCATCTTAGAGAACCTGACCTAAGTTTGAACTCAGGTAAACTACTCAGGCCAGTATCTAGCATCAGTATCCAAGTTACTTCCCACAAAATCTGATACTAGGTCCAGTTTTTAGGCTAACCCCAACAAGACCTGCAGTCTCCAGGTTAATCTCCCCCAACAAATCCAGTGTTTTCAGGTTAATCATCAACATGCTGGGCCCTGACTAACAATCACCAATGCAGAGGGAAACAGAAGTTAAGTTTATGATTTGACTCCCAGCACCAGCCAACTACGCTAAAGGCCAGAGTAGCACTCCAATTAGATGCTTGCCAGGCTAGAAGCACTTACCCCTGCTTGCTGCTTTCTATAAAACTTTGCCCCAAGAGATATTCAGAGCTCCTCTCCACCAAAACCATCCTACTTGTCTGTTGTGGGCTGAGCCTGAGCTAGCTCAAATAAAGGTCTGGGCTTTTGGGGTTCACTAACACTTCCTTGGCACTACAACTCTTGCCCAGAAACCAGAAGTCTTCTTGATTCTATGCTAGGCAGAGATCAGAGATGCCAGACAGGGCAGCCGGTTCCTACTCTAGCTTCTTGTAGCCTTCTTTCTTGTTTTATACAACATGGATGAGCACCACTTACTGTAAATCTCACCTGAGATGTGATCACGAAGTGCCTGAGCACCTCATAGTGTATATCAGGTATGGGGGCAGGAGTCAGGCATTGGAGTAAGTAGCTCAACTTCCCTTGCCTCGACTTAGATACCCATTTCTGGGACCCACTATGTCTATACTGGAGGTCTGCCTTCTTCCTCCAAGTTATATATAAAATCCCAATCTACATCCACACTCCTGTCGTCCAAGGGATTCATTCTGTGATTTGGCAAAGAAAAGACCCAGAAGCCACTGGTGTGAGATGGTTCTGGCGGTCATCTTTTCTACCTTACCTCTCCAAGATATACACACTGAGGCAAGAAATACTCATGTTCTCGATGACTCTGACTTTGTCCCAATTTCACTATGTTGGTCTCCCCTAGGGGAGGATTCTAGCTCACTAGTGTTTTGTAAACTCATAGTGATTTAATGTAATTGGTTTTGTTTCTATAACAGCATGGAGCAAAATTTAATCTGCCCCTAGTGTTCCTAAAAATAATTGAATAGCAGAATTCTAGCTATTATACTTCTTTTGTTGTTGTTTTTTGTTTTTCTTTTTTAAACTTAATATATACTAAAATTACTGTTTGGGGTAAAAGCCTGTTTTACAGGGCGCCTACTTGGAGGATGGCTTTTGAACTATATTGCTATAGAGGAACAGATATGTCTCATCTATCTATCTATCTATCTATCTATCTTTCTACCATCTATCTATCATCTATCTATCTCTAGAAGAGTCATTAGTGCAGGCATTTAACACTTAACTGTAAAATTTGGGACTAAAGAAAAATTGGTTATACAAAGACTTTAACTCATTCAGGCTTAACTTAAATACTAATAATTAATCAAAATGTGTACATATGTGTGCATGGATATGCTTTCCAATAAAGGCATATGTGAAGGTCTTTGTTGGGTCTCCCCAAAACTTGTTGTTTCTTTCTTTCTCTGTTTCTTTCTTTGTTTTGAGATCCGGCCTCAGTGAATATGGTGTTCCCACCCCGCTGTGGGAGAGATATACCCTAAACACATCCCTAGCTCCTCCCACCTAACCCCTTCCTCCAGTGCTAGAATTACAAGTGTGAGAGAACTTACTCAGGTTTTGATTGTGATTGGGAATCAGGCCCTCATGCTTGTGCCACAAACATGCCAGCCACTAACCCACCACTTCAGACAATGAAATATTAATTTTGAGCTTTCTGTCTTATGGAATGGCTGAAATCTGACTCTTTCAAATGTGAATTAGAGAAACTGAAGCCAAGATTACAAAAATCTAGTTACAGGAGCTGTGAGAGTCTGATTTTATTTTTTTTTAATTCAGAGAGATAATAAATACATCAAAGTACAGTTTATTTACTTAAAACAACATTATCTAGAAATGCAATATAAAAGTTCTCTTAGGCTACAAAATTTTGTGTTAGTTACATAAATTTTGATAAGAATTTTCACCAAAAACAGATTGTATAAATTAAATTTTATTCAATTTTAATGGGATAGCTGAAAATGAAAACACATAAAAGCTTTATGTTTATCAAAACAAATCTAAATAATGAACATTAAATTTTCTTTCTAAAAGTTGGATTATTGCCATGAGTTTGTGTGT
>LR749741.1:1638408-1673399 GCA_902729485.2 Mus minutoides | reverse complement strand
AACATCTTACACTTAAACAGTAACTGAATTGTTGAAATATGTTGAAAAATGTTCTGTAAAAAAAACTCAGAAAAATTCTAAACTGTTTCTTTCTGTGCAAATTTGAAGTGGAAATTGTTTAAAAATTGATTTAGGACTAGCTTACATGTGTTTAATTTTACAGGGCTACTAGGTTTTGCTTCCTATGATATCTGTATGCTTTGTCAGTATTTTGAGGTGAGCTAATTTTTTTATTAAGATAATAAGTTTGTCATTCAATATTAGCTCATTGATAATAGATAATATATGTGCTAAATTAAAGTTATGAGATGAGATAACATAACGTTATGTAGAATATGTGCAATTTGTAAAATAAACCAGATTTTATATATCAATAGGAAAAGTTCTGGTTTTCTAGTAGTATTGCCAGGCTTCTGGCTACTCAAACTAAGTTTTCAAACTAGTTTTCCTTAAATATTTGCTCTTGTTTGTTGTTATGAAATTTAATAACTATTTTTCTATTAAAATCCTGAAGAAGTACAGTGTCTAATAAAAGAATCTAAAAGGCATTTTTGTGTGTTTATAAGTGAGTACATATGTGTATGCATGTGTATACATAGATTTGAGTTTCAGCATCTGGGTACACACATGCACTGTGAGGTAAGAGCAAGGAACAGGCACCCTGCTCAGTCACTTTCTGCCTTATTTCTTTGGTACAGGATCTCTCTCACTGAACTTGTATCTACTATGATCTGAACTCATGTCCTCACACTTGTCTGAAACCACCGCTCACCTACTGAGCTAGCTCTCTCTCGCTCTCTCTTTCTCTCTCTCTCCCTCTCTCTCTCCCTCTCCTTCTCACTCGCTCTCTTTCTCTCGCTTTTGCTCTCGCTCTGTCACTCTCTCTGTCTCTCTGTCTATCTCTCTGTGTGTGTGTGTGTGTGTGTGTGTGTGTATGTGTTGCATGTGTTGACATGTTTTCACAACTGCTAGAACATTATTTGTTGGACACACATAATTAAATTTAAAAACTCCCTCTATATAGGCCTAACCTAAGAGCCATTCCCTCTATACCACCTGTTACTTAAAATTTGCCCCAAAGAGTTTTATTGACTTTACACCCTCACATTTGTTACTTACCACCCCAACATGGGATCATATCGGACTAGTTGGGTGGATCTTACGTAGATCTTACGGCATCTGTGATGGGTAGCTGAGATTAACCCGCTAGATGATTGTATGCTTTCAAAGAAAAATGTTTATAAACAAGGGGTCCAAATAAAAATGAAGCAATGCTGGGCACACTGGCACTTGCCTAAATCACAGAACCTTGGAGGCTGAAGCAAGAGGATCACAAGGTTGAGACCAACCTGACTTCAGAGTAAGTAAGGCCCTATGTTAAAGCCAAAAATATGTATTGGATATTAGCCCTCTATCAGATGTAGGATTGGTAAAAATCTTTTTCCTAATCTGTTGGTTGCTGTTTTGAACTATTGACAGTATCCTGTGCCTTACAGAAGCTTTGTAATTTTATGAGGTCCCATTTATCAATTCTTGATCTTAGAGCATAAGCCATTGGTGCTCTGCTCAGGAAATTTTCCCCTGTGCCCATGTGCTCGAGGCTCATCCCCACTTTCTTTTCTACTAGTTTCAGTGTATCTGGTTTTATGTGGAAGTCCTTGATCCACTTGGTCTTGAGCTTTGTACAAGGAGATAAGAATGGATCGATTTGCATTCTTTTTTATTTTTCTTTACAGGTTGAACAGATTTAATTCATTTTCAAAGTAATTATGCCTAGATTTTGTATTTAAAAGGATAATTTTTTTAATTTTTAATATTTTATTAAACATCTTCTTTATTTACATTTCAAATGCTAACCGCCAGCTGAACCAGCACCATTTGTTGAAAGTGCTGGGTTTTTATTCCTGCCACTGGGTGGTTTTAGCTCCTTTGTCAAAGATCAAGTGACCATAGGTCTGTGGGTTTATTTCTGTGTCTTCAGTTCTATTCCATTGATCTATGTGCCTGTCACTGTACCAATACCATGCAGTTTTTATCACAATTGCTCTGTAACACAGCTTGAGGTTGGGGATGGTGATTCTGCCAGAAGTTCTTTTATTGTTGAGAATTGTTTTCACTATCAAGGATCTTTTGTTATTCCAGATGAATTTGCAAATTGCTCTTCCTAACTCTATGAAGAATTGAATTGAAATTTTGATGGGGATTGCATTGAATCTGTAGATTACTTTTTGCCCCACCTGGGGATCCATTCCATATACAGTCACCAAACCCAGACACTAATGTGGATGCCAACAAGTGCTCATTGACAAAAGCCTGATATAGCTGTCTCCTGAGAGGCTTTGCCAGTGCGTGACAAATACAAAGGTGCATGCTCTCAGCTAACCATTGGACTGAGCACAGGGTCTCCAATGGAAGAGCTAGAGAAAGGACCCAAGGACATGAAGGGGTTTGCAGCCCCATAGGAGGAACAACAAAATGAACCAAGCAGTTCCCCCAGAGCTCCCAGGGTCTAAACCACCAACCAAAGAGTGCACATGGAGGGACCCATAGCTCCAGCCAAATATGTAGCAGAAGATGGCCTTATCATTCATCATTGTGAGGAGAGGCCCTTGGTCCTGTGAAGAGGAAATGCCAGGACCAGAAACAGGTGTGGGTGGGTTGGTGAGCAGGGGGAGGGCATAGGAGATAGAGGGTTTTCAGAGAGGAAACCAGGAAAGGGGATAACATTTGAAATGTAAATAAAGAAAACATCTAATAAAAATGCAAAACCGTAATTGGCTGGTCCTTTGAAAACTAACTAGAAACCACACTTCATGCAGAAATGGTTCTTGGCAGTTACTTGACACAAAGCATGGCTCCTACTTATATTTCATTTATGATATTCATTTCTGACATGGGCATATTTCAGGAATTTCACACTAAGTCCCTCAAGACTGAGGTCTATAAATCAATACTGGAAAACTGTACCCATCTTGGCAGGAGCAAAAGATTCTAATGAGATACTCCTAGTAGCTATAAGCCTTTTAAAACAATGGTCCATAGAAAATTGAAATTTCATCCCAACAAATATTTGAAATTTTTGAAATTTCCCTATAATGTATTTTGGTCATATTCCCTCCCCTTCCCCAACTCCTTTTAGATCCATATGCTTTTCCCCATCCACCCAACTTTATCTTTATCACTTCCAATTTGTGCTGTCTATATCATATTAGATATGTGGTCTTTCTCTGGAACATACATGGCATATCTAACAGGGGTCATAACCTTTGTGGTGGTTTGAGTAAGTGTCTACATTAGGGTACTCAGTCAGCAGGGAGCAGGACTATTTAGAAAACTTAGGGGCTCTGACCTTGGGGGAAGTCTGCCACTGGGGAATGGACTTTGAGGCTTCGGGGGCCAAGCCAGGGCCAAGTTCTCTCTCTTTCTCTCTCTCTCTCTCTCTCTCTCTCTCTCTCTCTCTCTCTCTCTCTCTCTCGTCCTTCTGCCTATGTATCTATATGCAGAATTTCCCCCTACTACTGCAGTACCATGTCTGCTAGCGTTCTAACAAACTCTACATCATGATGGTTATTGATTCAACCTCTGAACCTGGAAGCCAGCCCCAATTAAATGGTTTCTTTTATAAGAGTTGCTGTGCTCATGGTATCCCTTCACAGCATTAGAACACCAACTATACCCTTAAAATAAACAAACAAGCAAACAAAACAAAACAAACGAAAATCCCTGATTTATAGAAGCTCTCAGTTACTAATAGCTCCTTAGATAGGTGGGAGAGGCTTCATGTCCCTGATTCCTCTCCATCTAGGGTTTTAGTTTCATGAGGTCCTATTCATTAGCTATTGGTCTTAATGTTTATCTGCCAAAATAGAAAATACCCAGACTTGAGTCGTAATATCTTAATTTACCAGTTCCCTTCAGGATATTTGTGTCAATCGCTATGAAGTCACTCAGCCTAGCCTTAGGACCATCTTTTATAGCCACAGTTGCTACCCTGTAAAACAGTAAGACACCAAGAGCCTTGTAAATGTGATAAAATGTTAATTCCTCAGTAGTCTCAGGAAATGAATATTGTATTTCACATACTCTAATTCTTCTAGGGTGAAAGAAAAAGAGATCATATCATAGAAGTTACAAATTGCATAGAACACTCATCCAAAACCTCCACCTTCAAGCAGGAGAATTTTATGGCTCATTACTGCTGTTTTATGTAACATGATCTTACCATTCATGTAGTTGAAATGAAAGAGAGGTTGATTATTATGTATTTCTTAATTGCCATGTTTTTTATTATATAATTGATCCCAGTGAATCTTGGAATAAATATATTAAGTAGCATTACTTTTATTTTCAGTTATAAGAATTAAGCAAAAGACTTCAATAGAAATTTCTCAAGTAAAATAATTTTTCAAACCATTTTCTTTATAAATATTTTTAAACACACAGCATTTAGGAAGGTGAATACACTCCATTATGTCTTCTTTTCTGTTTTAATACCAGAGAATATAGTCAATGTAATATTTCCTACCTTTTTCAAGAAAAGTATTCCTAAAGAATTTGACATGATGAAGTGTTATGAAAAGAGAGATTAGCTTGTCTACATCCTTTTAAACAATTTATTTATTTACATTTATTTATGTGCACATGTGCAAGGAAGCCCATGGAGGCCAGAACAGAGCTCCCAGGTGATGGCTTCACAGACACTTGTAAGCTTCGCAACAGAAGTGGTCTGAGCTTGGCTCCTCAATAACAAAAGCAGTGAGTTCTCATAGTCACAGAGGCATCTCTCTATCCTAATTCTCCATTTTTTCTAGTGAGTGAATGTATTGAAGAGTTAGTAAAAGAATAAATAGCAGTTAGCAGGGAGAGAGAAGCACCAGATAGACATCACAAAACAAACAAACAAACAAGAATATCTCACATCAGGTGCTGCCAATATTCAGCGGAGACAACTAGAGTAGTTGAACTAAGGGAACAAAGAGAAATTAGTATCATCATCTCTGGAGCCTACAAACATCCAGCAGAACCTGACTACTAGGGAAGCCTTGCTGAGGTAGCTAATGTTCCTGATGAAGAGTTACAGATGGAGCAGATGGTCCCCTCCTGGAAGGCTTTCTGTAAAAGAACAAGTAGTAAGTAGGGAGATAATGACATCACATGGGCCCTGATAATCATCCAGCAGAAATGACCAGGGAAGTCAAAGCCATCAATAAGAATTTTTTCTCTGTGAATAAACTTTGTGTGGAGGAACTTCTGGCTTCCCACTACTGTAACACATGGGGTTCCATGCCTTGGGAGAAAGAGCAGTAACCTCTGTTGGAAATGCCTTTCTCCTACTGTTGGAAAGAGCTATTCTCAAGGATACAAGAATTTTTGTTTGACTAATCCTGTTTATCCCTCTGTCACAGAAGAAGGAAGGACAGTCATCCCTAATCAAAGTGCTCTGGAGGACACTTTGAGACAAACATGCTTAGGTCAGAAGTGGAGTAGAGGGCACTATGTCCAGTGTTAGCTTCTCGGTGAGTTGGAGCAGTACAAGACCATGTGTCAATACAAAGTATGTTACAAGAGGTTTCATTTTCTTGCCTTAAAATTTCTCGGTCTATTTAATGGTGGAGTGGTGATTACCTGTTCAATTTCTTTCTTTAAGAGTCAGAGGCAGATAGTTTCACCCAACCAATGGACAGAATCAACAGCTCACCCCTGTTGTTGAATTAGGAAAAGGCTGAAAGAAGATGAGGAGGAGGGCAACCCTGTAGTCTCAAGTACTCTGGTCCCCTGAGATCTCTAAAATACTGGACCACCAACCCAGCAGTATACACCAGCTGATATAAGACCACCAACACACATACAACAGAGGACTGCCAGGTCTGTGTACATTCAGAGATGATGCACCTAACCCTCAAGAGACTGGAGGCCCCAGGAAGTTTAGAGGTCAGGTGGGGACATCCACGTCAAGAAAGGGGGTGGGGAGGAGGTATGGGATATAGAGTAGTAGGAGGTGGATGGGGGTCAATAAAATATGGAATGTAAAATAAACAAATAAATAAATTCAAAATTAGAAAAAATAGTGTTTATATTAATTTTTTAGAACTTCAGTGTATATTTGATCACATTTTCATTTCCTCGGATTCGTGCTAGATTCTCCCCCACCTCCCTAGTCACCAGAAACGTTCTCTTTCACTCTCTCTCCCTCTCCTTTCTTCTCTCCCTCTCTTTCTCCTTCTCCCTCCCCTCCCCTCTCTCTCATGGAGCTTGTGTTGGTCAATTACTTCTGGATGTAAGGCCATCGCTGAAGTGTGGGCCATATACCAGGTGTCACTCCATTAAAGAAAACTGCCTTTCCCTCTTCAAATACAAATGAAACACCAACAGTTCCTCAGGTAGAGGTAGGAATTTCATCCCTGGGTACTTGCCTCAATGTTAGGATTTTGTCTGACGTCATATCACCAGGTCTTGTACTCAATTACTGTGAGTTCATATATTCATCTGCCTTGTTGTATCTGGAAAAGACTAGTTTTTTGGAAGGCATTCGTCTTAGTCAGGGTTTCTATTCCTGGACAAAACATCATGACCAAGAAGCTGTTGGGGAAGAAAGAGTTTATTCAGCTTATACTTCCATACTGCTGTTCATCTCCAAAGGAAGTCAGGACTGGAACTCAAGCAGGTCAGGAATCAGGAGCTGATGCAGAAGCCATGGAGGGATGTTCTTTACTGGCTTGCTTCCCCTTGGCTTGCTCAGCCTGCTCTCTTATAGAACCCAAGACTACCAGCCCAAAGATGGTACCACCCACAAGAGGCCCTTCCCCTTGATCACTAATTGAAAAAAGTGCCCCACAGCTGGATCTCATGGAGGCATTTCCCCAACTAAACCTCCTTTCTCTGTGATAACTCCAGTCTGTGTCAAGTTGACACAAAACTAGCCAGTACAATTGACCCCTTGTCAATTTGACACACAAACACATCACTAGTAAGCCTCAACACTTAGTTTCTTATTCATCCCCAAGATCTAAACAATTTTAAAAGTACCACAGTCTTTACATATTAAAAGTTCAATCCTTTTAAAATATCCAATATCTTTTAAAAGCCAAAGTCTTTTTACAATTAAAAGTCTCTTAACTGTGGGATCAACTAAAATATTTTCTTCCTTCAAGAGGAAAAATATCAGAGCACAGTCACAATCAAAAGCAAAAATTAAACTCCAACTGTCCAATATCTGGGATCCAACTCACGATCTTCTGGGCTCCTCCAAGGGCTTGAGTCACTTCTCCAGCCCTGTCCTTTGTAGCACACAGCTTTTCCTCTAGGCTCCAGATGCCTGTACTCCACTGCTGCTGCTGTTCTTGGTGGTCATCTCATGGTACTGGCATCTCTAAAACAATGCATGTCCCCTTCAGTTCTGGGCCATCAATTGCAACTGAGGCTGTACCTTCACCAATGACCTTCCATGGCGTCTCACAGTGCCTAGCCTCAGCTGCTCTTCGTGACCTCTTCATGCCTTCCAAACCAGTACCACCTGGGTAACTCTTATACATTACTAAGTCCAGCCACAGCCCAAGGTACAACCTTGGATATCTCTGGAACACAGCCTCTGTGCTCTCAAAAAACACTTCCCAGAAGATGTCACCTCAAAGATGCTGGTCTCTTCTTAATCACCACTAATTTCTCCAGCTAACCAACATCAATAGTGCCAGTAATACAAATTTTTTGCTTTAGTGGTTCTGGTATCTTGTTAATCACAGCTGATTCTTCAGCCCCAGCTAACCAGAACCACAGAATCGTCACAATCCAAAATAGAAATGGCCCTGAAAAGAGTCTTTAATTTTCCCTCTGACATTTCACAAGCTAGGCCTTCATTTTCTGCACTGTTTTTAACATTATCTTCCAAGCTCCTACACAACATCTCAGAGAGCTCTTAACACTGAATGGATCTTCTGGCCCAAAGTTCCAAAGTCCTTCCACAGTCCTCCCCCAAACATGGTCAGGTTGTCACTCCTGGTACCAATTTTTCTTAGTCAGGGTTTCTATTTCTGCACAAAAAATCATGACCAAGAAGCAAGTTGGGAAGGAAAGGGTTTATTCAGCTTACACTTCCACATGGCTGTTCATCACCAAAGGAAGTCAGGCCTGGAACTCAAGCAGGTCAGGAAGCAGGAGCTGATGCAGAGGCCATGAAGGGATGTTTCTTACTGGCTTGCTTGAGTTCCAGTCCTGACTTCTTTAGGTGATGAGCAGCAGTGTGGAAGTGTAAGCTCAATGAACCCTTTCCTCCCCTACTTGCTTCTTGGTCATGATGTTTTGTGCAGGAATAGAAAGCCTGACTAAGAGAGCATTCATCACCTCAAAACCTTTGAAGCTTTCTGCTCTTCTCATTCGTGTAGACTTCTAAGCCTAAGTATTATACAGATATCCCACATATGACTGGGCACTCTGAAGTTTTATTTTTGCACATTGACCACTTGTGGGGTTCTGTGTTATCTGCCATCTACTGAAAGATGAGGTCTCTTTGTAGAGCATTGAAATATGTACTGATCAATTGGTATTTCAGTAAATTAATCGGAGTCTTTTTTTTTTTTTTTGGTTTTTCAAGACAGGGTTTCTCTGTATAGTCCTGGCTGTCCTGGAACTCACTGTGTAAACCAGGCTGGTCTCGAACTCAGAAATCCACCTGCCTCTGCCTCCCAAGTGCTGGGATTAAAGGCGTGCGCTTCCACGCCCGGCAGGAGTCCTTTTTAATCACAAACTCAACAACAAAGTTATAGGTCAGTATCTGTGATGAACATAGATGCAAAATTTCTCTTTACAGCATTTGTCAACTGAATTCAAGAACACATAAGATAGATGATCCACCATGATCAAGTTTGCTTCCTCCTGGAGATGATTCAATATACATAAATCAATAAAAATAATCTACAGAAACAACACGTTTAGGTAATTAGATGCATATTAATTAGATGCAAGTAATTAGATTGTTTTATGATAAAAGATGTATGGGAAGCATATCACATATAGCACAGAAAGAGGTAATTAATAACAAGCCCACACCCAACATCATTCTAAATAGAAAGAAAATCAAAGCATTTTCATTGTACTAGCTATAGAGTCTAGGGAGGTAGCTCTATTGTGCAAGAGTGATCACTGTGCAGATAAAGGGAACGGAGTTCAAATCCCCACCATGTAGGTAATAAAATGCAGGTACATTATGGCAATCTGTTAGCCCTGTATTGTCACAGGGAAACAGCCAGATCCAAAGAATGAGCTTCCTGTATCATGAATAAGGTAGACAATGAAAGAAAGGGACACCTGACCTCCACCTCTGCTTACACCACATGGCTACATGCATGAATGTCCCATGTGCACACTACACACATGAACTACCAGTGTCATGTATGTAATTTTACAAAAATCTATCGGGAAGAGAGCAAGATGAGTGAGAGCTGGAAAAGACGAAGACCGATTGTATAAACATCCCACCCCAGGCCTGGGGTGAATATGGGATGTGAACATGTCATTTGGGATATGAAGTTGAATGCTTGAGGAAGCTGCAATATGTCTCGCATGAATGACTATGTGGATGGTGGAGTTATTAATTAAGAAAGAGAATATAAAAGAAGCAGCTGAAGCAGAGTGGGAAGAATAATGAACTTGGCTTTGAAAATATTGAATTTGTCTGTGGGGGCCTTACAAGAACCATCCCAGAAGCAATGTGTGGGACATTTAAGTTAATTGAATGGGCAGAGCTCGGAGCCATAAATTTGGAGATCATTTGCATATACTTGATATCACCCAGTGTGATATTTAAAAGTAAAAAGAGGTCTAAGGAGGTAAATACATGTGCTTTGCTAAAAATGCTGAAGAGGAAAGAAAAAAAAAAAAAAAAACCAGAATCACGCATCATAAGAGGGTGAGCTCAGAACACAGAAGAGAAACAGCAAACAGAGATGCTGAGCTCCTAAGCAGCCTGCTGCTTCTCACAGCATCCCAAGAGCACTTCAGCTGTGGGCGCGTGTAGACCACTTCCTGTCTGTTCTTAGCTAGAGCCGTTCCTTCACTTACATCTTCATCTCTCATCTCTCAAATGCACCAAACGTTAATTTTAACTTTACACAGTGTGTGTGTGTGTGTGTGTGTGTGTGTGTGTGTGTGTGTGTGTGTGTGTGTGTGTGCAGGCACTCTCACGCATATCCTCCCACATGCACATGCGTGTGCACATGCATGTGTGCCTGTGTTTTGAATTTAAAGAGTTTTTCTACTAAACATTCCTTTTAAAAGGAAGAGATTTTTTAAAAATACAAATGAAGAGGGCATGATAAGAACTAAACGCAATCTTCAATGCTCTTTTCTTAGTTTTTCATGATGTCTAAAATATAAGAGAGAAAAAAAATGATGTTTCTGCACTACTAATGGGCCGTGGCATCTAAAATTTCAGGTTTCTGTTCATTGACTATTCCCCAGCTTTCAAGATATATTTTTTCCTAGTCTTTTCCCTGGAGGGTCTCAAAATTAGTCTCTGTGTTAGGCATCTGCACCCCATGAAAGCTTCATTGACGTCTCCAAGGTTGTAATATAATCAAGGTTCTGTTACTTGACAGTAGAAAATGCCTATCTTGCTTTTGACATAAATCACACTAGCAAACATTAGGTACCAAATGGAATATTGGATAATTTTCTTTTCTCTGGGTTTTATTTTGGTGTTAACACTGATAAACACTTACCCATTTTCTCCAGAACAGAACATTGAGAAAAACAAGTGTCTTTGATGTTTTCAGTCCTCTGAAAGCTTACTAACAGAATACACGCATGACCACTTTGTAAGAAGACACAGCATAGGGAAGTTAAGTTTCCTAATAGATTTATCCTGAATGAGACTTCACAACCCTATGACTGAAGAAAAGGGGTTTAATGAAAGTGTTGGGTAGCTGCTGCTATATATAGGTGAAAAAAGAAATCATTAGATTCGTGGCTTTCTCACACTACTAGCCAATAATATTCCATTTCAAAATGCCTTAAAGATAGTGTGTGGTTATTCTTGCTAGTCAACTTGACTACATGTGGAATTAACTACAATTTAAATAGCTGATATCATCTGTCAGAGGTTTTTTGTTTTGTTTAGTTTTTAACTAAATCATTTGAAGTGGGAAGACCCAATTCAACTCTAGATCCTTGAGATTGGAAGATCCACCTTTAATACAGAGCTTTTGAGGTGGGCTGTTCCACCTTTAATCTGCTGGAATACATATGGAGAGATTTGTTCTTTAAGTTCTGTTCCTCTAGAGAATGCTGACAATACAGACAGATATACTGCATTATATTTTGTTAAGTATGAGAAGTTCTCTCTTGTTTTCAATGTACGTTTTATTCTCCAGAATGTAAAACATTTTTATTAGATGGATTCATTTTCTTTCATATGTGTTTTGTTTCCATGTACATCTGTGTACAGTGATGTGTGCTTGGACCACAGGATTCAAAAAGAGGCATCAGTTCTACTAGAACTGGAGTTAGGGATGGTGTGGATCTTGATGTGAGTTGTGGGGATTGAATTAGGGCAGCCAGTGCTGTTAATTGCTAAGCCATCTCTACAGTCCCATTACTATACACACACACACACACACACACACACACACACACACACACACAAACACACACTCACACACACACACACACACTCACACACTCACACACTCACACACACTCACACACACACACACTCACACACACACACTCACACACACTCACACACACACTAAAATTACATCACTTTATGTTTTCCATTCCTTTCCTCCAGCCACTGTCAAGTCCCCCTCCTCTACGAAGTCTGTTCATGGTCCTTATTATCAAATTGGTAGTCTCTTTTCCTCTATTATCCCCCTCCCCTCCTTCTCCTTCTCCTTCTCCTTCTCCTTCTCCTTCTCCTTCTCCTTCTCCTTCTCCTTCTCCTCCTCCTCCTCCTCCTCCTCCTCTCTCTCTCTCTCTCTCTCTCTCTCTCTCTCTCTCTCTCTCTCTGCATGTATGTGGGAACGTTAGGGGGTTGTTTGTTTTGAGAATAGGTCTTACTATATGGCCTTGACCATCCTCAAATGCCTTATGTAGACTAGGATGGCCCCAAACTCACAGAAATCCACCTACATCTACTTCCTGAATTCTACAACTAAAGGCAGGTGCCACCACACTGAGCAGCATAAATTTTAAAACAAAACAAAGCAAACAAAAAGGAGAGAGAAAGTCCTACATGAAAGTAGATTGCAAACATGTGGCATGAACACTGGGTTCTGCATTATTGAGTCCAGGGTTATCTTTTTGTTTTTTTATATTTTTATGTGTTTATGTGTAAACATCAAACAAGTTTCACTTCCTCAAGACATCAAAGAACAGGGGAAGAGACAATTAAGCAACTAGCATTTAGTCTCTTTAGTGAGGGTAAAGTTAAGCTCACAGCAGTCTTTGAAAAGGTGAAAGAATACCTTTATTCATTAGTTATTTAACGAAGTGTTATTTTCCATTTTGGAGTTGAGAAGTGACAGGCTGGGCACTTGCTCATTTGTGAGTTTAAACTGTATTTTTAATAACTCACATGGCACTGGATAGGAAAAAGAAGTGTTTTGAATGATACAACCTAACTCTAATACAGGAATAAAACTTAGAGGCCCCCAGGCTTTCAGATAAAGCCACACAGGTAAACACTTCCTTTTCCTTCCTCAATTCCAATGACAGGCTTTAACTGCTTTGCATTCCAAGAGCTTAGATTCCTCAGGGCAGGCCACAACAACTGCTTGAGGAACTTGTTCATTTCTTCTGATGGATTCTACCCCATTGCTATGTATTACACCTTTTACATCCTCACTGGAAAGACATTAGCATCCAGGAGGAATGAGCTCTTTTGTCAGCCAGCTCTATCTTAACTCTTCCCCCTCCCCACTTCATCTCTGACTGCTTTTTAAAATTTCCATTTTACATGTGATTTTTCTAGATTATAATATAGTTGCTTTATAGCTTCCTTCTCTTTCTTCCCTCCAAACTTTCACACGTACCCCTCTTTGCTGTCTTTCACATTAATGACCTCTTTTTTTTGCTTGTTATTACATGTATATATACATATATAGTCCTAAAGGATACCTGTTCGGTCTGTATAATGCTATTTTTACATGTTTTCAGTGCTAACTGTTTGATAATGGACAACCAATTGGTGCGTGCTCTCCTGGAGGAAACAATTCTCAGCACTCCTTACTTACCTGGAGGTCTTTGTGCAGGACTGGGGCTTGGCTGGCTTTCCCCATCCACTATGGCATATCTACTATCATTGTCCTTGCTCAGCTCATGTTTAGAAAGTCATGTTGGTGGGACTTGAAAGTCATATTGGTGGGACTTGATTTGTGTATCTTCTAACATTCCTAAGAGATAGTCTCACAACAAACTTCTTTTCTCTTTTTTTTTCTTTTCTTTTTTCTTTTTTTTTGTTTTTGTTTTTGTTTTTGTTTTTTGTTTTGTTTTGTTTTGTTTTGAGACTGGGTTTCTCTGTATAGCCCTGGCTGTCATGGAACTCACTTTTGTAGACTCACTTTGTAGGCTGGCCTCAAATGCAGAAATCCGCCTGCCTCTGCCTCCCAATAGCTGGGATTAAAGGCGTGTGCCACCACCACCACCACCACCTGGCTCACAGCAAACTTCTTGATTCTCTGGTTCCCATGATCTTTCTATACTCTCTTGTGAGCATTAGGTACAGAAGTTGTATTGTAGACATATCCATATATCCATTGGGACTGGGCTCCACAATCCTGCATTATGATTGGCTGTGGTTTTCAGTAATGGTCTCTGTAACTTGCAAAGAGAAGTTTTCTCAATGAGGGATGAGAACTGCACTTACCGGTAGGTATAAGCAAAAACATTTAGCATATAGCAAGAGATTATTATAGTTCAGTAAAGTGATGATTCTAACCAGATGGTGGTGACACAAGCCTTTTATCCCAGCACTAGGGAAACAGAGGCAGTAATCTCTGTGAGTTTGCAGCCAGCCTGGTCAACAGAGTGATTTCCAGGACAGCCAGGGCTACACAGACACACCTTGTTTAAAGAACAACAATAACAAAAAACAGTGATACTAGGTTCTACTCCAAGATCCATGACTTCTCTAATCCTGGGTAGTTGGCTGTTCTTTCAGTATTACGCATAATTGATTCTTATTGAGTGGCTCTTAAGCCCAGCTAGATAGTTACTGGTTACAACCAAGGTATGCATAACACTACTGGACTCTCAGGCTTACCATACCATGCTAGTTGCCTTATGATTCGCAAGCGCCATAAGATGGTTGGTTCTTTCTCTCCTTTGGAAACTTACATGACATTTTTGTAGTACTGTGAAAGTCCTCAGAGAAGAGGCATTCAAGTTATTTCCAGATCAAGAGCCTCTGGGACCTGTGTCTGAAGTGTGTGCTGTCTTCAACTGTAAGGATTTACATTGTACCTGTGAAAGGCAGCTGAGGGTGAGAGCAGTAAACCTATTTATTTGAAGAGTCTCTTGGACAGCCCTGACCAACACCTCAGAAGAAGGCTCTTGCAGGGCAGTGATGGTGCACACCTTTAATCCCAGCACTTGGGAGGCAGAGGCAGGTGGATTTCTGAATTCAAGGCCAGCCTTGTTTACAAAGTGAGTTCCAGGACAGCCAGGGCTATACAGAGAAACCCTGTCTCAAAATACCTCCCCCCATCCACCGCAAAAAAAAAAAAAAAAAAAGGCTCTTCGTGCTGAATTTTTATTAGATGCTCTTTGGCTCTTGGAAGAATCATTGTCAGTTTAGCTGAGGAAATTTCCTTTAAACTATATACATATATTTATATGCAGATTTATGTGTATTATTGACTTTTAGGTAGGTAGTTGATATTATGATTCCTTATGACATTTTCAGGTATCCATACTATTATTTTATCCTCCTCCCTCCTTTTCCTGCATTTATTTCCATATCCCCTCTCTAACTAAATCCCTCATTTTTTCCTATTTCCTCTAACAGATTTCTTATCTTGTGTTATTTTCTTCCCTATTGCTCCCCCACTCCCTGTGGTGGCTTGAACAATCACACACACACACACACACACACACACACACACACACACACACACACAAGATATACACATACATAGGTTTATATGTTTGAATGCTGTCTGTCTGTCTCCAGTTAGTGAAACTGTTTTGGAAAGATAAGGGGTTGTAGTATTGTTGGAGTGTGGGTGGCCTTGATGAAGGAGCTGTGTCACTGGGGAGTAGGCTTTGAAGTTTCAAAAGCTCACACCAGGCACAGTCTTGCTTTTTGACTCTCCACCTGCAGCTTTCAGATCAGAAGTAAGTTCAAAGCCACTGCTCTAATGTCGTGGTTACCATGAACCAACAATGATGGTCTTTTCTGGTCTTGTCTATTCTGTGTTTGATGTGCTTTTTGTATCTGTATGAGTGTGTCTTATCCCTCATTTGAGGAATTTTTCTTCAATGATCTTGTTGATCACTGATCAACAGATCTTCTATGATCTGGACTATACCATTGATTTGGGATTCCTCTCCCTCACCAACGTCAGGAAGTCAAAGGTTTGTTTTTTTATCATAGTGTGAGACATTTCCTGGACATTTCTTTCCTGTGTTTCAAACTTCTTTTGTATCCCTTGTTTTATTTGATCTTGATCCTTAACTTCATCTCTGAGTCCTGATAGTTTGTCGACTGCTTAACTCATTCTATTTGTACTGTTTTTATTGGAGTTTTGTGAGTCCCTTGAATTATTTAATGAAGTTTATGATTTTCTTCTAACTCCCCTGTTCTCTGCTTCATCTAGGTAATTCTCACTACAATTCTGTATGAATTGTAGGTTTCAGAAAGAAGATAACATATTGATCTTCATATCATTTGTCTTTTTTATGAGATCTAGTCATGGACACTTTTTTTTGTTACTTCTAAGTCTGATATAGACAAAAGAGTTTAGAGAAGAAGAGAGGATGAGTTGGTAGACATGATGTAGAGGTTGGAAGTGTGTAGGGTAGACTGAAGTCCAGTAGATAGAAGCGACTGGGCTCTATATAAGATATACTCCCTGTCCCAAGCATGGAGTGTTGGGGACCATCTGGCTGGGTAGAAAGGTTGAATGTGGCACAGAAACAACATGTGGATGGTGACAATTAGAGAGGTTCCCAAAACAATTCTAGACGTAGGTTTAGCTGCAGGCAGCAGTGTCCAGACTTGCCCAAAGCACTAGATGTGGAAACTGGGCTAGGTATAGTCATTTGAGGAGAAACTGAATGGTCAGGAGGATTAATAAGGTGAGCAATGTTCTCCAGGTGCACTCCATTCCCTCTGACACTGAACCACTTCCTCCTCCTCTCCTCTTCTAGGGTGTTGGCTGATCTCGAGTAAGAGGGACCCATTGGAAACCTCTGTTTAGGCTCTCTCTTTTTCTCTGTCACTCATTCTCTCTCTCTCTCTCTGTCTCTTTCTGTCTCTCTGTCTCCCTCTCTCTCTCTTTGCATAATGTCTGGCTGTGGAACTCTGCACCCAGTCCAATCGGCTGCTGGAGGAAGCTTCCCTGATGACGGCTGGACAAGGCTCTGACCTATCAGTACCGCAGAGTATCGTTAGGAATAATTTCATTGATTTTCTATTTGACTGTCTGACGTTTGAGCAACCATGTTTGGTTCTATCTCTGGGCTATGGAGCCTCTGGTTCCTAACCATCCAGGTAATGTGAGCATGGACTCTTTCCTATAGTGTGGGCCTCAAGTTAAGTCAAACATGCATTGGCCACACACACAAGTTCTGTACTACGATTGGCCCAGCACATTTCAGGCGAGACAGACTGCAGGTCTTGAGCTTTGCACCAGGGTTGGTCCATAGTTGAGGCTCAGTGTTTGACAAACACATACCCCTTCTCAGAGTGGCTACATATGGCTACATATGGCTACATATGGCTACATATGGTTACATATGGCTACATATGGCTACATACGGCTACATACGGCTACATATGGCCACATACGGCTACATACAGTTACATACGGCTACATATGGCTACATATGGCTACATATGGCTACATATGGCTACATATGGCTTTCACTTTGGAGATTACTCTTTCAGGAGACATGCACTGGCAAGCTTCTGTCATTTTGAAATAAACACTGCAGGGACAAGACTTGAGCCTAAGAGCTCCAGATGCAAAGGGAGAAGAGCAGGGAAAACCCAGCACACTAATTATTTCATTGTACACAAATATTGGAGCAAACTGTAATACCAGTAAAAGGCTTTTGATACAATTGCTTTAAGAAATTTACTTACAAAAACAAAACAAAATAACAAAACTGTAATAACTTCATGGAATTCTGAGTTAGATGACAGACAGGCAGGTTTGTATCTTTTACTCATGAACCAGTATCAAATATTTTCTCCCCTTAAATTTCATTAAGCTCTAGTTCTACAAGCTGGGCTATTTATCTATGGGTAGGAAACTTATCAGGTCTGAGGGGAGGATGTTTTAATAGAAATGTAATTCACACTTAGGTAGAAATATTACTATCCTCTATTAAGTTTACACAGAACTCATCATTTTGTGCCTCTGGGCTTTTGTATAAAACAGAAGCTTATAGTAATATAACAATGTAATGAAACTGGATTTTAAAATTTTGTGAAATTTTCATAAATATGAAATCTGTTCACCTCTTCAGAATCAATGATTTTAATACCTGCCTTGAAAAACTCTTCTGTCAGTGTCAGAATTCTAAAATTAAACTAGACTAAACTAGTCACAGACTTTCAATAAAATAATAAACCTATATTTAAATATATACAATTATTTCAGATGTAAAATAACCACCCAATTTATCTCAAAATAGTTTTGCCTGAACCACCACTGCCTAAAGGAGCAGAGCAGATTATATCTTTCAGCCTGATAAAACTGGTTTGTGTCTACCATGCTATGGTGAGAGCCACGTATGGCTGGATAACACTTGACATATGATTTCTAAGCTAATTTAATTTAACAAATTTTCAGACCATGTGGCTAGTGACTATGGAGTTGGACAAGTCTGTAGAAAATTAAAGCTTTCCTTAGCAGCACCTCTCTCTTGTGAGTCAGATTCCTCAACTGTATCCTGACAACACTTTTTATTATAATTAACATGGTAGATTTACCACGTAGTCTTTTCTACAGCCCATAATTTTTACTTCTAAGTTTAAAATACAATGAAGATCTACCAAAATAAAAAAACATATATATTTTGTGTAAAGACAGAAACATCTTGGTGTTTTTGTCTTTACTCATAGGGAAGTATAAGCTTACATTTATAGAGCCAGGATATTTGCACAGAAGGAGACTAAGGAGAGGAGAAACACGCATAGCACTCCTGCCACCAGTCTGAAGAATGCCCTTCTTGCTTGTGCCTTAGGAAGTAGCCCTTTGCTCTCCTACCTTCTTAGGACAAAAGAATCCATGTAGAAATAGAAAAGCCTTTTGTTCTTCACATTATTTTCAAGTGATTGTTTAAGAAAGAAAAATTCATTTATGGATTGCCTGGAGAAATGGCTCAATGTATATCAACATGTACTGCTCTTGCAGAACACCGAAGTTCACTTCCCAGCACCCAAGTGAAATGACTCACAACACATCTGTAACTCCAGCACCAGACGATTTGATCTCTTTGGAGCACTGGGCTTGAACACACACACACACACACACACACACACACGTAATTTAGTTTTTTTCATTTTTTTCATTTATTTCTCATGTACAAGTATTTTGTCTGCAAGCACCACTATGTACCCTCTGTGTGCCTGATGCTTTCAGATGCCTTGAAACTAGAATTACTGATAGTTGTGGGTGCTGAGAACTAAACCCAGGTCCACTGGGAGAGCAGGCATTATGCCGAACTCTACATTGTTCATATAAATAACATTATATAATATATATTCTTTAAGATTAATATATATTTACATATTTAATGTGATAGAAACAAAATGTATTTGTTGACAGACAAGATGACTCAGTTGATAAGGGCATTTGCTGCTAAGGCTGACAACTTGAGTTTGTTCACTTGGTGGAAGGAAAGAATCCATTCCCTCACGCTGTCTTCTGGCCTCCACACACATCAGAGCTCTGTACCCACACAGACACAGAATGCACACAGCATAAGTGATGTAAATAATATCAAATTAATAACTAATTTATAACCATATGTAACACTTTCAGTTGTGAGGCCAAACAAGAATTTTCCCCCCCCGCAAATAATTAGAAAAGATATTTTAAATGTATTCTTCTGAGGAGATTGAGGTAGCTGGAGTCTCATACATTTGAAGTCAGCCTGGGCTACATAGTGAGTTCCAGAACCATTTAGTCTCATAAAGTAAAAAGTTACGAATTCAAGGACATCTGAGGCTTCATCTAAGTTCAAGGTCAGCCTGAAATGCATTACTCTTTCTCAAAACAAGGTTATACAGTGAGTGGGTCAAAGCATGGTGCAAATAGCCCATCTGGCCTAGAGGATGGCAGCTAGAGTTTACTTCTCTAGCATGCTATCTGCCTCCTCCTCTTTGGACTAGTTTAGACTCTTTCAATCAAACATTCCAAATAATCGAAAAGAAAACATGGCATTTTTCTTAATTATTACATATGTCAAATACATGCAGGCAAGATGGCTCAATGGGTAAAGGCATTGTTTGTGTGTGATTATATATTATCCTAGGAGTGTACAGGGAGGAATCCATGACTTGAGATACATATGTAAGAGAGGATGGCCCTTGTCTCAATGGGAGTGGAGGCTTTTGGTCCTGTGGAGGTTTATTGCTCCAGCATAGGGGGATGCTGGAGCGGTTGGGCTGGAGAGGGTGGCTAGGTGGGCAAGCACCCTCAGACAGGCAAAGAGGAGAGGGGAGAGGCATGTGTGGGATGGAGGTGTTAGAGAAAGGTAACTAGGAAGTGGGATATCATTTGAGATGTAAACAAATGGAATGATTAATAAAAAATTTAAAAGAATTAATTAATATATATTAATAATTAAGGCATTCTGGAGAAAAAAACAAAGATCATTTGTTTTTAAATTATTTTTGTTGACAACTGCATGAAAAGGTTTTCTACGTTCTTCTCAGAAGCTTTCTCCTCTACTCATCAATATACTAAAGAGTACACTTGTCTAGATTTACTTGGATTGACTCTGTATATATTTTTATACTTACTTTTTAATAATTTTATATATACTTGTAATTTTTTTATCATATATATCCCCTACTACCAAATACCTCTCCCCAGATGTCACCCACCAGATTCCCCTCCCACTGCTCCAGTTAGTGCTGTTCATAAGCACATGGATGTGAGGCTGTTTTACCACACCACGGGAAATTTACCAATAGCCCCACCTCGGAAGAAAACTAACTCTTCACTCTCCCAGCAGCCATCGATCAGATCACTCATAGTGCCTTAGCCAGTTGCAGGACCTTGTGAGCCCCTCCCCCTTCCCCTCCTCTCCTTCATGGTGGAATGCAGGGATTGTTTGCTGTTATACAGGTCTTATGCAGGTGACCACAGCCTCTGTGAGCTCATGAGCGCCACAGCCCTGTCATGACCATGATTTGGAGTCATTCTACTATCTACTCAAACTTAAGACCAAGAGGTTGCTTAGTCCTTAGAGGTGGGAAGAGGAGCATACCCATTTATCTCAAATGACTCACACATCTCTATAAGGACAAGTAATTGGTAATCACTTTAAACCTCTTGCTATGCACAAGTATCATACAGCTTTGCAATTGCTGACAAATTAAATAAATAAATAAATAAATAAATAAATAAATAAATAAATAAATAAATAGACATCTCTGTCTTGTCTACAACACAAGCAAGAATTCAGTCCTAAGATGACCCTCCAGACTCTCTTTAAAGCTCTCTCTCTCCAAACTGAAATGGCATTGCTTAATATGTTCGTTTAGTTGCGACTTTTTACTAAGATTGGGTGAATAGAAAAATTACTTCCTTTCAAACTGTCTTTCTCCAAAATGAAATGGGCACTGTTTAAGATGTTCCATTTAGTTCTGACTTTTTACTAAGAATTGGGTGAATTGGACGATTGAAAAGGAATGTCAATCTACTTCAATCCAGAAGGGCAAAAAAATCCTCTTATGCATTGCACGAAATTAGTGCCTTCCAGAACGAATAACTTCAGTGGGGTGATGTTCTTACAAGAAAAATTAAGGTGCTTCCAGGTACTCTGCTTAGATCTTTAGCTAATGGGGCAGATCAATCAAAAGGATAATGATTTGGTAGATATTTTGTTGTTTTATTTTTAATGAATATGAGACACTTGTATTCATTAAAATTAGAAAGATGATAAATAATGAATCACCTCAAATTACAAAATTTCCATATTTCTTAAGAAACTGACACTGTGTCTGCCAATAATAGCCACATCTAATATTTATGAAAAGCTGGCTTTCTGTAATGAGAAATTCAACAATTACCATGGTAATAACTTGGGCAGCAAGGATGAAATATATGGTAATAAAAGTAAGGCTCAAGTGGAGAAACTGCACGCATCCTCTGAGCTCTCGGACCCAGGCATGCTTCCAAGGTCTGAAGTGTGAAGAGTGCCTGTCCATCTGCAATCATTCAAAAGCTTGAGCGCCTTGCCTTATACAGAGCAACATCCATTGTTTGTCTTTCGTGAGGATTCATAATTCTTCACAGTATTTTATGGATGATTTCTCAATGTTTATATCCTCTCTTCCCCTGTAATAGCCTTTTCTCTCTTTCCTTTGTAAGTCCTATTTTCTCTCACTTTGTGGGGATTTTTTCCATATTTATTTTCTGAATTATTTTTCAATGAGTTTCTTTCCTTTGAACTAGTCAAATGGCAAAATGGTTCACACCCGTGGCTTCTAATACAAGTGAATCAGGAGTCAACTGCTAAAGACACCTTGGAAGCATTTTTAGTCTGTGTTTTAACATTTTGTTTTGCATATAATTACTTCTCTTACTCTCTTTTGAAACTCAGAGGTTTGATATGAGCCATAACAACATAGATCTCAATTCTTGTCATGGCATTTAGTTCTCTACTTTAGCAAATTAGCTGACTTCTAATCCTATTAGAGCTGTGATCTTTAGCTTGTACTTAATGGCAACAATTATGCTACATATTTAAGTGTGAAAAAAATAAGTTAAAAACCCTTATAACAGGCAAGTAAAAAGTTATATACAGAAATAAAGTATAATTGTGTTTACTTTTAAGAGTATACAGAACTTAACTGAACACAGAATTTTATGGAGTATTTTTTAATTAGCTAGCTTTTAGAGTTTAAAAAAAAGTCAGTCTTCTGGCCATATTTGATAAGATGGGAGCAGATGAGATATCAAAATTAAAAACATACAAAAATACAGCATGAATATTTTTAGAGAAACAGGTATTTAAATTTTAATGTTGTTTCAAAGCAAATTCTCCACCACATCTTGCCATCATAATATGGAATGAAGCATATCATGTTGACATGTGCTAAGTGCCACATATGTGAATCAATACGATGGGGGAAATCTTGACAATTTATCATGTCATTGTTTCCAACTTTAAGTCTATACTTCAGGCTGGTAAAATAGAATAATAAACACAGACTAGAAACAAGATGAGCAAGTGCCATCCACAAAGGCATCCACTTTAATGTAGAAGACAAGTAGTTCTATCAAGATGGTTTTAAAACTCGAGAAATCACTTTGTGCCTACTCCATGTCTGTGAGTTCAGTGCTTCCTGTTGAATTCTTTCTTTATCATCTCTAGCTCTTCCACATAAAACATGTGGAGCAGGCCAAATTGTGGCCACCGTTCTTAATTCATGTCCTTTCTCACCCTCTGTACCTTCATTTCTAGCATGCAAAAGTGGGTGTTCAAAATGTTTGCGACAAAAGAATGCTTGGATATAATATGTGAACAGGCTTGAGGGTTGAGCTCAGATTGGATATAATATGAGAACAGGCTTGAGGGTTGAGCTCAGAACCAGAATGTGTGCTTAGTATGCACAAAGTCTTGGTTTTGAATATCCAGCATATGACATACATAATTGGATAATAATGAGACTTAAAGTTTTTTAGTCTATGTATTGAATTAGCTAAAAATTATTCTGCTATCTTTTGATGTGATTGAAGCTGTTACATCATGGTAGTAGGAAGGATGATAGACAATTCCTAATATTCTGTGGAATATTAAGATAATAGAAAGTAAATAATTTTTAGCAGCTCAAACTAATGAGTAACAGAGATGGTTTTCGTTTCTAGACTGCTTAACTTGCAATTCAGTGATGTTTCTGTCATGCACTTGATCAAATTCTTTTCTGTCTCTAAACTCATATGGAAATTTAATTACTAATTCAAAAATAATAATAGACAGTTTCCATAAAATGTGACTAGCCAATCAGAGCTAGTTAGAAATAGTATTATCAGTGTCATAAAAGGGCCGGAGGGAACTGGTTGCATACCCCTTTGCCTCTCATTTCACTTAACTTGTACAGAGATGTTTATGGTTTTCAGTGAATCCAACAATTTTGGTACAATCAAGGAAGAAAGGACTAGGTGCTCACCAGACACAAGCCTCCTAGTTCCTTGGTTTTGGAATTCTTAACCTCCAAAAGCATGAGAAATACATTTGTTTGGTTCATAAATTTCCCATTCTAGGAGATTTTGTAATATCCCAACTGGATTAAAATATAAAGACATCACTTGTAAAGCACTGTTTCACAAATATTATATTAATTCTCATAATAATTTTTCTACTTAGAGGAAATTAAAATAGCTAGAAAATATAATTCTTTTGGAGGACCCTATGATTCTAAAAAAATGTCCTTAGTCCCTTATATTAGAGAAATGTTAAAGCAGACTAATCACTGAAGTATCTAGACATATGTAGAATTAATTTTTGTAATCATGCATACCTTAACTCATTTTAGCCAGAGAAATACTCTATTTTGCAATATTTTAGTTAAAGGTCTTCTTTCCATGGATTCACTTGACAACATTCCAACACACAAGTTTTCAATCTTTCACCATTCTTGATCCCTCTGCTTACAGCACAGCATGAACAAGTACACACATGCTCTTTCGCACATACATGTGTATATATGAACACACGAAAACACATTCGTACACACTCTAAAATGACAGGTTTAAGTGTATACGGTCTTTAGAATGTACTTGTAGGGAAGACAGAAATGGAATCTTTGATAGATTTTCAAAGGGGAGAAAATAGCATATATCACTGACAGCACTGTGTGTTAAACGGACATGAAGATTCCTAGACAAACATTAGATTGGAAGTAAGCCAGTGGCTGGATGGCAGGTCTAGAGAGGGAGGAGCTGTAAAGCAGCTCCATATTTAGAGGAATTTGGAGCCAAATATCTGAATGATGGAGATTGAAATGTTTCCCTTCCACTTTCAAACAAACATGTATTCTGATCTTAGTCATTTTCATCATTATTTTTAACAAGCTCAGGTAAGAATGTATTTCTGGTAACTCTGAGTGTGGTCTCTGTGAGTCAAGGAAACTTGAGTCAAAGGATTAAAAACTTAACTTGTAGTTGAAAACTTGGTCATGTTCCTAGCTATGTTTTGATTCCCCTTTTTCTTTCTTCCTTTCTTTTTTAAAGATTTATTTATTTATTTGTTTGTTTATTTATTTATTTATTTATTTAATGTATCTGAGTACACTGTAGCTATCTTCAGACACACTAGAAGAGGGCGTCAGATTCCATTACAGATGGTTGTGAGCCACCATAAGGTTGCTTCCAATTGAACTCAGGTCCTCTGAAAGAGCAGTCAGTGCTCTTAACTGCTGAGTCATCTCTCCATCCCTCGCTTTTTTTTCTAACGTGTGGTGTTGCAATTCTTTTACATTAGGAATTATTCGTATAGATAGCGGTACAGTTTGAAACTCACTTTAGGCAGAAGGCATGCTTTATCATAAGGCTGAATGTGAGGGAGGCACTCATCTTAGCTAATAATTTCACTTTCAAATAGACCATGGTTTTCCCCTGAGATCATAATACAGTGTCCTGTATTGTTAATTATCATATCTAGGCCATAAAAGAGGTCTTTAGCACTCATCCATCTTCATTAACTGAAATTTTTACCCTGAGACCAAAATCTTCCTGTCTTCTTTGCTCCAAACCTGGAATTCATTTTCTTCTTTTCATTTCTATTAGCTCATCTCAGAGAAAGATTTTATTTTAATGTCTTACTTATTTTGTGTGAGCATATCCATGCATGGACTAGCCTTGCTTGCCTTTACATGGTTTCTGGGGATTCGAACCCAGATTCCTTGTGGTTGTGCAGCAAGTGCTTTACCCACTGAGCCATCGCCTGGCTTTAACTTACTAAAGATTTAATGCAGTCACTTACATCTGTGTTTATTAGGATGTTGACAGAAATTTTGTGCCTTTTCTTACATTATCTTTGTCTGGGTTGGTGTCAGTGTACTGCTGGCTTTTGAAATTGGTTGATAACTTAGATAATTTCACTTTGACTTTTGAAGCTACTTCTTTCACAAAACCAGTAAGAGTAAAAGCTATCTTCTGGGTGTGAATATCTGATATGAAGAATGAATAATCATATTTTTGCATAATTCTTCACATGCGCGCTAAAGCCCATCACTGTGCACATTATTTGAGTTTGTTTTTTTTTTTTCACACACAAGGCTTGGTCACTCTTCATTTCTTTCTTGTTTTACCTAAGGGGGACAATGGAGGTGAAGATTCTGAGATTTTCTTTTTTAGACATACCTGCCTTGAATTTGGGCAATTCTTTTTGATCTTGTAGCTTTGTTCAAGTCTTTAAAATACATTTCATGTCCTTCATCTGAAATGGGACACCTACACTCCCTGCCTCTCAAAACTTTCTGGTCAGATAAGAAAGCAAAAGGGTTTAGCAAAATAAATGTATGTGTCATGGAAATAACACGTGACAGGTGTTATCAATGACATTATTAGGTATGATAACAAAAATGGCTGGAAAACACAATGAATGTTTAATGAAAATTGAAACATCTAGATTAGCCCTGGAGACTCTTTAGTCTGCCTGAACGCAAGGCTCACAAGTGGAATCACCTTTAACCCCCAACTTGGAAGGGTGGAGTGTAGCACTCCCATTGCTCAGCATCACCACATAGGCTACAATTACTGTCTGTCCCTTTTTTTTTTTTTCCCAACTTTTATTAGATAATTTCGTCATTTACATTTCAAGTGTTATCCAGAAAGTTCCCTATACCCTCCCCCCTCCTGGCCCTGCTCCCCTACCCACCCGCTCCCACATCTTGGCCCTGAAGTTCCCCTGTACTGGGGCATATAAAATCAGCATGACCAAGGGGCCTCTCTTCCCAATGATGGCCAACTAGGCCATCCTCTTCTATATATGCAGCTAGAGACATGAACTCAGGGGGTACTAGTTAGTTCATGTTATTCTTCCACCTATAGGGTTGAAGACCCCTTCAGCTCCTTGGGTACTTTCTCTAGCTCCTTTCGTCCCTTTTCCTGGACACCGGCTGCAGCAGGATTATATGGCAATACCATCTGTATGAGCTAAATATTGTATGTTTTTAGTATGATGGTAGGAGAAAGCTTTTAAATGTATTTTCCAACCATCTGATAAGGATACGTGAGAAAACATCAAAACTAGAGGGTAGAAAGATGTTGAGAAAAGAAAAGTTGCATGGTTGACATAAAGTTCACAAATTCAAATTTCCAGCAGTACAAACACTGGTCTCACAAGTACATGCAAATGAGCACAAATACATGCAGAGTTCATGTAAGTATGTGCAAATAAATAACCGCTTTCCTATTTATTCATAAACCTGTCCCTTCAAAATATTTTGGCCACAAAACCATTTCCATTGAAGCTTTAATAAGCCATAGAACAAGTATCTGAAACATAAAAATTTTCTTTGCATGTAGGTTTCAGAGGTAATGACTATATCACTAGAAATCATATCATGGAAAATCATTCACTGATCTGAGTTGTACTTAATGCCCATTAAACAATGATGGCAAGGTCTGCGAGTTCCACAAATATAGATCATGCCCTGTCTTTTTCATCCCTGAATCTCTAATGCCAAGCACAGTTCTCCAAATATAATTGTTTGGGTAGGCATTGATTGCGCATGTGAATGCTGTCTGATTTAAGGGTGTGTAGTGATTTCATTATGTCCCTCGAGTTGATGAACTCACCTGCATTTTCTTCAAAGCACATGGAATTCCCTCTTTACTTACATTTGAGGGTTTTTTGCTCAGTCGGGTTTTTTTTATAATAATATATTGAGACAGAATCAAGGTTTCTCAGAACTACTTCCCAACCCCACACAAATAGGGAGTTCGGTTTACCATGCCGTGCTTATAGGGACATGGTTCCACACAAATAGAGAGTTCGGTTTACCATGCCGTGCTTATAGGGGCATGGTTTATCAGCTGTGCCAGTTGACTGAAGTGTTCCTGGGCTTTTTCACCAGGGAATGAATTCCTAAGATGGTCTGAGATAAAATGGTGCTATTCACTGTATTCTGTTATAACCCATTCAATTTATCATGCAAATATTAGGAAAACTAACACTATCACTTTGTCTACCTTTTCTCCATCAATCACTGTCAGGTGTGAAAGATCATGACAAGAGCTGTAATCTTCCTCACCAGTGACAGCAACTTTAAATTTATGGAAGAACAAAATTGCCCCACCATATTACTAAGGCAAAGTCATGGCATTATACCCATCATACGGACAGAAATGGGGCTAAGCAAAGTTATTTAGAGAAGTTTAAAGCTTTGGGGTCCTAATGATGGAAAGAAAGTATGTGGTTGCTGAGGCTTCTTACATTTTATCCTCAGAGCAAACACGCATGTACAGAGAGAGAGAGAGAGAGAGAGAGAGAGAGAGAGAGAGAGAGAGAGATCATATACTTATATGAAATTCCTAAGCAGTAAATATATACTATGTATTTTTCTCAAACAGAGATTTTTGAATTGTCCCAAATACTGAAATTTTCATATATACATAGAAGTTTTCACCTTCTCTGATTCCTGTAGAGCCTGTTTCAATTTTCAGGATATTCCTTTACATATAAATCTAAACAGAAGCACAAACATATGTCACATCACTTGGAGAAAAGCAATTTGTAAAAAATTGACGACCCATCAAAATAAAACTGGTTTTTTAATACTGGATAAGGAAAAGATAGGTGAACTTTAGAGCACTTAATAATGTGTCGTATATTAAACTGTACGAATTGGTTTTCTCCTCAGTATGAAAGAGTCCACTAGACTAGTGAACAATGATTCCACATTGCATTAAATATCCTAACACTTTTCCCAACATGTTAAGAAATGCTGTGGCATCTGTCTGATCTGACATTCTGGTCAGAAACTTAATTTTCTAAGATATTAAATCCTTATTTGCTGGGAGAAATCATTTTCTATAATGTATTCATGTCTCAAGATGTGCACCTAACCCCACTGGAGACGAGCTAAGAACACTGATATAGTACTTTTCTTAGAATTGTCTACAGTTTTGGATCAGACTTTTTAATTTTATGAGCAGAGGACAGACTACCTTCCATAGCTTCCATCCTCAGTCAGCTTGGAACAGATGGATGTGACAGATCCCTCCTCATTTTAGTTACCGTTTCTCCCTCTAAAGGTAAAAACAAAGCTCTCTGGAGATAGCTTTTCAAACAAGCGCCAGCTCCAGGAATACTTGTAAGATGGTTTTAAAAACAAATTCCATAGTAGACAGGGCAGGGTCTCTCAAGGCCCCACCTCTAATGTAGAGAGAGCTATTGGCAGTCAGTGAGAGCCCAGTTTCCTTAGAAGCACGGTTTCTCATATAGAAGCACGGTCTCTCGTATAGAAGCACGGTCTCTCGTAAGTTACTTGTGTTGCTGAGCCTTCTTGGATGGTCCCACATCCAAGAAGCATCCCACGAGCGTCCAAGAAGCATCCCAAAGGCATCCAAGAAGTGGTAACTCAACTCAGCAAATTGTCTTTTTGAAAAAGGACATCAAGTTCCAGGAGTGTATTAGGGAGGGGGGATCTTAAGGAAGACAGAAAGGAGGGATTATCAAAATACATGTATGAAAGGGTTAAAAATAAAATATTTTAGCATTGGGGAGGGACGGGGAACCAGGCAGTGATGGCGCATACCTTTAATCCCAGGACTTGAGTGGCAGAAACAGGTGGATCTCTGTGAGTTTAAAGCATTGCCTGATCTACAAAGTAAGTCCCAGGGCCATCAGAGCTGTTCTAAAGAGTAACTCTGCCTCCAAAGACAAAAACAAAGAAGAAAAAGGCTAAATGAGCTTCATTACCTACATAAATACTATGTTTCAATGAGGTTTATTGGATCAATGGTAACATTCCTAAGATGATCACCTTGGCCTTTTAGTCTGTGGTAGCTATGAGCGGTTTCTGTGGAACTAAGACCTAATTCTTAAAGATAGCAGAGTCTAATGCAAGTTACTGCAGTGTCCTTTGCCCTTGTTTAGACAACTTCATAGGATAATCTTTCAAGATGGCCTCCAATGAAGAATTCCTCCCTAAATGAATACCCTCCTGCGGCCATTTCCCACACTGAATATGGATGGAGTGTATGTACTACTTGCACAAACTGAAGGGGTGTGCAAGGGGTGTGACATTCTGCAATCTCTGGGCCCAGACAGTAAAGAGATTCAATTTTCCCCTCTTCGAACCAGATCTCTGTACCATAAAGTTCCTGTTTAGCTGTTGCAGGGTGAAAGGCCAGGTATAGACAGATATTCTCCAGATGATGGCCAGTGAGATAACAGGTAAGTGAGGTCCCCATGGAGTCACCACCCTCAGTTGAAGTCAAACAATCTCACCAAATTCAGGTTTCCTGGAGACGCTAGCAAACAACTCAGATTGACAAGCGGCAGAATTGCTGTAAATGACTTATATTTTGGGATGATCTGCTAAAGAGTACGTGCCAATTAAAGCATTGTTTCACATAACATTTCTCTAATGGGGTTTTATTAACAATTAAATGGACAGGTATGCTTAGAAAAAATGTTGGTCTGCATAAGTAGCATCTTATTCTCAGCTTCACAAAAGAACACCAGGGGGGTGACTGTCATCTGGAAGCTTAGAAAGTGACACCTGTAGACTTGAGGCTAAAGCCAGAGAGGCAGCATTCTTAACCTCCAACCCCATCCAGCACTCTTCCCCTCACATGTATGGTATGGCTTCTTTATTTAGTATCCAGTGCTCACATGCGTTGCATGTGAGCATGTTCCTGTTCCATAGCTGTCTCTCTCGTCCCAATCAGCACAACTATGATTTAGCAAACAAGATGCACTACCTTCTCTGGTAAGGCTGTGGAGAAAAGTGAACAATTATACACCACTGTCAGGAATGTAGACCTCTATCATCACAATAGAAGGCAACGTAGATGTTCCTCAGAAAACTAAGAATAGAATTTCCGTGTGATGCAGGTAGTCTAACCCTGAGCATTCCCCTGAGGGGCTCTAAGTCTACGTGCCACAGAGATCCTGGCCCATCCGTGTTTACTGCTGCACTATTCTCAGCAGTTAAGACACAGAAGCAGTGTAGCAGTTCCATCAATACATGAGTGGGTAAAGGAAGAGTGGTATGCATATGAAACGGAATTTTATCCAGACTCCAAGAAACAAAAAATCAAAGGCAGGCAATTCAGGAAAATGGATGGAACTGGAGATAATTAAACAAAATGAAGTAAATATAAAAAAGAAAAGTTCTATATTCTCTCTCTCTCTCTCTCTCTCTCTCTCTCTCTCTCTCTCTCTCTCTCCTCACCCCTACATGCACACACAGGAAGGAAGGGATGTTTTAAAGGAGAGGGCAATGAGGGAATGAGAAGGTAATGGATTACATGTACAATGAAAGCAGAAGGGAAGGCCATTTGATAGAAGCAGGCTAATATTAGGGGCTCAGAGAGGACAACAGATGGGAGGGGACAGTCATGAAGAATTAGATCAAATACCATGGGGTATGTGTATGGAAAAGGCCATAATAATGCCCTTTACTTTCTGTGCTATCCAAGTTTTTTTTTAATATGAATTATGGGTAACAAAAATTCATTGCTGATAGAAACATGTCCACAGTGTAGTTTGAACATAACAGCCTAAAACCTGAATTTTTCGCTTAACTGCATATCCTACCCTGGATGTGAGTTTGTTTCATTTTATTTTATCTGCTGTTTCTGTTAAAGCTGACTGCCATTCTTAGAAATGAATGCCCAATACAGCCCTGCTGAACAAGAGGTGCTCCCTAATTCCTCTTAAATACACAGTGGTGATTTTCATAATTCCACCTTGTGGTCTAGTGTCGTGAATTCACCAACCTGTGGACATCACAGAGTCCAGTTTGTTTCTATACATAAATTTCAACATCCATATAATAATTAAAAACAGAGCCGGGCGTGGTGGCACACGTCTTTAATCTCAGCACTTGGGAGGCAGAGGGGGGCGGATTTCTGAGTTCAAGGCCAGCCTGTCTACAGAGTGAGTTCCAGGACAGCCAGGGCTACGCAGAGAAACCCTGTCTCGAAAAAACAAAAAGAAAGAAAGAAAGAAAGAGAGAGAGAGAGAGAGAGAGAGAGAGAGAGAGAAAGAAAGAAAGAAAGAAAGAAAGAAAGAAAGAAAGAAAGAAAGAAAGAAAGGAAGGAAGGAAAAAGAAAAAAAACGTGTCGCCTATATTTCTGCCACGCCTTATGCTTTTAAAGGTCAGAAGCAGAACTTCCTCTTTTCAAAAATAAACTCTGACTAATTAAGCAATTAAACTGTGGCTGCAGATGATCTAGGATGTACCTGGGGAATGCTGAGCTGGTTTGAGGAAAGAGTCTCAAACTTACCGGAGATGCTACATTTCCACTTCCTGTGTTCTTTTTCATATTTTGAAATCCGATTATTCGTTCTCTATTGTGACAATATGGAGGGCTCACAGGGAGACGAAGTAACTGTTTCTAGCACTGCTGGCTGCCGGTGAGCAGCCCTCATTTCCTCTGTCACCCCATTCCTTATGGCTTGCAATCTTCCAACCACTAATTAAGACAAAGGGCAATGTTATATCCTTGAGCAAGCCTGCTAGTGCCCTTTCCAGTCTGGGCTGTGACAGCCAGTACACTTAAAGGATGTTTTTTTCCTGTGCTCTTTATATAGCTTGATAGACTAATCAAGTGCAAGTTGAGCAGACTGAAAGGGAGAATTATTTCACACCCTGCTGTTGCTGCAAAGTGTATGAAGGATCTTGGAGTTTTTCCTTTATTTTCTTCCCCTCTAAAATGGCACACAGAAGGCAACCTAGCAAGTATTAGGATTCACAATGCCATCTGTCTGTTGAAAATAGAGCCTAATTCATTATCTGCTGAGACAGATTGATAGATACTTTTTGCTTAGTTTCCTGGGTATTTTATTTATTTATTTATTTATTTACTTATTTACTGCCATTCTTTGTTGGTATGAAACTAAGATATTAAGCAGCAGGGAAAGTAATGAGGTCTGGTTTTCTGTTTCAGTCAAGGAAATGTACCTCTTTTAGAGTGATCTGAAGGTTTCCACCACCACCACCACCACAAACAACAACAACAACAACAATAACAAAAGACTACAGGTTTCTTAAAAGACAAAAAATTTAAATAGTAAAGTTTACAAAAGAAAATATGTGTGCCTGTATTAGCCAGCTTTCCCTACTAACACAGAATAGCTAGGAAAGAGGCTACTTAGAAAGAGATGAATTTCCTTCAGCTCGCACTTACGAAAGTCCAAAGTTCAAATAGCAGAGTATAGACTGCTTGAAGGCTAGTTTTCAGTGATACCACTTCATAGTGTGGACAGAAATGAGGGAAGAAAGCCCTTGAGGGCAAGAATGGATCACCAAGATTACAAAGAAAATCTGGGAAAGATCAGCCCTGCACATATCATAATACCCACTCTTAATTCCCAAGGCCTCAAACTGTCGTACGAGAACACCGTCATGTCTCTGACGACCTGAGACCCATCACCTCCCAACAGCCCCACTCAGAAAACCTAGTCTTTAACCACAGCAGACCCTACAGACACTCAGATCACACCCACGTACACCAAAGCCATAAATAGACAAAGCTCTCCAAAATGCCAACTACAACTCTGAAGGGATATTGTTTTCTATAGCCTAAGATTTCCTTCTACCATTCAAGATGAAATAACCACGTTAAAAAGAGAAAAATTAAATGAACCAAAGACAGTTCGTAGTCAAAATACCTGAGAATTTTGTCCTAGGCTCCAGTTTACTTTCCAAAACATTTGAGATACATGTATAATCTATGTTACATTTTTTATATACACTCAATGTTATATTTTGTATACTATATAAATTTAAAAACCTATATACTGTATTCACCTTACTCCTTATATTATACCTTCTCAGTTATCTTTTTAGAAGTAAATGAAGCAATATAAAAATAGTAGCAGCCCAATTTTAAACAGCATTGTGTCACAATCAACCTTCTATTCTCATGAGAAAGAACTGGGCCTCCTTTCTACAAATACTGGGGTGGAGGCCTTTCATGATGGCGCATTCACCCACACATGGAGAACCAAAGGAAGGCTCTAGGGCCCACTGGATCACATGACACATTTTGAGTGTGCTGTAGGATTCCTGTTTTCACTCTGGGTCTTTGCATTGAAAAAAAAAAGTCTTTAGATTAGAAACCCTTCATTATATGTTTATAGTGTGTGTGTGTGTGTGTGTGTGTGTGTGTGTGTGTGTGCATACGTGTGTACATGCTCAAACACTTGCATATGTTCTGGTTCCCACAGAGCCCAGGAGAGCTGTCTGACCTCTTGGAACTAGAATTACAGGTAGTTGTAAGCTGCTTGGTGTGGGTAGTAGGAACTGAACTCTGGTCCTCTGCAAGGACAGCAAGTTCTCATAATCCCTAGACAGTCTCTGCTATACCACTGAAATCTCTAGTTTGTTTTGACTTCTGGACTTCTTTTCCTTACTCTTACAGAACAAAAATTCTTCATCCAAAGATTATGAAAAAGGCTTGTTAATGTCCTAATTTGTGCCAAGATTGATGGCAATTTAATGCCTTGCTAGCATCCTATGCAGATTTATCATTTGAGTGTAAACATTTCCCTTTGAATTAACTTGAGAAAGTTAGTTCATGTCTGCATTTAGAGAATAGATCTGGGGTTTATTTTCCCACCACACCCTGACAATCAGTTAAATGATATAGGTGGGTAATCTACTCTCTACAATTAGATTGGAGTGCACATAACCTGCCATCGTTTCCTTCTTCCTGTTCATCGCCTCCTAGTTTCCCTTGTGACATTTCTTGTAAATCACTCCAAAATAACCATTAACCATCATCTGTGGGCAACCTTCAAACATTACTCTTGGACCTTAAGTCTAGCCAAGGGAGGATCCACTACCAAATTACCAGTGGCCCACAATTGGTGAGATAGGGTCACAGTCCACCAGAATGACTCAGGGGATCAGAATGGGGACCGTAACCAACTCCACTGTTAAATTCCTGCTCAGTCATGGTTCTCTCTCCCCTGCTAGAAGAAGGGTAGAGTGACTGGAATTGCTCTAGCATGTATGTGGTGGGATTGTTTAATGAAGCAGACAGGAACACAACAGATTACATATTGAATGTGAATATATGAAAAGAACCCTGTTTCTAAAATGTAAGGTTGGCATCCCTTCCAAGCGGGCCAATGCAGAAAACACTCTTTATTGTCTCTCTTTCTCTCATTCTCATCTCACTCCAGAGACAAAAGGATGGACCATCCAGAAACTGCCCCATCCTGGGGACCATCCCATAATCAGCCATCAAACACAGACACTACCGCATAGGCCAGCAAGATTTTGCTGAAAAGACCCTGATATAGCTGTCTCCTGTGAGGCTTTGTCAGTGCCTGGCAAATACAGAAAGGGATGCTCACAGTCATCTATAGGATAGAACACAGGGTCCCCAATGGAGGAGCTAGAGAAA